>JAWLRI010000332.1:4529924-4563079 GCA_034781795.1 Crypturellus tataupa | reverse complement strand
GGGCTGCCGGTCGCGTGTGGCGCGGGGAGCGCTGCGTTCCCGAGTTCGCGAGAGCCGCAAATGGGGTGCCGGGGCTTCGTGCGCGCGTGCTGGGCTCCTGGCCCGGCCGCCGCTGCGTGGACGGCAGCAGTAGGGACACGGCGCCTGCGCCGCGGCCCCTTGCGGCAACAAATAACTACCAGGCCTCGAAGTCCTGCTCTGTGTGACGCGGCTTTGCTGAACGTGCTTCCTTACTGTCTTAATGACTACTGCATTGTGCTTCTTTAGCGTTTTATTGTCTTGTTTTCAGAGCTCCTATCTTGCAAGTTGAAACACAGGCAGTTCCATCTCCTTGTGAGGAAGAACTTCTTTGCTGTGAGGGTGCCAGGGCCCTGGCACAGGCTGCCCAGAGAGGCTGTGGAGTCTCCTTCTCCGGAGACCTTCCCAACCCACCTGGATGCCACCCTGTGCCACGTGCTCTGGGTGTCCCTGCTGGAGCAGGGGGTTGGACTAGATGGACCTCAACCGTTCTGTGATGCTGTGATTTGCGGTGCTGCCATGTCCTTCTTTAGCCTTTTGCAGAGCTTTATCTCTCCCTCCAAACACTTGGCCCCTGTTCATCTAATGCAGCCTCCTGAAGGGAGGATTGCGGCCCTGCCGGTCTCTGCATCCCCTCTGCGTTACAGGTAAGAGACCTTATTATGAGGAAAAATTATAGTAAAATCACCAGCTGTTCAGCTGCTGAAGTGACGTTGCCTATCCTCACACCCCAGCGTTCAATTCCAGTTCCCACTTTATAGGAGCTTCACGGCTTTCCTTTTTGCTCTTCAGAAGCTAAGGATCATCCAGGTCATTTCTGAAGTTCAGTTTTGAGTATTAAGGACAATTTCCAGTGCATGATAGTTAATTTTTATAGACTAATAATAATAGCGCTCAGGAAAATAAAGTACTTTTACAGTTTTGAACAGAAATGGGCCATTGCCTTACTTTTGACTAGCAACTAAATGCTGAGCCGTTAGGTTGTTTTAGAAATGAACTTGCCGGTGCGGTGGCAGAGTTGAACATCTGTGTGAACTGCAGCGAAAGGAGAGGAAATGAATTTGACTGCCGTGAAGACCGATGACTTAAGTTTCTTGCCCCCATTTGAATCAAATTACTTAAAATGTTCCACCTTCCCCCTAAGAAAATACACTGAGCTGTTTGAGTGAGCTAACTTTAATTTACCTCGATGTTAATTTGTGAATGCAGCGTAGCACTTCAATGTCCTCTGGGGCCAGAGGAGGGGAAAGCCGTTTGTGCTGGGCTCCTGCTGTGCACACACAGCGATATAAAGAATTTTACCCCTGAACTTCTGTTATAGCTACAATTAAAATAAAGAGGTCTGATAATTGTTACTGTTCTTAAAGTAATAGTCTCTGTGTCAGGTATGGTAAAATTCAAGGATTTCTTTAATTTTGAGGAGAACGGAGTTAAGGATTTAGATCACATTTCTGCAAATGCTGATTAGTGACATAAATAAAACACTGAGGTCGAAGGAGCGACTCCTGTGTGAGGCAGCTCGGAGTGTTAAACGCTCTCCTCCTGTTCCCCACCAGTCTTCAATTACCCCCCATTTACAGAACTACTTTTTATTCACATTTCCAAAACTCAGTTTTGAGTCCTGATTTTATTTCCATTTCCCCCTTATTAGTTCAGTTTTACAGAGAACCTGGGGCTTTTCATAGATTTTAATATTATACAACTCAAGCAATTTGTCAGTGTAATTATTCTGCAACTAGCACTAATTTGTCTTTGCTGTCCAACAAGCTGTCGCATTAGCAGCAATTTCATTTCTATAAAAGTCTCCTCTACAGGAGAGTGATCACACACATGTGTGTCTATGGGGAAGCACATACTTACACATGGGCAAAAACAGTTAGGAATCATTAAGCCCAAGGCAGTTCCGCCCATATGACTGTTGACAGGGCTGTGGCATCACTGTGTCATTCAGCACCAGAGGCTTCTGTGTCTTCTTCCCGGGTTGGGTTGAGGTGACCTAATATATTTGACCTTGTCGCAGCAGGAGGACGAGGTGGGTCTCCTGCGGCCTTGCGTGTTTATCACGTTGGTTGGAGGACCATCCTAGCCTACTCCATTATCAACCAACCAAACTAACATCCCATCGATCTTTGGAAAAGCCACCGAAGCCTCATGGAAGAAGAGGTCTGTCTGTGGACACCCAACAGGACTACCACGATTACAGGACGCTGCTGAGGCAGCAGCTCGGCTATGTGTTTTTGTGTCTATAGTGAATGCCATTTAATCAACATATTGACAGCTCTCACACCCAATGCCAGGGTCCTGAGCTCCTTTTGCATAAAACAGATATCGACCACCAATTCCCAGGTGGCTTTCAGGGAGTCCTAGGCACGTCCTCCTTTTCAAAGACAACCATGTTCTTGGATAAGGTTATTGCCTTGTTGTCTTTGGGGGCTGAGGGGGTTTTGCTTGAGGGGAATGTGAAGAACATTGCGAGCAGCCCTGTTCTTCCAGCCAGGCTTTTTGTAAAGCAAAGGACTGCAGATTTCCCTTTAGATGGCCAAATTCTGTTTCTGTTAATCTCCTCTGGAATTTGTTTCACAGCCAGATGCCTCAACTGAGAATACTTTGTCTAATGCTGAAAAAATTTAGAGCAGAATGAATCTCACCTGCTGTATAAGGAACCTTGAGTCCTGTTGCTTTACAGCTTTATGGTTATTGTTTTCTTTTGCTAGCCAGTCTTCACTGGCACACAAATGTGCGTTTTTATGCTGTAAGCAGAGAAGTCCTACAGAAAGTCAGGTCAGTTCCGAAGTATCCACCTTGGAGAGCAATTTCTGCGGGAAACCAATCTCAGGGACCTGGAGTAGCTGAGGAGATAGGTGGTGTCAGGGTGTCTGTTCCCAGTGGCAGCCCTGAGAGACCTCTGCGCAGTGCTGAACTTAAACACAGAAGCACAAAAACAAGCACTTTTTTTTTTTTTTTAACGCTGAATGTCTTAGAAAATAAACTAGACAGAAGTTTGTTTCCTACAGTGGAATACAAGAACTTGTATTTTTATTGAATTTATTTTAATTCATTGTTTTCCCAATATTCCTTTGATTCCTAGTTTCTCCCTCAGCAGTGCAAACATCTTGCAGCCTGTTGAGATGAATGTCTTCAGAAACGTCCCTTGCATTTTATAAGACATTGGTTAGATCTGGCCGCTGAAATAAGGGGGTTATACCACTTAATGTTGCTCTGTGCAAGCTGATAGTTTAGAAAATGAAATATGGTACCTTTTTGCATTATAAAACCACATGGCTGTGGTTGATTGCCTATGAAAACGCAGTTGCAAGGGGACATTTTGCACACGAGGAGAGGATGGGAGCCCGTGCGGCTCCCAGCCCCTCCAAGGACAGCGTCACGCGCCGGTGCGCAGGAAGGGCCTGCAGGTCCGGGCGCCTGCAGGCTGGCGGCGCGGCTGCAGGGAAGCCCTTCCGGCAATCCCGGCCCCGGATCAAAAGGGAACACAAGGGCACGGACGAGCCTGCCCTCAGCTGCTTCCCAGCCCTGCACAAGAAACCCTGAGGGAAACAAGCTTGCTCTCCCGGCTGGAGTTTCAGAAGCAAATCCAGTTTCCACCTTACAGCAGAGGTGTTAATTGACACATTCAGAGCCTGGCTGGGGAGCTGGCAGAGCAAAGCAGGTATTTCCATAGTGTGAGCTTATTTATTCGCAAAGTCCCTGGACAGCGGGAACAAACAGCAGCAGTTGCCTCCAGTTCAATTTCCAGGCTTTGTTTCCCCAGCCTCTGCCACAGAGAGCTTCCACCTTCTGCCTCCCTCGCTCCCCGATTGCTGAAAAACCCTTAAATGAGGCGTTTGCAGCCGGTCCCTGCGAGGCGGCTCAGCCGTGCGGGGTGGTTCTGCTGCAGGCCCCGTCAGGCCAGAGTTACTCAGGAGTGTTTCTTCCCTTTCCAGCCAGATGAAAGGCTTCGGGCTGCTGCTGACTCTTTCATTTAACCTTTTAAAAGATGCTGCATGCATAGGTTTTACGTGTTTTAAAACCCATGCCCATGAGTTTCACCAAAAGGTCAGGACCTGCATCCTGGTGCCCATTAACATCTACTAGCACTTGTTTAATTTGAAACATGGAGCTAGAAGCACATCCTGCTTTTGCATTCATTAATTTAATTTATCAGTGGAGGAGGGCAAAAAAAGAACATCTCACTGCTCTTCCATTAGCTTTTTCTTCAAAATCCTCCCAAAAGGTAGAATTCAGTGCTGGAGTGAAGAGTCAGCTGCATTTTAACACTCTACATGCTCGTCCGTGTGAACAGAATTTCTACCAAAGAGCTTATTTTCCTGTCACCAAGAAGCGATCCAGTAGCACCGTGGTTGTAGTGGCAGATCTCTTCATAACACGGGGAAGCTCAGCAGAGCTCATGGATCATCTCCTCTTCCAGGCTGTGCCTGAGAAACCTTGCAGAGGAAAGGGATTTGTCTCTCTGCTCCTTCTCCAGAAATTGCTGCAGTCTCTGAGCAATCGAGTTCATAAATTTTAGTTGCCATTTGCAGAGCATTGAACCCAGAGCAAGAGGGTTTTTTCTTTTTGTTCATGGCCACGTTGTCTGACTGCGAGACGGGAAGGCCCCTACCCCGACGTGGCACCAGGGAATCAGCAGCGACGGCTGGGAGCACCTTTGGTCCCTCCTGGCTGGACAAGAGTGGAGACCTGGGGCCTTACAAGAGTCTAGTCAGAGACTTTGGGTCTAGAAAAGCCCAATTTACCTGACCATCTTTAATGCCATTCTCCATTTTTCACTTATTCCTGGGTTGCTCCCAAATCATATGCTGCATGACAGGATATTCCCACTGCATTTCCACTGCTCACAGAGCAGTATTTTTCTGTGAAGACTGAGATTCAGAGCTGGCCTCTCCGAAATTCCTCAAAGCCTGAAGCGCTGGGGACTGGTGCCTGGTCCAAGATCAAAGATACTAAAAACAGCTGTGAAATTCCGATCCCGGCTGCAAGCCTTACCGCAGTGCGCACCTTTCCTTCAGCAGAAATATTTCGTTTGCTTGATGAGATTACAGGAAGCGACTGGGCTTGTCCCTGGATTGCACGGTGATTTCCATGGTGTCTCCTGCAGTCCAAGGAGAGTCCAAGTCTTTGAATCATCAGAGAAGCTCGGGCAGTTAATGTAATGACACGATCCAAAAAGATGAACCAGAGGAAAAGAAGCACCAGAAAGCTCATAGCAGCAAGTATTAATGTGTCTGGTTTCAGCTGCAGGTCCTTTAAGAGCTACCTGTTATTCCAGCTGCTTCGCATCATTTGCACAGTGGAGCTTTTTGTTGGATTGATAAACAGTTCACTGTAAACAGCCATTTCGTGGTATTTATATGAATACAGGGTGCCATAATTCTGAGCTTCTCTCATTCCTACGAGAGGAAATATTCAAGAAAACTCCCTGAAGGGCAAGTCACATTTGGATGAGGTTGGCATCACTTCAAGAGCGTGCAATTACCGGAGAGAGGGAATTTATTTGATGAAGAATGAGGATCTGGCATTATTTGCAAGCTAAGAGCTGCTCCTGCAGGGGGTGGAACATCATCCTCAGTATCAAAAAACTGAGGCCACTCCACATCTCAGACCCAGATTTAACAAATACTGACGTGTTTGCACAGTATGTGCTTGCAAGAGGCATTTCTGAGAGTGCAAGGAGGCAGTTTGCGCATTAGCAAGGCCGGCAGAGATATTTTCTGAGGCACTTCAGGATCTGAGTTGTCAAGCACAGCAGCAGCACCAAGAGCTTCGGCAGAGAGGGGCTTGTTAACCTGCGCGGTTCCTGTGCACAGCCCGTTAGCAGAAGGCTGCGGTTGTCGCGTTTCAGGGATTTGGGGGATTTGAGTTTGTTTTTTTATTTTGAGGTAGTAAAAATACCATGTTCACTGTATTGTTCGTGTATACAGATAAGGATATTAATCCCTATGGTCACCTTTAGCATCCACTTTTGAACATCTTTAACTCCACAGAGAAATCAGTGCACAGTTGTGAACCGTGACTGGTTTTTTAAAGCAGTCACCATTGAGAGGGAATCTGCCCATTGAGCACTTACTGTTTGTTGGGAAAAAAAAAAGGTGGAAGAAAGAAATAATGGACACAGCAAACAATTCTGATGGACGTAACCCTGCTGGTTATTGAGAACAACAGGAGGGCGATGTGAATGTTCCTGACAAATTGCCTTGTGCAGGTAGGTAGCTCCATGGATTTAGCCTCAGAATCCCGCTAGGAAATACTGGCCAGACTGGGCACAAACCCAGCATCTTCTTTTGCTCTTCCCTGAACATCTCCCTGCCACATCCCCCTAGTTCCCTCCACGATGATGCCCAAGACCTTCCTGAAATTTTTAAGTCTTAAATCATTTTCTCAAAGACCATTTTCCCCAGGATTAGCCAACTGCTACCTCGGTGTCAAGGCTAACTGACAAAGAGAAATTTTCCCCTCCTTCCTTTTAAAATTCTGCATTACTGTGATCAGCTTGTGCCAACAGAAGACGAAGCAAGTGTAGTCACTGGATTGAGTTACCATAACTTTCACACTGCAGGATATCCCATCGCACGGCCTCTTCCTCAGGCCGTACAACAGCTCTCTCTCTCAGGCTAGGGAAGCACTTCAGTCATCTCATTCAAAGTTAGAAATATTTCATTGCTGTCATGTGAGATAAGAGATGGGAAGATTCTCCAAACTCTTTTATTTCTTGGTGACTGATTTAGAAACAGGCTGGGACAAAGAGGAGATATTTCATTACTTGAAGAAATGGTGTATAAAAACACTCCAAACGGCACATCATGTGCTTCAGTCAAGTAACTCGCCGCTATGAGCAATGTTCTGCACTAGAGATTTGCCTGGGAGTCCTGAGCTTCTCTTTTCAAGGAGCCCTCGCCTTGCTGGGTACGTCTGCACCGCAAGCAGTTCTTTTTAGGCTGGACGGTGTCTTTACTTAAGAACACTACATAGCTGGGTGCACTGCATTGATAGAAATAACGGGTAAGAGCTTGATTGCAGGAGGGGAAGCAAATTTAGCTTGAATGGATTCAAAGGCGCTGACAAAGAGAGCAATTTCTTTTTGGCAGCTTGAAAGCTAAAAACCCTAGTAGGGGAAGGACATCTGAAAATTTATTTTGTGAAGGAAGGCCATGCACTGAGAATATCTAATTCAGGTTACCCACTGGCTGCTACCTGCACTGGGTAAACCAGATTAAACAGATTTCCTGTGTTAAGATAGTCCCTTAAGATGCCCCTTCGTATCCTGTACTGAGGTTCCGTATACCCTGCCTTGACACCATGTTTGTCAGGGTGCCATTCCTGGAGTGTTTAGTAAAGTGGCTTACAAGCTTCTTTTTAAAAATGGCAACAAAGTATTAAATAGTTCGCTCTGCAGTTTAATAAATGTTCCAGTACTACCAGTTCCAAAGCCTGTTGGGGTCAGCCTTTCCTTAGTGTTGATACTTTTAAGGCCTTACCAAAAGGCCATAGGTCCTGGCTTCTTCACGAACGAGATGCCCGGATTTGAACACCATCCCACGGAGCTGATGGAGCTGCAGCATTCTGCACTGAGACGCTGCCCTGCGTGTACCTCGGGCAGGCAGGTCCATTGGAGTTCACACTAAGCAGGGTCTTTCTGGTAAAATAATATTTCCCACCCTGCCACCTCCCCAGCATTTAAAAAATCGGCCTCATTTTCCAGAGAATATCAGTGACCATGTTTTAAATTCTGTACTGAAATGGCCAAAGCTCCCAGTGTTGCTGCTGAGCTGCAAGAATAAATCTCATCTGTTTTGACTAGCTGACTTGAATGACTTTTTACAGCATTTTTCTCGTGTTGTCCTTGAAGGTCTAGCACAATGTAGACTTTGTCTAAACCACAGCTATAATTATTGCTAAGAAAACAAAAAAAGGAGGGTGGAGGAGACCCGGGAAAGGCGTCTGTGGGGCCACGGCAGCCCGTGATGTGCAGGACACAGTGTCGAGCAGCTTTCTCTTGTGGAGACCACGTTTGTGCTGCTGTGGAGACCTGCGAACGCAGTTGGGTTCAGCCACGGGCCAAGGCAGAAGCTGTTCTGGATTTGTTTGCTCTCTCGCATGTAAACTTCCTCCCTGCAAACCTGAACGAGGAAGAAAAGCGAAATCCAGACTGCCACGTCCCATGTCAGAAGAGATAAGGAGTGAAGAAACCAGTTCTGCAAAGCAGCGCCTCACAAAAGGAGGGAGCAGTTGGAGAGAGGAAAGGAAGATGCAGATTTTTTTAAGATCTGTTTTCAGGTCTTAAATCCCAGCGAAGAACCACGGAAGAGAAGTGAGCAAGCAGCCCCGAGCACGTGGAGCGGGGAAGGTCGGAGGGAGAGGTGAGGGGGCAGCAGGAACCAGGGGAGCCCGGCACAGCAGAGAGCGGCCGTGGCGGGTGGAAGGAGAGTCCGGGTAAGGAAGTAACAACAAATGGCAAAGGAGTAAAGAAAAAAAAAAGCCAAGGGAAGATACTGCACCCTTGAAGTTCCTGCCCTATCCCTCCATTCGTTTCTCAGGCTCACACACAAAGCAGCCCAAGAAAGGGTAGGCAGGGCACTTATTCGGGGGGTCTTGTGAACTGCAGCTAAGCCTAGAGGTAACCTCAAAACACCCTCCAGCAGGACAGGTGAGCTCGTCCATGTCTCCTCTGCTCGAGGGAAGGAACCTTGGCTTTTACGGAGAGATAAAAGGCGTTTTCTCAAAAGTTATTGCTCAGGGCGCCCCCGAGTTACAGCCGCCCTCCTCCCTTTCCGCTCGCAGCACGTCCAGCCTCAGCGTCACCATGGCAACCGCAAGGGCCCTTTTTCTCTTTTCTTTGCCCGAGTTGTAGCCAGTGAAGTTCGTCCCCACTCGAAGCAGTACGGGGGAGGCTCCCCGTGCTGTGCAGGACTGCACGAGGCTTCAAGATGAGGACTTCAGCTGCAAAGCCGAAACATCTATAAATAAGGAACCCTCCCCATGAACTTATCCTGTTCTGATGAGAGATTTCTGCTTTACCCAGTAAAGGTGCTAATTAATGCTTTTTTCCACTTAATTCTCGTTGTCAGATGTAATCCCTTCCCCAGACCCACAGCCTGAGGTCCTTTGTCAAAACCCAGCTCTGCTCCTGGAACCTCCACCATCCTGCAGAAATGCAGGTGGGTTTCTCCTCCCAGATCCTCAGCCAGCATCCGCGAAGGCTGTTGCTGCTTTTTCATTTGCTGCATCCACTCTCTGTGGATCGCTCAGTCTTGTTAGCCCGAGGCAGCCTGCAGGAGGCAAGGCGGTAAATCAGCCGCTTGCTTCAGAGCTTAGAGCCTGCTGCATCATCACGGAATTGCTCTCTTTGCGCAGGTCTCTCCTCGGCGGCTCACCAGTTTATAAAGAGATCATCGGTCACCAAAACGCCAGCGATTGCTGCTGTGTCAGCTGGTGACAGCTTCTCCCGAAGCTGTCTCCTCTCTTCTGTCTTTGCACCTGCGAGATTATGTCTTGGGTCCTGAAGTCCCTGTTGCTTCCTCCTGGGATGAGATATCACGCACTGTGCTCTTCAAGTCCTTACTGATTTGGGAGCTTGTACTGGAAAATGCTTTGCCTCCCTCCTCTGGCAGCTGGCGATGCTGATGGGTGAAGGATTGATGTGAACCCCAGCGACCTGTACCAAAGCAGCGAGCAAACCCAGGCCGCATTTCTGCTCCAGGTTCAGCGTGCCCGCCTTTGGCACAGGCAACTCTTCTGTCTCGTGAAGACCAAGCATGAAGCAAAGCGTGTTTTCAGCATCAGCAGCATCCTTGAAGCGTCTCAGCAGCATTCTCTGCGTGTGGGGTTCAGGGGCTGCATGTTCTTGCAGCACTGCAGTGTCACCTGTGCTGCAGGCTGGAACCCTCCTCCCCTTCTCTGGGCACAACCACGGCCCCCTCGCTGCTTCCACACTCCTGCTGAAGCACTAGGGCGGCTCTGGCAGAATTCCCTGCTCAGTAGGAGCCTCTTGGTGTGCAGCAAGGTGGGCGCCATGAGCCCCACCTCGGCCAGAGGGTGCCCTATTTATGGATCTTACGTCCTCCTTTATGAGCACTTACTGCAAGTAGGGGATAGTCCACAGGAACAGGTGATGATGGTGGTAACATGAGGCCTTCCTGAGACTGCTGGGATTACAAGAAGGTAGAAACAAACAGCCTGACTCCTCTTCTTGAAACAAATGGCCTAATTGCCCTTCTCCCAACAAAAATACCCAAGAGGGATTGCCCTTCACTCTTGGGTATTTTTTCTACTTTTCCTTCTGCTTTGTCATGCAGGCTGAACACAAGCACCACTGGTGTGTCCCCCACGGCTTTGGGTGTGCAGGCTGCGAAGCCCCAGGCCTTCCCGCACGGAGAGCAGCCCATGGAGGAGGTGGTTTGATTCACCCCGCTGTGACGAGGGCCGCCTTGGAAGCACAGCTGGAGCAACACGGCTGCAGCAGCAAGGAGCTGCCCCCGGGGCACGCCTGGACGTGCCTGAAGGCTCCACAACAGGGCAGGAGTCCCTCGATCCGCAGCACCGTCAGCCGGGCTGCGAAGTCAAGGTTGACGTGCGCCAACACCAGCCCACGCCGAGCAGGCGCCCCCGGGTGCCGCTGCCTGCAATGCAGAGCAGGGCGAGGGCGCTGCGGGCAAGGGCAAGGCCTTTCCCATGTCCCTGCAAAACGTGGGAGCCTCCCGCGGCCCCGGCGCAGAGGCACCGTGCCGTGCTGTGCCGTGCCGAGGGGAGCTGCAGCCCGCACGCGGGACGTCTCCTCGCACAGGCAGCAGCCGCTGTAGCCGGGAGGTCCTTGCACAGGAAAGGAGGAGACAGGAAAGGCACCAAGAAAGGGCCCTGTCGTAACTATTATCAAAAGATTGCTGAGGAAGAAAAAAATAAAAAGACAAACTGGGACATTTATTTTAGGAGATGGTGAGTGCTTTCTAATGCCGTTTAAGTCTTTGCACCTGGGGATAAGCGTTGTACATACATTGTAAACAACCAAATTAATCACTTAATCCTCGTTTAGTACTGCCCTCGAAGGCAGTGGTGACAATTATTATTAGTGCCTGCTGTTACCTGAGGAAGACTCCGACTCTTAGGTTCCCCACTTCATACCTGAAAGGCAGGTGTTCCTTGGAGCAGGGCTTGATGTGGTGGCAGGGCTCTGCCACCTCGGGACATCTCAGGGGAATCATTCTCTCCTTTTAGCTTCTCTCTGGGATTTCTGTGCCAGAGGTTTGCCACAAAACGAAACCACGTTTAGTTTAAGATTGATTCATCCTCACTGGAATCTTTCTGCTGACCCTGGGGAGCTCAAATCTGCTAACCTCCCTTGGCTTTGCAAGTGATGGAGGCTTGGTTGAGCAGATGAATTTCACTTGGCCTCCTAAGAAAACAAACAAAAATCTACACGCCAGAAGACGTGCGTCTCCTTTCTGCTTTCCCTTTGGGGAAGTCTCACATGAAAACCATACGGTTTCACAGTCTGCTTGGATCTAATGTGCCTCATTTCTGTCAGACATTGAAATCTATCCTTGCAGGACAATCTCTGGAAGTGTTACCCATCGACCCGAAAGCAGTAGCAGTGTCTTACCAAAATGACAGGTATCCGAGCCTTATCCAGCTGGGTCAGAGCAGGTTTCCATCCAGGCCATCACCTCTCTGAGAGCGGCCAATGCCGGACTTGTTGAAGTTGGCACTAGGTTTTGCCCAGGGAGGTTTTGTCTGGTCTCTCAGAGCTCAAGGTCAGCGTCAGCACCGAAGGGCAGCCCGGACACTTGAGCTGCTGCTGTTGGTGCGCTGGAAGGGGCTGGGTCTGCGGCGCGCAGGGGATACTGCGCGGGAAGGCTGCCCAGCACGCGCGGCAGGTCCCCGTGAGCGCTGTGAGCGCTGCTCCGTGCAGCTCCGTGCAGCTCCGCGCTGCTCTGTGCACCGCTGGGATGAGGTGGCACAGCACGGCTTTCTCACCACGGCTTTCTCACCACCGTGAGGCGAGAGCTGAGGGACAACGTTGAGACATTAGGGTGCTACGTTGGGGACCCTCTGGTACCACAGGCAGCAGCTCCTGTGCAAATGCCAGGTTTGGAGCAGCCCAGCCGTTGTGGCTTTACTCTCTGGCTACGTCGGAGCACTACACTTGTTTACTTGATGCCCAGGGTCTCAGAAAGCAGCATGTTGCATCCACAGCGCGGGTCTAAATAAGTAGCCAGGCGTGAGCTCACGTCACACAAGCAGCAATTGTGGGATTAGGGACTTACTGCCCATTAGTTGTCACTGCTGCAGGGAGCACCGAAGCTTCTCCGGGAGAAACCTCTCTTGCTGCTTCCCATGAAAGTTACAGCCTCTTAATCTGTCCCCAACAAACCAGGCTGTCCCCGAGCTCCCCTCGGCTCAAACGAAGACCCCTGGCAGGGGCTAGCGCGGCCCGCGGACGTGGGGCTGGCGGGTGCTGCTGACCGGCGCTGGCTCCTCTCCAGCCCTGAGGCCGCAGCGCAGCCTCTCAGGAAGTGTCAGGAAACCCATTACCTTCCCGTAAGTGCTCAAGCACGCTCTCCAAAGTTAATTTATTCTCCTCCCCGCCTCGCTCCTGGCTGTAATCTGCATTATCGGCTGCTCGATGCACTGCGGCTCCTCGTGCCGCGTCGCAGTCTCACGCAGCGACCTCCCCTGCGGCCGCTAGCTCAGTACCGCGCTCCTCGGTCTCCTGACTCCAACACATACTGCTGGACTCGACCTCCCGACAGCGCTTCATTTCTAGGCTGCCTAGAAAGGAAAAGGCAACACAAGGGTGTTCTGTATTTCCTAACATACATTTTCATTACATTTGGCGCTATTTTGAATCTGACCTCTGTGAGTAACGTATTTTTGCTGCTGATCCATTCATCCTCCTTCCCTTGCCTTGGTCAAGTTTTCCCCATCTCATGAGTAATACAGGAGCTGAGATACTTGGTCACTGATGGCTTCCGAGAAAACCTCACTCACAGCTAAAGAAGAGCCACAGCAGCCTATTTGAATGTTTGCCATTAACCTTGAGTGATCCCTTCCCTTCCACAATGGGCCTGTCATTGCAATATACTTTAACACACTAAATACTTTAGTTAAATCCTTTCTAACAGGTCCCTTGTTAGGCTAAATAAAAGTCAGCCTCCTTCCATATGTTCCACTTGAATCCCTAATCACCTCCGTTATTTTCCTCCTGGCATCCGCAGTGCTATCAGCATGCAGCTTAAAAAAAAATTGCCAGCTTTACGATCTGATTTAATAACGAGCGTTTAATAATTGCAGGTATAATTATTCACAACACTGACATAATTTGCTGTTTGCCACTAATTTCTCCAAATTGCTCAAGGCACGAAACAAAAACAGGCTACTCCGAAAGACACTCATGGGCAGGCGAGTTTTGCTCTTGGTGCTTAATGGCCACGCGGAGGCAATGCCGTCTGGTGCGGTCTGGTGCCACCAACGTGCAGGGGGACGTGGCTGTGGGCAGTGCAGGAGCCCTGTAACCATGGGCCCGGCGCTGGGGATCCCTCGAGGCTCAGGAGGAGCCAATCTGAAGTGTCAGGCACCAGCCATAGCAAGAGCCCAATGACAGACCTAATAAAATCCTGCACTTCTGCTGGGTAGCAATGTTAAAACATACCACGGATCACCTACACAACAGCACACTGAGCTTACCCTTCCCTGCTCGCGACACCAGCCGAAACCGTCCCGCTTCTTTCCATTCCCACGGCGCCGCCACACGCCCCACACAACCGTCTCGTTCACCTGCTCCCGCCGGAAGGAGCACCGGGCCCCTGGCACCACGGGCAAACAGGCCAAGGGACCTTTTGGAGACTCCAAGCACATGCTGGGAAGGGAAGAGGCTCGGGAGCAGCTTTCCAAGCACTTCTGCTAGGCAGGGGCCTGCAATGGAGGAGGCCTCCATCACTCGCTCTCCTCCAGCGCCTCATCCCAGGCCTGATCCCGGGCTCTCCGCGCCACGGGATGCTCCTGCTCCGAGGTGCAGCAGGCACTTTCTTAATTGCTGGGAAACGTCAACAAATTAGAACCATCCTATAATTTGGCAGGTTAGAAAAGCAGCTCCTAAAGAGCCTTGTTAAATAAATGACTTAAATCTTCACCTTAAGCTATTTTAAAAATGTATCTGTCTGCACTGCAGAGAGGAGGAGGGCGGCAGGCACAAATACACGCATGATGCATGTTGAACATTTTGATTGCTGAATTACTTAGAAATAAGCCCTGATCTTTTGGGTCACTAATAAATCATTATGTGGAAATCGTGTTGGGGCTGCGGTGCCCGGGATAGTCCCAGCTTTGTTCCGATCCTCCAGCAAGGGCGTCTTCATGTGGGATTTATGGAGGTGCTGGTGAGGAGGGACCCTCCGGACGCCACGTCCTCCTGGCAACGGCTGGAGCTCTAAGGCCTAATTTACACACTGCTTCCCATTGGCATCTGTGCACTTTTAATCAGGTTGATTATAAAGCACCCACTTGTCACAGAGCTGCAAATCAAGAGATGCAAGAAGAGCTACATGGGAGCTAGTACAAATATACTATATTTTGTATATAAAGAAAAGAACGGTGCTCCATCTCCCCTGTAAGCCAGAGTCACGAGTCACTTATGCTACACATCCTCAACAACAGGATGAATCTGATCTTATATAGCAGAATAGGGACTGGTTGGATTCTTCCCTAGAAGAGAAAAGGGTCAAGGAAAAGAGCTCCCAAGCTACATCCGGAGACAGCATCACAGATTTTCCTCGGCAGAAATGATCATCTTTTCCCCTGGGAAGCCCAAGAAGACAGACTCCTGTCCCTCCTGCCTCCACAGGACCCTCAGAGAGAAATCCCAGGAGCGTGTCTGAAAGAAGACGAAAAAAAAGTAAGGATTTTCACTGTTAACAGACCTTGAGTGAGAGCTACTTCAGCTTCCCCAGCTTATCTGGCTTGGATTCCACATTTGCTCCTTCCTTCCTCCAAAAGCACCATCTGGAGCAGTCCCAAAGCGAGAACTGTGCTGTGATGGCTACAGGCTTCACCTCACAGCAGTGCCAAAGCCGACAGCGGATCAGAAATCACCTCTAGTGCCTCCTGTGTCGAATGGACAGGGGTTCACTGAAGCACCAGCACTGGCCCGTCACAACAGCCCATCACTGAAGCGAAGTCAGAGCAGTTTCAGCACACGCGGGAGGAGCTGGTGGAGATGGGAGGCAGAAGACCTCCTGCAGCGGGCTGTGCTCAGCGGAGAACCCACACGGGCAGCAGGGCAGCAGGGCACTTCCTGGAGGGCCTGGCAGGAGGGGAGGTCAGCGCTATCATTCCGAAGCACCTTAATGCAGAAGCAAAAACAAACAAAAATAATGATAATAATTTGGGATCAAGCAGCAGTTCAGAGCTGTACAGGTTGCCAAAGCTCATTTAAAAACAAACAAAATCCTGCTAAATATTCAGGCATGATTTTTTCCTTCAGCTTCATTTTTTCCTCGTCATTGCCTACAGCAGTGCAGAGAGGCTGGAATTTAACTGTGAGCAGCAAGATCCCTCCAACACTAAAGCTGCAAACCATCACCTGCAGCTGACAACAGCCTCTCACGTTAGCTCCCCAGTTGTCTTTGGTCAGAAGAGAGCCCTCCAGGAAACATTCATTCCGAGAGGTTACCAAGCACGTAGTGTATTTATCTGCCTGCCTGGAAAGTTGCTGGCAAAGCCACGCAAGGATGGGCTGGGGAGGGACAAGATGACTGCAATTACAAGATGCAGAAAGACATCACCCCTCTGCGGGGGAAGTTCAAGAGGAGCCAACACACTTAATGAGTTTTATTAGCAGCTACATAGCTCCAAATTATACATTCACATGGCAGCTGTTCAGGTCCATCATAACCCATTTAAGACCAACTGAATAAGTAACAAGCAGAACTCTGTTGCAATGGACTTGCACAAAGGTACCATCCTGGTTAACACGCTCTAGGAGTTGCACATATAAAGGGCCATCCTGGATATTTTTTTCTTCTCTGCAAAGTGCAGAACTTCACAAAAACTTGGGGGCCTGACGTTCACACCCCCATAGGCCTGGCCCTCACCTCGGCACGCTCATCCTCCGCTCCCGTGCGATGGTTCATCCCTCGAGGTGTAGCTGCATCAGAAACCAGAGCAAAGCCAACAACTGGGCAGCAGTGAACACCTCAGCACCCTGCAGGCCTCCAAAACAACCTGTCAGTTGTGATTCCCAGCTCCCATCCTTAGGCATCTGCCCCAATCCCATTCCTGCCTTCCTTTTCCCCCAAGCACCAGGCAGCATCGCCCCTGTGGCCCCTGCACATCCACTGACCACATGAACTCAAAAGCTCTTCTGGATTAAGAATCGTCCCCCCTGCCAGCTGCTACAGGGTGATTAAAAGAAAGAGGACTTCCACTGCATCAAATTGATAGTTTTATTTGCACCTGTTAAAAGAACTGTTTACCTACTGGCAGAGTCAACATAGATGTGACATACAGACATGAATACAATTAAATACAGGAAAAATTGAACTATATACAACAAGACATACATTTACAGAATGAAAAAAAAAATCTTTATATTATCTATCGGTTCTTGCCAATGTCATCTGTTATACTGAAACATCACTGGAAATCAAATTTATTGTCTTTGCTTTTTATAAAGATATAATGCAATGATAGCATTTTTCCTTGTGGTACTGAGAGCTTAAAATTTGTTTTGAGATGCACAAAATTTGTGGCACTTCACCGGGTACACAACGCTAGAAGTTTTTTTTTCCTTGAATATTTTATAGTTTGTGATATCTAAGACATTTATTGAGACTCAAACTATGAAGTGATATTTACATGGAGGGAATTGTGCAAAGTCCTTTTAGGCTACAGCTAGCACGCTCTGAAAGATGTACGAACCTGTTACCAACCTCATCCCCAGATCTAATCCCTTCGCTCTCACCTTCCCTATCCTACAGTAGCCTCCTTAGCAGAACTGGCCATAAGCTGGGGAACTTTTTTTTTTTCCCCCCTCCTCTCCCCAGATGGTGAGAGAAAGCACGTTTCTGTGGTCCTTAAGTATCTAGACAGTTTTATGTCTGGCTGCTTCACACAATAGATGTTTTAAGCAATCTTTAGCGCTATGTTTCATCATCTGATTTGTTTTTTGGGACACAAATCGCAGCCTGTTGTCACAGTCCTGTCTTAAGATTGCTGAGTTCATCTGCCTCCAGTTTACACTACCAAAGGGAAGCACATGGTTACTGAACATTTTTATCTTTTTAATAGCTAGAATGCAGAGCCTGCATTTTCATGGTAACAAGGCTGAGCCCAAGCTTTCCAGAGCTGCGATGGGAAATTCTGCATTTCTTGGGCTGCCCTCTAGGGAACAAAACCTTCCTGCCCCTGCAGATTGAAATTTTCACTCTTAGGTTGCAACCAGCAATCAAGAAGTTGAAACAGCTAAGCAGACTTTCAGGTTTTTTAACTTTCATTAAAAGCTTCCTACAGACCCCCAGGACAGGTTAGCAAAGATCTATCATGTATTAGCAGTGTTAACTAAAGGTATCCTACAATTGTGTTGCACCAGAGCACAGAAAAGGTATCTAATGGCTTTCATAACCAACCAACTTTCAGACAATTTAGTTTTGGATTGTTTTCCAGACTGAAATTTAACTTTCACAAATGCTGCTACTGCATATGTGGACCATAAAATACTAATATCAATCATCTCACCTACATTTAATTATTATAATTCTGTTTGTATTAGCCCATTTGGGTCTTCCCATTAGCTTAGAGATTTGTGCTGTAACAGGTTTAAAGGAGACATTTATAACTCAGACCTAGGGCAAGGGGAAAAAAAAACAGTAACTGGTAACACTGCATATTCTTGCTTTGTTTTAGCAGCAAAATTCTCACCTAAGTTACGTAGCAAGCTTTTTTCTTTTCAATTAAAGATCCACATTTTAACTTGCAAGACAAAGGGAGATTAAACTTCTCTTTGAAAAAACTTCCAAGTCAACATTACTACCAAACCTCATTTAAAGCCTCAGTTTTTTAAATTCATGGTAATGCATTTATTATTAATCCTATACACCAGGCTAAAACCAGTCAGGTGTCAGTATAGTGACTGAAGAGAACAGTGAACACACTGAACTTCAAGTATGACGCTGGGTACACTTGATAGAGTTAAAAAAAAAAAAAATCTATCCACATAGTTTGGTATTCAGCTGACAAAAGCAAAGGATACAATTTGTTGTTTATTCATTACGAGCAAGCCTAGAGAAGACTATTTTCTCCTCTGTTATAAGGAAAGAGACCATTTCATCGTGTTAGAAAATAAACTCAGTATTGTCATTCAAATAAGGGAATCTTAGCTGTTAAAATATTCAAAGAAATATTTTCACATTGTACATGTCATTTGGCTCTGCACTTTCAATCTCATGGAGTTCATAGACATCTGCATGTTCAAGCTGCCTGCTTAAAAAACCCAGCTGCTGGTTAGCAGCAGGTTACTTTATTGCATTACCCTGGTTGTCAATTTAATAGTGATTTATGATTAAATGTTCACTTGTTACAGAACTTACACTATTTGGGCAAAGATGATTTAACAGAAAGCAATATGGAATGAGCATGGGATAGGATAAGAATGAAAGTATACTGAAACTTCAAGGTGTTCACTTGTTTATCTATTTAATAGATAAATATTCCATACCTATGTGTTATGATGGGAGCAATCTAAAGAGTAAGAAATAACAAAATATTCAGACCCCTCTTATTCAAGCATTAGAAAAGTAGAAGGAAGTGGATTGGCTGCTTCATTTCTTATATAGGCTGCTGGTCTAGTTCATAGACAAATTTAACATAACCAGTGACATAAGCAGCAGCTTGGACCATAAAAAAAGCTGTTTATATATGTACAAGTTACTCTCAAAAAAATCTGTTTTATTACATTTGGCTGCGTGTACAACCTGTTGCTCCTTAAATCTTTAGAGCACTGAAAACATGACATTTTTTTTCCAAAATTCCAGTCAAGTCTGTCCTGAGAAATATAAGTACTCATATATAAATTGGATGATACTGTCTGTGAGTGAGTTTTTTCCTGCAGGTGGGGCAGGAGTTGGCATTCCTAAGGGAATCTCGGAGGCACTGGCTGCAGAAGACATGACCACATTTCGTTGACACAATAAGCCGTCCACTTTGCACAATCTGGAAGGAAAGAAATCACAATAGTTATTTGGAATGAGAGTTTAGCTGGTCTACTGCTAGTGGGCAGACAGCCATAGTATCACTTGGAGTATGTGTAAGCATACAGATACTCAAGCATAAAACAGGGAACCAAAATCTTTCAGTAACAACTTAGAAAGTGCTTTCCCTTACTGGACAGTATTATGTGACTGCGTTACAGAGTCCTTAAAGCTGGAAGCCACAGCTGGACCTTAGCGGCAGCTATTGGTGCTTTCCCACACAACCTACCGCACGTGCACAGCACGTCCCCCCACCAACGAGCAGGATGACAGCTCAGGCCCCTTACCTCTGAGTAGCCATCCATACAAATGGGACAGCTAACGGTACCTGAAGGCCTTGTCGTAGAGGAGACAAAAAAAAAAAAAAAAGAACAGACACACATTAATTCTGCAGCCTCCTGAGGATTACTGACATAGAGGATATAAGTAATCACTGGATTCCATAGAGCAGACACAGCCTAGCTGATTTGAAGATCCCTGTGTACCTTTAAATCTGTTACATTTAATAAGCAGTTAAAGTTTCCCTAAGGGGGTAAGACTAAGGGCGTAAGGGGTCTCCCTTACCCGCTTTAGTCTTCATTCAACTACTACATTAAAGGGGAAGGAGGATGAAGGTGCAGTTTGTCACCCTGCTCCCCCATTAAAAGTAACAGCAGTCGCTAGCACCGCATCCATAGAGATCATCATCCTCAACAGATTGCACATAATTTCTCCAACAAGAACACCTTAAGAAACTACCCAAAGAAATTAAAGCAACCCAAACTCTAGTTTAGCAGCATCCCAATCTATTAAGACACACAAGCCCAAGAACTCCTCCTTTCTAACAGTGCACACTTGTGTAAAGCATGTTCTGCAAACAGCTTGGCTGTTTATATACTGAAAGCATTTTACTGTCCCTCAAGGCCCTGTGAAAGAGATATTAAATGAGGTTGTCACACATCAGAACAAAAGCTCCTCCTCCCTCCACTGTTTGTATCTTAGTTTATCCTTGCCCAACCAAGTTTTTTGATATATTCAGAATACTGTGCATGCTGGAAATAAAATTCTGCAGAGTTTGCCAACAGAGCTAAGCTACAAATGACTTCTATATTATAGCTGCCAACTGTTAAGTTTAGCCAATTCATATCCAAAACCAGACTAGAAGTTCTGCAGCGACCTGCCAGGGCCATTCCTGAACACAGCAGCACATTTAGGGCTGGGGCCCTCAAGATGCCTTCATCTGGGGAAGCCTGCGACTGGTCCAGTCCCAGAGAGGATGACAGGGGGCAGGTCAGGAAGAACACAGTTGCATGAGGAAGCTTTCAAAAATTAACTCCCAGCTCAGAGGTGACACAGGCTGTTACGAGGCCGAGTCAGACACCCTCCTGCTCTCAGCCTCTGGGACAGTATACGTCCACACAGTTAGCAGGCATCACTACTTCGCCTAAAGGAGCACACCATACTGGGAGTGCTAAACTCTGCTCTCTCTCAGAAAGATTAAGTGCTTCCTGCCACTTTTAACTCTATTTTAGATGGTAATTGCAAGCTGCTTCCACAGGCCCTTGCAATGAGCACCTTCTGCTGGCCTAAGCTCTACCACGTTATCTCACATATCAAACAACATCCTGCAATTTTTATTAGTAAGAGTAAAAATTCAGGCTTCATCCCTTAAAATCAGGTCAGTGAGTACTACTGAAGACTACCTAGCTTCATATATGTAATTTTAACTCTAACTGCCCCATTTTTACTACTGAAATTCTTTATGCAGCAGCATAAAGAGCACATGCAGTACCAGCTCAATGATTAATTACAATTGGTGATAACTTCTGGATGCTCAAGTCTCAATTAATTCTGTAGCCTAGCACTGCACTCTGTCATGATCAGTCCTGTTTTGTCAGCATTAAGTGCAACAGCATCAAGTTGAACAACAGAGCCTAAACAGAGCAGACACCTAAACAGAGCAGGAGCCCCTTCAACAGAAGCTTGAGATAACAAGCTTAACAAGACAATGAATCTTTACATCAACTGAGCAGCAATTTGATTCACTTATCTATACACTTGAAGATAAAAATTATGAAATCCAGAAGTCCATCAACTAAATGGACTACATTTCAGAATGCTACAGGCACTTAGCAGCCATAAAGTTCTTAAACCATTTCTTTAAGAACCGGTCTAAAAAATTTCCACGTCTAAGTTCTTCTATACAGTGCCTTAAAAACAATCCAAAAGCCTAACAGCTAGAAGTAACAGAAACCATAAAGTAGAACTCGGACGTGACACTGGGAACATTTACACTGCAGTCTTTGTTAATGCCATATACCACTTGAATTTCAAAACCTATTTTACTGCCAGAGACAGTCATTTAATAGTAACACTATAAGGTGGTCTAGAGTACACAGCAACATTGTCGGTGAGCTAGGCAAAATGTCTACATTACAATAACTGAAGTCGTATCTTTTTAAACACTTTAAAGATGTTTTTATCACTTTGCCTTCCCTAGTCACACGTACACCTCATTTCACTTAGTCTTATACATGTTGTGTTTCTTAACGTCGTGGAGTGTTTCTACTGCAGGAACTTACTGTTTCCTCTTCATAAAGTGGTGCTTACTACGCAGGCAGCTCTCTAGACAGCGAGATACCCATCTCATGTACAAATGTACAAGAGCTCCATGACACAGGCAAAACCTTAAGAGCAAGACCTGCACACTCAGCGTGCAAATACACTTTGGGAAGTACTCTTACTGCTCCAAGAGAACAAGGCAGTTACTAGACATGATGTGTACAAACAGAGTACATACATCATAAGTATTTACTGGAATTTGCCAAGATGCAGCCTGCTCACTCACCAAGCCTTATCTACATTAATGAAAATATCTGCATGCTTAACAGCACTGCTAGGATTTCAGGTGAAAAAGAGAAGCAATATATTATAAACTATGGCCTGTGACTAATATTTCTTCCCTGCCACACCCCTACATTCACCTTGGAGGTTGTATGTGTAATTGTATGTCATTCCTCCTCTGTCTTTTTACTGAGAAGAGTCATTTTAGCATTATTTGGAATGTGAATCTGTGCATATCAAAAAGGGCAACTACCTAGAATAAGTTATGATTTCAAAAATACGACAGATTATAAGTTAGTCCTATATGTATAAATAATTCCGTGTTTATTAGGTTGTAATGAATACATACTTTGAACTTGCAGTTTCATCCTCCAGTGGCCTCAAGTCTTGAGACACTTTATTTGTTACATACACATCATTATCTCTTGGCTCATCTTCATCATCACTGCTCAGTACACAGCTGTCCGACTGCCGCTGGCTCCTTAGTCTGAGATTTCTTCTTTGTCGTTGATTCTCTGTAATGTAATTTTGGCAAGTTAGGAATAGCAGTCCTGGAAACATCCTTGAAATTAATTATTATAAATAGCCCTTATCTGTTTGCATTTTAAATGAACTAAAAAAATTAGTTTCCTAAATATTAAGACAGAATGTTTGCAGTTATTATGAACATTCAGTTACATAATTATTCATTTGCTCTAATCACCCTACAAACAGCTGAACGTGATCTCAAAGACTGTATGTCTGCATATAGATACACTTAAGTAGAAACCATTTATTCACTGTCACTACAGTTCCACTACAAAGCAAAGCTACCTCATTCTTATGCTTTGTTGAGAAATTACAACTGCTAATGAATTCAAGAACACTCCTACCAAAACTGAAGGGTTTAAAAAACAAAACACCCCCCCCGCTTCCAAGTGGCACGGCAAGAAACAAAAGGTAAAAGCAGACAGACACATTGCATGAGATTAGAAAGGGGTGAGGGGAATGTGCATGGGGACAGGAAAACAAGTTTCCAGAAGCCAGTTGTTTCTCCCAGGGATTATCCACTACATGCACACACTCCCCACAGTACCTTGTTCTGATTATCAAAGTTTAAAATAAATAGCTCTTGTGATCAAAGTTTGAAGTAATAGAGTTCTGAAAAGCAGATTTAAGTCTAAAAAAAATAAATTAGGCAGCTGCTAAATTTGGTTTCTCACTGCTTTATCCAGTTACTAATGCGAAAATGTTCCACTCTTTCTGTCCCCCCACCCAAAAGCAATTCAACAAAATGAGTCTTTTTAAAAAAGAGTATTTGGAAAAGTGTAAAATATTTACAACTTCTTTAGAGCTGTCTCTTTAAGACATTTCACCATCTTCCTCCTGAAGGAAGTTACCATAACTTGGAAATGGAGTTCATAATGCCCAAGATAAGAGCAGAAAAAGAATGTAAACATTCTTAATTGCCTGGTTTGTAATATGCAAAGGCTGAAGAATTTCTGGTTGCTTGTTAACTATTAGATATTACATAAAACTTTTTTTTTTTGCAGCTTTAGTGTTCATGTTATTACCAAGCACCGACCAACTAGTACTGGATAAGCAGCTACAAAATTGAAGTTCCTTCCACATAAGCATTCAGCTGATACTAGTGTTACATATTTTACTTGCTCATCTCATTCAGAGCCCAGAGGACTATGTCCTCTAAGAATATAGCTAACTAACAACATAGGAGAATGTTTCAGATCTTTTAATCAGAACAAGGCCTGAAAAATAAGGCCTGAAAGGTGTAAAGGACTGATTTTTTTCATGCCTATATAATAATTATTATAACACAAAGTAGAAAAAAAAATCCACATTTGTTAAATATTTTCAGCACTAGATTTGAAAGTATTAGACAATGAAAGTGAATGCTATGACCTTCATTCTCTTTCCACTTTAGTTGCTTCACTGCAATATAGGCTAATAAAGCCTTTTAACATTTTCTTATTCAAAGTACACACTCCATTGCTAAAAGTGCTAATTAATATCACTGCCAACTTGGAGCTTGCAGAACTTCTACATCTGGAAAATAAGAAAAGTATTTTGATTGTTTTTATAGATTTTATTACAGATGGTTCCTATTGGAGCTTGTATAAAATACATAACACAGACTGAATCCATTTTTCTAGCATAGTGGCAAGACACCAGAAGAGGAAAGATGTTAAAAATAAATCCAGTTTCAAGCCATGATGCTCAAGTACATGTTGGAAAATAAAATAAAAACTAAAGATACTGGTCAACACATTATCAGCTAGCTTACCTTATAAAAAGTATTACAAAAAATGTTTTAAAACTTGTGTAAAGTGTCAACTCACCTTCTACAATCTTGCAATAATATATATGGGAAGAAAGAAAAGAAAAGAAAAACAAAATTAGATTTTGGCGTGCACCCCAAACGTTATGAACACCAGTTAAGCAACCCCCATTTCATTTCTTTGCATGAGCAGAATCAGAAGGCATTCAGTTTTCTGAGCTAATTTAGTGCTTCTACCATTCTTCATCAAAACAACACAGTGATACCCTATGTTTGCTAGCCTATGTTACTACTAATTGGTATCAACTTAAACACTCCCCACCCCACAATATCAAAGGCCTAATTTCATTTAGGCTTGAGGAGGTTCTTTCCCTCTGCCAAACGGGCAAGCTTGGGTGTCATGTCCCTAAACACTTCCCATTAGGTTAAAAACTGCTGAAGAAAACAAGTCATTCCACTGAAGGCAGTGGTGGAACTTGAGTTCGGACACTGTCGATTACATGTAAAGGTGGAGGTCTCTCCTTCATAAAGCCTCAGGTACAGCTCCAGCATGTGACATTCCCGAACTAATCCAGATTTTTCTTTCTGGTTCTGACTCCAAATACTGAAGTTACAAATGGCAACATGGACCAGATCAAACACTGATCTGCTTTAAAAGCTAAGAACAGTAACAAAGAAATGTTGTGGTTCCTTTCATGTTTGTTTTTGAGAACTTACTGGAGCACAAAACTGAACTAGTTTCTAACATAATCAGCTAAGTTTTGCTAGGCACTGCAGTCACAGGAATACCTTACACTGGCATTGCAGGTAAACACCTTCAATTTGTTAAGTTAAAGACTTAACTGTTGTCTACTTCAGTTTTTATTTACATCATTGGCCTACATCTTTGACACTTGTCGTTTCAATTTTAAATGAGATCCATTTATGTTATCCATGTCTGGTATATACCTTTCCCAAGTTTTGGAGCAATATGCTATTTTAGATGTCTATCTGCAAGTGATATTAATAGATGTTTTCACAGGTCTTTTTGAAGATGAATCTAAAGTATTTATAAAGACAGTGTTTTAGGGCTATTTTAATACCAGAAGAGGGACTCAAAGGATGAGCTTTGGAAACTCAGATGTTGGTCAACTATGACACAGAGCCAGTCTCACCAGCATGGAGCCTTCAAGCTTATTCTTACCTCTACATCCAATACATCCATTTACTTTCACTGTACAGCCTTTAAATACAGGTTAGATAAGCATTTCCACAGAACTCCTCAATGCCTTAATACTGTCTTCCTGACTCCTCATGCTTAGCAATTCTCAGTAAGATTTTTCAGAAATATTCATGACTGAGCCATGCAAGCATATCAGACTTTCTCTGATCCTTAAACTAGAAGCAATAATGATAGTATCTAGTTATTAAAAAAATATGCATTATAAGCAGTGAGCAAACTCACTGCCTGTGCACCATAGTCTAAAAAGCTACACTGTTCCAAACCCCAAAAAGCAGCATCAGAACATGGCCACTGTACAGTTCAGGTACCTTCAACATTTAGTTAGCCAGGGGCCTATATTCTCAAAGAAGGCTTTACCTACATAGCATTTATCATCACATCAGCACAGTAAAAAGACATGTCCATCTAGTCCAAATTCTTGTATAAACAGACATTAAGGAAAAAAAAAAAAAAAAAAAAAAAGACAGATGCAGATCTACAACATCCTGGGAACATACAAAAAGAATGTTGCTGTGCCTGAGAAGACTCTGCTAAGTAACATTTCCCCAAAGCTTCTATATTGACCTGTAGCATATGGTTTTCATGTGTTAACAAGCCAAGTTTGAGCCTGGAATATTTAAGGTGGCTTTAAGGACAAATTCTATCAGTAAGACAGAAAATCTTACTTACAGTAAGTATATACTTACTGTATTACTTATAAGTAATACAGAACTAATCTGACAATTTACAGAGGATCACTACTTACCACAACAGAGTCATTGTGAGTTAGATCAACTACTACAGGATCAGAAGATTCACATGTGAGATCTACTACTTCTTCACCAGCTTAAAAACACAATGTTAGAATCAACATCAGAGTTTGCAGAGTAAAATGAACAGTCACTGTATAATAAGTTGAGCTGTGATTCAACCCATGGCCTATTCCTCTTCAGGATTATATGCAACACTTAAGCGCTTTCCTCAACAGAGGAACAGCAGCTGATCTCCTCATATATTCCTGTAATATGCCAATACCCTGAGGAAAGTACACCAGAGCATTTGTCTAATTTAGAGAATGTGTATCACAATATAAACCGTATCAGACAGTTTTTCACTGCTTTGCTGTGAAGGTTCCCATCTTACATCTTTTACATTCAAATGGATATCAAAAAATATAAAAGCCATTGACTGCCTGGAGACCAATAGTTACTTTTAATCCTTCATAAGATTTCAGCAGATGGTTTAAATGTCTAGAAGATTAAAGAAGCTTCTAAAATTCTGATACTTTTTGTAAAAAACATACTTACCTAGGGCCTCTCCTTTGAGAGATGAAACATGACTAATGACAACCTTTTAATCAACTGCTTAAAAACTGGGAGTGGCCATACTTAGCTTGCCACTATCTGTACCAGCAGTTGCAGCACCTCCCAGCTCATCAGGTCAAACATTCAGCTACTAGGCAGCACTCATGTACCACTACTACATAACTCATCTAGCACAAGTGGTGCATGCACCACACCTCAGGAATAAACTTAACCAATGGTCAAGGGGCTTGTTTACCCAATCCTCACCAGACACTTGTAAAAATAACTAGGTTTCCATTTTTCCCCTTTCAAAGCCTTTGAAATTGGTACAAAGGCAAGTTAAGTGGGACCCCAATGCTATTAAGTTATTTTCTTCCCAGATAACAAGAAAGCTTACCACTTTCTTCAAGCTCTATTGGCTCTGCTTCTGAAGCCATTTCTGTGGTAGAAGCTATCAGCCTGTTTCGCTTCTGAGTTTGCCTAGAATTAACTGCTCCTCCACGGCGCTTTCTTTGAGCCTAAGAAAGAACAAAGCCTTAGAATTTGCTTTAGAAGCAACGTGAACATCAGTCTTACTTTTGCAGCAGTAAAGCAGCAAAGACACACTCAACACCTCACTAAGAGGCCGTCTCATGCACAAAGTTGTGGGATGGATCTTTCCTGCTCCTCACAGGAAGGAAAAGACATCACTACAGATCTCTTCACAAGCGGGACACAAAGGAAAAAGAGCTTGCAATGAATTTACCTATGAGAAGCCTAGCTCAAAAGTATCTCAGATGGTAGCTTCCTGCCAACCACCTGAACCACTGTGACTTTGCCCACATTGAAAGCACTTTTGGAAAAAAAAAAATGCTCATATTCGGAGAGATAAAAAAACCAAGCAGTACAGAACACAAGTTACATGGACTCTAACTATGCTTATACTATAGTGCATTTGCTACAAATTCTTAAAAAGACATATAGAAATACCATAAAACCACACAGTTCAAGAATCAATTTTGCACTGATTAGTAAAATACTAATTCATAAAATACTTACTGTACTCATGGCGTTTCTTGATCTAAAACTACAGAAAAAACAAGAGGTACAAATACCATAAAATAAACTGCAAGGAAGCTATAAGTTTCAATTCCTTATATTTCTTTAGACAGTACACTTTAAAAGTCCAGATCTCTGTATCTTAGAATGATGTTCTTCCAAACCTATAAGAAAAGAAGAGAGAAGATTACCTATCTATAAATCTTGTTCTCTTAAACAGACCCACTCTTATGGATTCCTCTTCCTGAGTAACTAGTTTCTGTCCATAGCTAGATGGGAAGTCCCAGAGGTTGGTTGGCAGCTTAGCCTCAGCCACCTATGGACAGGTCTGAAACCTCAGTCATTCTTTTCCATTTCCTAAAGCAGACACCAGAATAAGCCAGTTCAACTCTAAACAAGAAAAATACTAAAGAGTCCCAATTAAGTTTCACTAAAAAAAAAAAAAAAAAAAGAAAACTGATAGGAACATCTTCTGCAGAGGGTCAGTGTGGACACAATTGGGCAAGGTGTCAAAGGAGCCGTCTCTCGAGAAGAAAAATTACAGATAAGCAGTTCTCCTTTCTCCAGCCCATCTCCAGATTCCAACACGAGAGCTGCAAAGGAATCTAAAGCAAGGGGAGCACGGAAATGCCAGTTTCGAGACAGATAGAGCAACAACTTCCCACTGACTAAGAGGATACAACTTTTCAGTATCTCCTCCACAGCAAGCATTGCCGTGCGAGCCCCATCCACAGGACTAACGCTGCCTCCACGTGTGCCTTTCATCTCATCCCTCTTAGCAAGTAGCTGAGCAGCTGACAATACCCCAGTTCACACCTCACACTTAACCCACAGTAGAGAATCCTGTGTCCTGCAGAAGTCCAGTATCTTGCTTTAAAAAAAAAGAGGGTAGAGCCAGGCAGGTGTTAGGTGAGGTGCAGTAAAGTTACCTCAGCAGGTAACCAGGAAGATGTATACACATTACTTGGGCACACAGGATCATCTACTGCCTTTGTGATAAAGCAGCTCAGGCATTCCTAGTCCTTAACAACACAGGAGGACTAGCCCACTGCTACAGTCACAGTTCTGGATGCACACCAGGTTCAAACTCCTGAAAACTCTGCAACCTCTTGTCTTTAGAGATAACAGGTTGTTTTTATAGGTCATAACCATAGCTGTCCCAGAAAGAGAATGCCACAGGGTCACTGTCAAAGTCAGTCTCAGGTTCTGGCTTCAAAGCCAGAACAGAATAATGTCAGAAGCTCCGATCTGCTGGGGGCACCCCAAGCAAGAGGGGCATTAGACAAAACATAACAAGAGCACCATGGATGCAGAGATGGATGAGCTAACAGCATAAGATAATCACAGATATCATCTTCCCAAATTTAAGGATAAGTACATCTGAGCACTCCTGAGTTTATTCTATCTTCCCAAAACTACCGAAGTAAAAACAAATTCCCCTCTTGAGACTTATATGAGTAGATGTGTCCAAGGACTTGCATGAATGCATGAATGTTCGATTTGAACTAGCTGCATATCCAGGTCAGCGTACAAGTCATACAGATAAATTTCAAAGATCATCCAAGTTTTCCTCATCATACAATCTCACAGGTTTGGGATTCTCTGCTCCCACCTCTGTTGTATTTTTGGTTGTGCTCTGCTTTATGGGTTTTCTTCGGGGGCAGGTTGGAGAGGAAAGATGGCAACACTCTGCCAGTTACAAAGATTAGAACTAACTATGAGATTCTTAAGAAATACAGTTTACACAGTGGGATGGGGTGACATTGGTTTCTAATTTTAACCTTGAATTAAAGCAAGCTTTACTGATTTTTCTTTTAATCTTTTCCTATGCTTCTTAATGGGTCTTAAAGCAAATGATTTAACACTGGACTGTGAAATTATTAAAACAAAAGGCCTGAAGAATACTTACTTGGTACTTTTACTAAACCAAAAAATAGAAGTGCATTTACTCACAGTTTAAAGCCACACAGTGTGCACTGATTTTTCCTTACACTTTTTTTGTATTAAAACTGGCACAGGAATCCAAAATGCTAAACAGAAAGGAAACATTCCTTTTTTAGTCAGACAACTCAATTATGCGCCAGATCTAAGTAAAAGTTTAACAGATACGGCATTAAAAATTAATCTAGGAAAAGTGCTATTAATCTGTGAGCTATTAGTCTGGCAGTTTCTGGTCACAGTGGAGCCAACTGAGATTGTTATACGGGGGGGAAAAACCCATAAAAATGAACTTGATCAGTTTTAGTATTCTTAAGATTCCCACTATGTATGACAGGAAACTCTTTTAAAATATGTACTGCTGGGTAAAGTTATTCAAAAGTTTTTCTAGAAAATGACAGCACATGGCTTAAAGCACTCACGTAGAGTGTGCAAGACTAAGGCTCACAGGTTGGTCTATATGAGAGGGACAAGGTAATCAACCTTCAGTTTCCAGCTTTCTTAGGAAAAGAGTCACCTGGGCAGACCCTTAGCATCCTATATGGAGGCACAAGCTGCATATGCTGCCTTTACACTGCTCTTAAGCTCTAGGTTTCATCTCAGTCGGACCAAAATTCTTGGAAGATCTTATTTTACTGACTTAGCTAAATTTTTGGAAGAGTAAGAACTCTTCAAGCAAGACCATGCCTGGTTTTACCCTCAAAAACCAGAGCAAAGAGGGTATGCAGGAACACTGCAGAAGACAGCACTTAAACGTGGCGCAGTCACCTTTGCACTTGCAAGTGTCTCTGATCCTACCTGGGCTGCGCAGCTCAAAGACAACAGAACACCTGCACCTAACATATGCAACTGAAATCCAAAGTAACTTGGACAAAGTGGCTTTCCCCACACAGCAGAAAGACACCAGAGATAAGCTATGTGGGCTGCATGAAGAAGTTACACTACTAGAGTGTTTATAAGTTTAATATGATTTCATCTAGACAACTAAAAGACTTCTTCCTTGATTCTCCTCAGGATAGCACCAAGGAAAAGTAACTTCCACCACACTGAAAATCAGGTAAGGTTGATCAGTATGCACATGTGGTGATTAGAAAGAAGGAGGCTTTAAACAGGCTGCCTTTAATACAGTCTTCAATCCATCCACTCTGCTAAAAGACTGTGAGATATTAACTAGGCAAAAGTTTCAGCATAAAAAAGGCAGTTTTCACAAGACTTGGTGAAAGTGCATTCAGCATTAAGTCCATTATTGGACCTGTGCACACCCAGTGCACAGGTGAGATGATAAAGTCTCTATAAAAAAGGTTAAAGAGGCAGAGAGCTCTTATAGCACTTGATATAAACACTGTATGAGACACATACACCCTTGCACTCTTCCCCATGCTAAAGATTCACATCTTGACCTCAGTTTGGTGAATGACTTTCAAAGAAGAAAGTGTAAAGAACAGATATCCACCGAGAAGCCCAAAAGTGTAAACTGACGCTAAAACCGTCACAGGCTTGCAATGAACCTGCCAAATCACAAGAGTTATACTAAAAGCAACCAAACTGCTAGGACTTATTCCAACTGTGGGAAGACTCTTACAATCTAGCAACTTTTTTCTTGTAAGAACAAATTTCTTCTGTGGTGCTAGAGATTTCCACACGTTCTTAGTTTACTAGGGAAATTTCACTGAAAATTAGTTCTGCAACATACAAAAAAGGATAGGAAGAGAAAAGCAAAATTAAGTTTCTTAAAATACTGCAAGGCAAATCAGCAGTGTTCAGGAACAGAGATAAACAAAACAGTTCCAAATTTTGCATGTTGAGAGGCATCAATACAGATTCCTCAAAGATTCTCAAAACCTCATGACCACTCAATTTAATAACAGCTTTTATATAGTCTTGAACAGTGCAAACTCAGTAATAAGGTCTAAATGGTGCTCCTCCTACAGTGACTATAGGACTCAGCAGCAACTGTCTCAAAGCTGGATACAAGAGATGCTCAGACATCAATTCAAAAATCCAAGAATATTGATTTTTAAATTTTAAGGTAAAAAAAGAAAGAAACAAACAAAAGCAACAACAACAACAAAAAACCCAATCCCCCACAAAGACACTGATTTTAAATGCAAAAACAAAACAGCCAAACCTGACAGGCCACTGAATGCTACCAACCTCTACAGGACCTTTATTGCATCACTGGGGGATGATCCGAACCAGGAAGGGCCCCTCCCCTTCCTCCCTGCACAGTTACTGCTCCTGCCCCTTAACCCTCCCAGGGCCTTAGTGACTGTCACCTCCTCACAACAAAGTTCAAGTTAATTCTGGCTAATTTCATTCTCCTTTCCATATTAAGCTTATTCTACGCCATTTTAAGGGCTTAATCCACCAGTCTTTCTCTCAACAAGTTACTAGGTGAGAAGCATACACAAACTTGGCTAAACTAAGGTCTGCATTAGCAGGGAAAGAATACTGGTTCCCCAAATCATGGTTTAAGTCTTTTAAGTCCCTCCCCAATTTCATCCAATTCAACTTGACTAACTTTACCACGTCATATTGCATTTTTTGATGATCTTAACTCACTGAAGATACACTTGAATCTTTTCCTATGCCACTTGGAAAAAGTCCTGGGCTCCCAAATACTTCCATCTGAAGCAAATCAGCTTAAGAAAGAAGCTGACATTTTTACCATGACTGTGTAGACTTGACCGTACGAGCACCTAAGCATTAGAAATATTCTAAAGAAAACCTTTGAGCAGTGCAAGTTTAGGGCTGAATGCCGGGCCTGTATAAGGCACAGGTGACAAACACAGCGCACGCTGCATCAGCCAAGAAAACAGCCCAGGCCTCACCTTTAAGAGTTCGCTTCTCGCTTCCTCTTCTAAGGCATCTCACTGCACTTGCGGTATAGGAAACGCACACCCAAGGGGCGACCGTCCAGGGAAGCTCCTCGGCCACCAGCGGCGGCACACAACGTGTCCTCACAAAGCACCAGCGTTGCTGCTGCTGCCCTGCAACCGCTCAGCCTGCCATTTTACCCACTCAAACCTTCCCCACATCACACGCATCTCCTCTGCTTCTAAAGATGTTCCGGCCCTTTTATTTCCATTTTTTGAAGCGTGCTACGCCAACTTCAGCAAGAACGGAGGCCGGGTCTGTTAGGTTTTACACAAACTAGGCCCAGCAGCCCCGTGCCTCGGCGGGAGGCCCTGTGAAAGGCCCGAGGCCGCGGGCCGTGCTCGCGGCGAACAAAAGCCCCGCCGCACCAAGCCCCGCGGAGGGTCGCGCGGGAGGCGCCACCTCGGCCGAGGGCACCGCTTGCGGCAGCC
>JAWLRI010000332.1:4472272-4529596 GCA_034781795.1 Crypturellus tataupa | reverse complement strand
TGGCTGCGCCGCCGCAGCGCCGCACGGCGAGTGGGCAACCCACACGTCACTCAAGGGGATACGGCGGGGGGGCCGCGCCCCCATCCGACCGCGGGGGGCTCTGGGAGTTGTAGTCCCGCGCGCGGGCCCGCGGGGCTGCGGCCCTGCCGGCGTCGCCGAGCCCGGCTCGGTGTTGGTGCAGCCCAGAGCCGCGAGCACAGCGCGATGTTTCCCCGTACCCGTCATGGTGCCTCGGTGCCCCGGTCGGAGGGATTTTCCCCCGAACACGAGGACGCCCTGGCCTTTGGTGCAGCCAAGGTGTCTGCCTGGCCGCGTAGCGCTGCGTGGCGGCTCCTCTTGGCCTCTCCTGCCCTCCTTCTCCAGCGCGGCGGTTTGCACCACGTTTTCATTGTGCAGCTCCCGCACAACAGCCCGCAGGCGCCTCTGGTTGCCTTTAAACCATCATCCCATCTTTCTCCTGCGGGAGGTTGGGTTTGCCACAGGCGCCAGCCCGCATCCTTCAAGCGGGGTGAGCGCAGGGCCGCGTGCTGGCATGGGGACCGCGATCCGCGAGGCTGGAGCGACATCCCCGAGTGTGACGCTGACGAGATCCCTTCGTTCGGGCCCTCGTTACACTGCGGGGTTGTGCAAAAGGTTTCAAAGGCACCTGGTGACTGTGTTAAGCTGCTTCATTTTCACCCGGGTGATTCCGTCAATCCCTCAGGACGGTACCGGCATTTCTCACGGCGGCCGCAGAGCTCGGCTGGCTCCGACGACCCCGCTGCCACTCTTGTAGCGAGGCCGGCAGCTGCTGCGAGCGGCCGGCGCCGGACGGGGGCTGCTCCAAGCACCAACTATCCAAGTTTGTTGTGGGGAACGTGGGATCTTTGGTTTTATTCCGTGTATTCTGCTGCAAGAGCTGCCATCACCACAGAGTGAATAAACTATGTAAATGAAAAAGTACTATTTTGATGTTTTCCCCAGATTCATTCTTTTATGTTCCTTGAAAAACTGAAATTTATGAAAATTATTTAGGCCCTGGGCTAGCAAGAATAAGGGTATTTGTGGTTTGTGATGGTAAAATTTCCACAGCTGGATTATTAAGATTGTGCTGTTCCTCAGTTGTTTCATTTTGAGCAGAAGGGAAAACCTGGGGAAGGAAATAGTTACAAGTCAGCATGATTGTCGTTCATCAAGAGTTTTGAAGACTGGGTCCAACATCCCCAAGGAAGAAGCACGCAGTAGGATGAGATTGCAGAATTTTGAAAATTGAAAGCCCTCCCCAAATACAATCGCTTCTCCATGTGCCCGATGATGAACCTTTCTTTTCTATATTCTCAAAATGCATCGTCTAATAAGTTGAGGAGGGCCTATTCAGCGTATAACATCCAATTCCATGGCCATTGGCCCTGTTATTTGCTAGCTCCTGGAAAACTGAGGCATTACAGCCCAGACTTGGCTCTATTGTGGAACACAATGCAACACGGTGCTGAACAAACACAAAGGAAGATAAAATCTCTGCAACCAAGTGCTTGTCATTTTAAGCTGCTCAGTCCTCTACTAGACATAGTGTCATAGTTCTGTCTTCTATGTGGTTCTTCGGCTATCACTCCTTCTTCCCACTCTCCTAGGATCCCTAACTCTTTCTTTTAAGCTACTGCATGACTCCTGCTTTGCTCTCCTGGACAGATATAGCAGCTTTTGTCAGCATTGCAGATTGTGGAAGGGATCTTCACAGCTAGATGGCAACAAAAGAATTCCATTAGGCTTCCTTCAGCAAAAGTGAGAAATACAATGCTGTGAGAGCATTAAAAGCAGCTGCCTAACTCTAATGTCAGCGGCAGTCTCCTTCAATTTAAATATTTGCAATAGCCGTAATTAAACACTTAGTAGCTGGCACAAATTTAAATAGAAATACACTGCATAATCTTACTGCCATGCAGATTTAAATTCAGATTTATATCCTCCTTGGCTTTATGTCTAGAATAAATCTTGTGATTTGAAGGCCATTTTACACACTACAGTAATTGTCACAGAGGGCAAATTATCTTCTAGGTGAGTAGCAGATTTTTGCCTTTTTTTTCTGGAAGCAGTTCCCTAAAGAGATCAAACCATGTTATATTCTTCTTCCAGCACTCAAAGACAACAAAAGATTCACCTCTGTGCATACAGAATTGGTCTGTTTAGGTCAGTGGGTCTAGTCTCTAACTACTCTAGGCCACCATGTCACATCAACCTGAATGGTTTCCCCCCTGCCCTCTGAAAAACAGTGTTGAAACTGGTGCTCCCACTATGCACTGTTATCATCAGGGAAGAAGATGTGCTTGGGCTGACCACACCTTTGGAAACAATGCATACGTAAACAAATACTGCTTATCTTTTTGTTTTTCTCCTCATTTTTATTCTTTAGGAAGATGAATGTAGAACATCACAGTACAAGATATAATGATAATAGAAATAAGAGACCACAGCATTCTTACCCAGATACTTGTCATTCTGCCCCAGAAGCCTCAGTTGCAAGGGTTCAGTTTTGTACAGCTCTTGATTCTAACTGGAAAAATAGGTCATCATGGATTAAAAAAAAAAAAAACTATGACAAAAAATGAACAAACGTTGATTCATATGTGCCTGTATGAACACAGTTCTGCTATTCAAACAGTAAAGAGGAAACAAAGGCTAAATTTCAACCCTGAAGTACATAGGAACACTGGGATAAGTTTTCCAGCAAGTCTGTCTTTTTTTTTTCCAAGGATATTTTATTTTACTTCAGATCGCAGTATACAAACTGTGGCTCCACTTTTTGCTGCCTCATATGCAGCCATTTTCTGAGCTGTTTCTCTGGCCATGAAGCCATGCTGAAGGATCTTGAACCGCCTTTCCCGACTCTCCTCCAGTTCTTTCCAGTGGTTCTGGGGCAAAGAACCCTGCAGAAAAGAAACAAAGATTATCAGACCGTAGAGAAAATAATGGCTCAATTTAGATGATGTGCTGAACTTTTATATGATCATCTGTCTGCCTGGTGACACATTCGCCTTGCTAACACGATTGGGAAACATGTCAAGTTCAAACTGGGCATGATGAATAGAAACATGACTTGATTGAGTTGCCCAGCTTAGGATGAATTAAACGCAGCTGCAACACTCCACAAAATGTTATGTCAAGGCAAAACTGCATCTAGATTGTTATGCTTCAGTGCCACTACCTTATGTTCTTCCAGTGCCAACAAATTAAACTTGAAACTATATTAAAAAAAACAGTTGCAAAGATCCTCTCTTTCAAACTCTACTGGTTTATGGATTCAAAAATTTGATTCAAAAAGCAGCACTGCCAAGAAAGCTCAGAATAAACATAAAATAGTGAATTTCTCATCTGATTCTTGGCTTGAAATGACAGAATAATGTGTTTTCTATTAATGACAGTTTTCTTCTAGTTTGTTTTCTAAGTTGTAAGATAAATTTGGCTTTATTAAGAACTGAGAAGTGATTTATGCATAACCTTTATCTTTGTTTATAACAGCACAAACTTTCCGGACCAAAAGGGACATCACAAATGAAGGCACAATCGGTACTTGGAACTTTAATAGTGGAATAAGTCTCATTTTCTCCAGTTTATTGAGGTCTCTTAAAAGGTAGCAGCTCGAACATATTACTAGATAACTATTGCATAAGGGGAAGAATTCTTTTTTATAGTCACACTACCACAATTTTCAGCATTATGCAGTTCAGCATAAACTGAGTAAAGATACAAATAAAGATGTAGCTGGACCTCTCTGTAATAACACACGAATACAGTCAGACAGAGCCAAACAGTACTGATGGAGCATACACCAAAATATCTAAATAATTTATATTAACCTTGATTTTTTTTCTGTTGGATTTTTCTTACAGCTCTCTTAACATTTGAGCAGAAGGTAAACAAAAACACTGTGATGTCTTCAGAGACTAATAGCTAAACCAAATAAAAAGGCAAAGCCTAATATCAAAACAGCTTTGAACCTCTGGCTTTTTTTGCATATTTCTGTGACACCAGGGCACTCGCAGGGTCCCTCATCAGGTAGTCAAAAGTTCCAGCTATTAATTTATGATTTCTTTTTGTTGATTTTTAAAAAATGATTCACATGTTGTAATTATATGGCTGCTTCCCTTTGAAGTCTCCATTTACTGCTTTCATTTTATTCTGGATCCTAGTCAGGAAAGCTTTTAAGCTCGTGTTCAAAGCCTCAGTTCAGAAAGCCACCTCAATTTAGAAAATGCTTTCTGGAATTAGGCCCTTGCCTGCATCCACCTATAGTTTTTTTTTTTTTTTTTGTCCTGAAATGGAGATTTGGAGGGCAGCAAACATTGATACTCTGAAAAAATGGCCCTATTTATGTTTTTGAACTATACACACTTGAAAAATACAGGTTTTCTCTTCACTTAAATTCAGCTTCATCAAAGCTTCTCAGAAAACAGGTCAGGATTTGTTATTTTAACAAATTGGGAGATATCGTTCCAATTTTACATAGGGCTAGTGCAGGTTTTCTAGAAGTGCCTGGTGGCTGCAGTGTCTCATAAGCTGCGGTAAACACACGGGTGCTGCTGCTTGGACCTCTCCTGGGGGGAAGCCACGCATGAGGAGATGGCAGGGGCAGCAGCAGTAGCAGCAGGTCCCGTTCCTGCTCCTCTTCAGACACTTGCCAAGGAAACACAGCCAGTGTAACCCACCAAAAACCCTATCTGCATCTTAATGTGGGACCAGGCTGAGGAAAGGTGAGATAAAAATCATGGAGATGGTAAACTGGAACCTTCCTTGGGTGGAAGTGGGGTCAGGATCACAGGTCGGTGTCATGGGACGTGTGTGATAGGAAGGGGAGAAGCATGGAGTTAGGGAAAAGGGATAAGATCTTGTTTTGGTGGGAAGAGAGAATGTGGTAGGAGAAGACAGGGGTCATATGGATGAGCCCTGGCCTGTGGTAGTGGATATGATAAGAAGATGAGGTGGAGGCCATGGTTTGGACAGGCACAAGACGCACACACGGGAAGCAGGGGGTTGGTGCTGTCACTGCTATACGGCAGCACCTGCCAGTAGCGGCAGTCAGCAAAGCAAGTCTGTGAAGACGGGAATATTGCAGATCGTTTTTCTTTATGTAACTCCCAGACCTTGGCTGATGTCATGCTGGTTTTCTGGGGAGTAATCTTTAGGAGTTCTGCTTGCTTTTTACGCTCCATTGTTTTTTCCACAATCTTTTGCTGCAGGTTTAAAATCCGTTCGTCTTTCACAGGCCTTTCACCAGACTTCCTTTTCTTATCTTCTTGCCTGCAAAATCAAAAAGAAACAAAGAGAAGGTAATGCAGTATCAACCTACAGAATAATCCATATATTACTTTGATAATAATGAATTTGCTCTTGCCTCTGGGGACTAGCTACACTGAAAACAGGTTCAAATCATATCGCTCAGTGAATGTGCTATTCACAACGTGCTTCTTGTTGTTTACAGAACAGCACTACTAAACAGTATATTTCCCCCCCACCACAGGATGCCCTGATGAAAATATCAGAGGCATTTCAAGCCCGAAATTCTTTAGGAAAAATATGTGCAAGATCTGTGATAGTACTATAGCTCTTTGCTTGGGAGAACTATGGCATCTTCTTTATATGAGCATTAGTATTCATCTTGATTGCTGTATTCCTTGGCAACAAAGATATTCTTTTCCATGTAATCTCAGTGCCCAAATTCAGAATCAATGGGGATAATGATGTATAAATTGAGGTTAGTGGGTCTAGGTGGGCATAAATTGATAGTACAGTGTGCAGCATAAAAATAAGGAATAGGAGAACAGTTATTTGATAGTCTTCCGTATTTTTTCTTTTGCTTCTTTCCTTTGCTTTTATATTCTCAGGACTTTACATTTTATCAGTTTTTGCTTATTTTCACCCGGCTGGCACAAAGTACTAGTAACTTTTCTCATGTAGGTTACATTACCTTACATAGTGACTCACTTATTTACATCCAGCTTTCTTTTATTCAACACTGCTCTTGCATTTGGCTCAGTGACATTAAGCTGTAGCATTAATATTATGTCGTGAGCAGCTGTGATTCTCTGGCCCAATTCAGAGCTAAAGTAAGTGTCAGCCTTCCAAAGGAGATAATGATCTAACATATCACTATGATGTCTTCTGTCAGCTGGAAAGGTCACAGAGGTTTTTACTTTTACTCCAAGTTTTGTAAAAGGTCCTTTTGCTTTGCTGTAGTACAGCATTTCTCTGCAATTGCTTTTACCTGAAACCACAGTAAGGCTCCGAATGACCTGCTCAAAGCAAGGAGGGCACTGGCGCCTTTTTAGCTGGTATGGTGGCTACCTCTGTGAACAGCAGAACTAATTCACCAACAAGTTGCCCATTGGAATTGTTTTACAACAGAAGCCTTGCCTTTCAGTGTAAGACACAGTCTTCTTAAGGAGCAGGAGGAAGACTAACAGGGAAGAAATCCCTCCTGATGCTGAAGTCACCAGTCCACTTTTAAAAGTGTCCATATCAAGATCCCAGTGATCCAAATACTTCTTTTTACCTTAAGGGAAATGGGTTATGTCTGTCTTGTTAGCTTCATCTTTGCTGTGATTAGTATATGGAAAAGGGGGCATGGTTTAGATTGGCTTCTCATTTCCAGTTGCTTTTCTGAGACAGTCCTGACCGCTCTGCCACTTGCATCATGGTATCTGGATGGGATAACTCTTCCTTGTCTTCCTTAATATAATTACTTACTCTGCTACAGTGAGATTCATTTTTAACACTGATGTCTAAAAAACTTATGTTCTAACATTTGTAAGTCTAAAAACTATACTCTATCAATGAATTTGATTGAGAACATGGATTATTTCTATTTGCACTGTAATGAGGCATTGCATTCAAAGGGATACAGGGATATTACAATACGTTTTTATGCAAACACTTCATGATTAAATATTGTCACTGGGAATAAGCAACAAAACCTTTCATTACATGCAAATCCAGATTCTTGTAAATACAATTACAGAAAAGGCAGCAAGAGGTTTAACATCATGAAGCAGCAGCAGCTGCTTCTGAATTAACATTGTAAATAGTTGCTTATTATCTCTCTAATGTTCAATCTTCTCCTACATGAAGCCATGTGCTCCTCATCTGCATCTATTCCAAAAAGCAGACAGTTTCATAAGTTTTCACATAGTTTCTGGGAAATTCCACGAGGGGAAGGCATGCAAAAAAAGAATATTTAAATTCTAGTATTTTGTGATAGTCAGTTGAGAACTTCAAGGCAGAGAAGGTAGAGACAATCTCTGTCTCCCCTATCACCTATCAGAGAAAAGTGGGAGTCCATCCATCTTGCTCTATATAACAATTCCCTGATTCTTCTCCTACACAGGGGATCCAAGGAGGACTGGAGTTGGGACTGCAAGCCTGGAAGAGCAGCTGCGTCCTTTTCTTCCTTCTTCCTCTTCCTCTTCCTCTTCCATCCTTCTCTTCCTCACTGCACTTCATCTGGACACTACCAAGTCTTGGAGTGGGAAGCAGGTTTGGGTAGCAGACACCACCACGCCCCTTGGAAATGAGCAGGAAAATAAACACGGGCAAGAACAGGAATGGCTGGCTCTGGGTGCAAGGTCTTGCTTAGGTGGCAGTGGGTGATGGAGGCATTGACATGCTGCTGTCATGATTAGTTGCTATATAGACCTAGCCCCACTGAAATAAAAGTGAATTGTACCTGAAATATGCAGGGACATACCTGCAACACATTAGCATGTATTGAAACAGTCATAAACCTTGAGGTGTTCACTGATGTTCCTCAAGCTGAGGAATCAAGTGTTTGTCCATTGCATATGGCAGTGCTGGCTTGCAAACTGTGTGCAGTTCCAGCAGTTACAGGGAGGTGCAGCATGCACAGAGCTGCCTCCTCGGGTGCTCTGCAGGCTCCCGGCGCCCCGGCTCTGACAGGTGCCACAGCTCGCAGCCTATTAAAGGCCGATGGGTTGGTAATTTTTCAGGTTCCATTTCCTATTTTGTGTAATATAGTTCATTATATGTTGTTATGTACTTCTTTTGAGTTGATGCATGTCTGTGTGCAAATTTTATTGAAAAAAAACTGCTTAGTAGGGACCTAATTAAATTTCAACTGATTCTAACTAAAACACATCTGTTTAGCAAAGCTTAGCTGCCATACCTTGGCTGATTAGCAATAACCTTCAGTGTAATGCAATTTAAGATATAACATGCAATTTTATGTTGATGCATACCAATATCTTGTGAGCACAATGGATGAGATTTGCTTCTCTATCTGTATAAAAATTAATTCTGTAAACATAATCATTTAATCTTTACTTCTCCGGTGTATCAGTGCAACACAAGCAATTAATCACTCGTTGATTTGATAGATGTTTCAGGATTAAGCATCTATAAACGATGTTTAACACATAAAGGCCATAATTTCTTAAAAAAAAAAATGCTGGAAATGGTTTATTATCTGTAAATGAGCCAATATGCCATACTCCTATATTAACAGAAATACTACCACAGATTTGCATTCTAGATGCTGTTAAATGCATTCTTGAAGAACAGCATTTCTGTAATACTTTGATGATGCTGCTCTACAGTAGATGATGCTTCCAAGTTACTTATGATTGCTTGAGAGCTGTGAAAGGAAAAGTCTTGCAACATCAAGTTTCATATATAATGAAACTTATTATTTTATTCATTTGGAAAGCTATCTAGGCTTCATTAAAATAAATTACATTTCTGTATTACTTACCATGAATCTGAACAGAAGCCTGCAAATTAAGTGTTTAATTTCATTTGGATTCTGTCATGTTTGGCATGGTGGTTGGTTCTAAATAACATTTCAAATTTATCAGGACAAAAAGTGAAATTAAACTAGTTTCTTATTCAGTTCATTTCAGGATCAGAACAGTTTTAGATCTGAATTAAGCCAAAGAGTATATTTTAAAGAAACCCAGAACCATATGAAATGCAAAGGATGTATATCCAGTGTAACAAATCATTCTTTGAGTAGTTACTAGAGAAACTACTACTAAAGAACTACTAGAGAGACTAGAGAAACAGATTGTACATGATATACAAGCTCAAACTCTAGTTTGAGTCTGTAATGTAAAGTGGTGACTTGAATTGCTCCCACAGGCTTTCACAACAATGAATGCTTTCAGATAAGGGTTTATTTCCATGTGCAACTCATTTCAGATTTGTTAGTCTTAAAACCTTCTCTTTATGAATGTCCTGCAAAGGAGAATCATTGATTTATGCCGTCAATCCACTGGCTTTGCAGTTATTGATTCATTAAACTATCTTCTCAAGTATTTCTTAACTTACTAACACTGTCTTCTTAAGTACTAAGACCCCCCCCACTCCACTTGTTGGAGATTAACGATCAGCAACAAACCAAATTAGAGATCAGACCAGCGAGAGCTAGTTAAATGCATACTTCAGTGCTGCTTTCTGTGACTGAGAATTAGAACTGGAAGAAAAATCAATAGCATGAACCGAGCTCTAAGAAGCCACCTTTGACACCTCAGCGATACACACAAATCAGAGACATTTCTAAAGGCCAGTGCCTTTAGCCATATAGGCGATGTCTTCAGAATCTCAGCATGAATATCTGTGTGCAAATACGTATGGCAAGACAGGGAGCAAACTACCAAACAAACGGAAGGGCAAAGATGAAAGACAACTTGCAAGGAAGCAAGGGCAAGTAGTCAAGATGCAGCAGAAATGGCCTAAGATCAAGAGGTGTGCAATGTTTGCTACACTCATACAGGCTTTCTTCCTGCTCAGCTTTATTTGTAAACAGTTTTAACTTTATCACTTTGTGAAAGGGCTTCTGCATATGTGAAGTATCTATAGTGCTCATGGATCCTTTATAATAATGAATAATAAATACAATAATGAATAATAGATATGAATAATGAATATAAATTTTGATCAGAGAGCCTGTAAGCAAAGATTTTGCTCTTTGATCTATGGATACACTATCTTGAATTTATTATTTGTTATTATTATAAGAAAATCTCCTTCCTATAATATCTTTAACTTTGAAAATAAAGCCTATCCTTCCACACAAGAAATGAGATTCAAGGAAGAAAAATACAGCCCTAACATATTAAGTAAAAATGAGAAACCACTTTAAAGTCGCCATTTAGAATGATTCCAATAAAATCAAATTACTTCTGATTAACTGGAAGGGAACAAAAGAAAGGCATAGCTGCTTTTCCCAATATATGATCTTGGCTCTGAATCCTGGGGCAATACTGTCACTGGCTTAAGGAGCGTCTTCAACCATAAATTCAAATTAATGAAAAAGATTTGTTAAATCTGAAGCAAATTACTTCCAAGAAAAAAAAATGGAAATCTAGGCCCCACTAATCTTTGAAAAAAGTCCTTCTGATTTATAAAAGGGTAGGATTTTGTTCTATGCTTGTTTTCCTTATCAAAGGGCTAGGAAAATATTAATAAAGTTACAATGTCTTAAATGCCACATGCTGTTTTATACTGACTTTAAAGCAGCTGCTCGTCCAAGTTCTGCTCTGAACAGGGAAATCTGGTCTAGTTTGTCTAGAAGAAGTTGTTCCTTAGCTTGTTTTTCTTGAATTATCTGGTCTCTCTTCTCTTCCTCTGCTGCCTTCTGTGTTTCTCTGAGCAGAGCGAGGCGTTCACGTAGTTCCACTATTGACATTTCACAAATTAAACCATGGCCACCAGTCTAGAGAAAATGAAATATTAGTTCAGATAACACTAAATAGCAGGGGAAGAGTAAATGAATAAAACAAGAATATTTCCACCGTGTTCCAAATCATGCTGAATGTTTTGACTTCAAGAAAGAGAGGCCTTTACTTACTATTTATCACAAACCTTTCAAGTGGTGGAGGTCATCTTTTGTGTTTGTCGATGTCTTTTTTATTTTTCATGAAAAAATAATTTTAGGGCCAGAAAAAAAAGTGGCATAGATTTTTTAAGTTTTATTTGAAAAAATACAGTAATTTTTACAGTGTAAAACTGTATTTTTTTTAACTTGTAAAACCAGAAGAGAGTTTAGTCTCAAAAAAAAATTGTAATTTTTTATTATACAATTGTATATACTTTTTTAATTTTTATTTTTTAATCTATTTCCAGATTATGGATTTGTTCTATGATGTGTATCCACTGTTTTTTATCTTGGAAGACTAGGAATAAACAATGATATCTACCCAGAAACTTGCCATCCCTATCAACTGATAAAACGTTATCAATGTGCACAAGTATCTGAAGGGAGAGTGTAGAGAGGATGGGGCCAGACTCTTTTCAGCGGTGCCCAGTGATAGGACAAGAGCCAATGGGCACAAACTGAAACACAGGCAGTTCTGTCTGAATGTAAGAAAAAACTTCTCGACTGAGGGCGACTGAGCACTGGAACAGATTTCTCAGAGAGGCTGTGGAGTCTCCACCCTTGGAGCTATTCAAAAGTAACCCGGACACAGTCCTTGCAAATGTGCTCAGGTGTCCCTGCTTGAGTAGGGGAGTTGGATTTGATGATCTCCAGAGGTCCCAATCAACCATTCTGTGATTCTGTGAAAGCTTTTAAAAAATCACTTCTGAATGAGAGAGAGACGAGCCTAATTCTGAAGTGTAATGAGAAACATCCATGTCCCAAGGAAGTTGCAGATGAAGTCAGATCATTTCTAAAATGATTCATGAAAACTCGAAGTTTTCAGGCCCTGCTCATACATATACTCTCTTTCCTTATGTCTGCATATATATAATTTGCATACATGGAAAAATTACATAACTACACAAGCTTTTATGTAGTTTTGTTTGCAAAATTTCATCCATTTCACACCATCTAATATTCTTTTGTCCAGCTTACCATATGGTTTAGCATGTATCTTGTATCAAGCATTCTAGTGGTTCTCACAAAATATACGAGGCCAGGAAGTTGACAATTTTAATCATCTGACTTGTTATATAGTTTTCTAACATTAAAAGTGAAACACTGGTAGGCATTTTGATCACAAAGACTCATTTTCATAGAACTAGTAACAGAAAATCAATGACAAAGTTTGGGAAGGATGTATGGGGAGCAAAAAGAACAACTGCTTTTCCAAATTGTATTTTTGACAATGATATTATATGATAATGATGGACATATGTAATCAAAACTCATTACAGTCCTTTTAATGAAGAGAAATTTTTCAATTTATGAGCCTGCATTTTTTTCCAAATAATCCTTTTTTTTTTGGTAGAAAACCAAAAAGCCCATGTATCGAATAGTGAGTTTGCTGTTGACATTTTGACTTTCTGGAAAAAGAGAAGGCTGCTCAGTCACATACAGATGCTCAGATTGTCAGTTTGACTGTAAGAATTGACCTGGGCCCAGTCCTTCCTCTCAGGTCTGAGATGCCATCTAAGCAGTCTATTAAGGTACATTTCTTTCACTGACATTTCTCTGGCTGTGCAGGGTAGCATTTCTTAGAATTAGAGGAAAAGTCAACAGAGAGGAAGAACTCTCCACACTCCTCACATTCACCAGACACGAGTCAAGTGTAGCTTCAGTCAAAGATTGAAAAAAAGTGTTCGACATTTATCAGTCTTCTTGCATCTTTTTTTATCAACAGTTACTCCCATGGATTGCTGAAACAACCAATGACTGCTTAGCTCCTTCTCAGATTTGAATTTAGAGTGACTTTGCAATTACCAAGCGTTACCACCCGGCCACCATTCTGCCCTAGTCAAAGACTGTAGCAGGAAGTGAAAGCAAGAAGGTTTTGGAATAGAGCGTGTGTAGCAGTGGTTTTGTGTGAGCATGGAAAAGATATACTGAAAAGTTCTAGGAAAGAGAATTTCTTGGAAGTGTAAAATGGTAGAAATTGAATACTTTGAGTGTCTGCATTTCAAAAATAATCAGTGAAATGGTTCCAAAAATATGAAAAGGTCTATTCTTGTGCACTATATAATGCTGGTGCTCAGGAAACTGAAGTGCTATCAAGGGAAAAACTGAGTACATAAATAATGATGAGAGTAAGTTGGAATTTTCTGGACACACATTTAGTTTTACATAGTCTGAAAAAGTCTTTTAAGAAAGGGGGGAAAAAAAAGGCTTGCTTTCACCAGAAGTGTGCTAGTTCAAATCTGACTGTAATAGTGAATATGACAGATATATTGTTCAAGTCTATTCTCTTCTCCTTGCAATATGACCTGTATGGCCACCCCATTATCAGCAACCTTATACTTTGGTAACCTTACACATAGCATAAGCTGGATTTGGAATGAGTTTTTCAAATCAGACGTGAAACCTGCTGTGCTCTTTTCCTTTGTCTTTTGAGATGAGCTAGATGGGAAAATATATTTAAAACCATATTCTGCACTTAGAAACAAATAAGATTTCTGTGGAAGCTCTATTTGAGGGGTTGACAGCCACTGCAGATGGCAGTGAAGTGAACTAGATTTAAAAACAAGAAAGTACTGACATTCCAATCACCTTCATTTTCCTGCAGGAGAGCCTGCACACTTTTACAGAAGTTGTTATGATTGAAAAAGTAATGACATTTCCAGGTCTAACTACATACAGTTGTGTCTTTGCAGCATGCAGTCTTCTGACTGGGAAACAAATGTGCAATGAGACCCTACTTAAGGTCTCATTAGACCTTACAAAACTCTTGTTGGAAACAATGAAAAAAAAATTGTTCGGGGAGTATTGCTGTTACTTCCATGCAGATACTTAACAGTATCTGGAGTGTACAATAATTCCCTATACTCTTATTTTTTCCCTCTTTTCCCATTGGTTTGGTGGCATTTCTTCAGGGATGATTGGAGTGAGTTTGTGCTTGACTGATATGAGAGAATGGCCCAACTTGGCTGGAAAAAAAGAAGTGGAGGAGAAGTCAAGGAGTGAAAAGGAGAATGGGACATTTAAGGAGTTGATTTTATTCTTGTTCACTTATTCTACATGCTAAGATAAAATGATTTTCAAAATATGTGTAAATGAGATGCAACATTTATCTGTAGATCTCCAAGAAGGGTATGTAGCTTTGGAACCAATGAAACCAATGAATGGCTCAATTCTTTTCAGAAGAGCAGGAGATAAAATGGAAGCATCATGTTGACTGTTCCATCAGCCCCACAGAAGGAAGATCTGTTCCCTTCACTGCGGGTTCTGCAGACAACCATGGTTTGTGTGTGTGTGTGTGTGTTTGCAATCTTTATTTGAATACTCAAAAGAAAGAAAAAAATCCAAAACAGAAGGATTACATTTAAAACTGCTCATTTCATTTTATATTATCCTGTGCTATTATTCTTTTCATTTTGGATATGGGAAATGGAAGACTAGCTTTGAGCTACTGTGCTTCTGGTTTAGTGGTAAAAAAATAGATTTCTGGATTTCTAGTTTTGAAATTCTGGAAAAACGGCCACTTTGTATGAGCAGAACAACTGTATCATATGTGCTTCAAGGCCATTATCAGACATGTTACCTTGTGCATGAACAGTGAAGCCATTAAGTTTGGGAGACATTTATGGTGGACTTAACCATGTACACACAGGTCAGTTGCACAGAATGTGAACGACACATTAGAGAGTTTTCATTTCAGAGGTTTTGGGTTCACTGCACAATATCTTTCGTACACCTAAATGTTGGCAATTTTGAAAGCACAGGAGTATAAGTTTGCTAATAACCATGGCAGTCACCACTACAATATCAGCCCAAACTTCGTGTTCAGAAATCAGAGCTCAGGACTGACAGATCTGTGACTCTGTGAAGGCTGATTATACGTTTTTATCCTCAGGAGTTTCTTTTTAAAAGATGTCATAAAATCTGGATCCTATTGGCAAAATTCACAGAAGGTTCAAGGGGCCTAAGATTTCACTTACCATCACAGTACTTTCATGGAAAATTTTTCATTTTAAATTGTGGAACTTTTCATGTCACTTCTAATCTTTGTGTTATCGGGTCACTCTACTTAATGTTGTATATCCAGACTGCCTTGTATCTGCATGCAGTGCAGAGTTTCTCTGAATACATGAAATTGCATTTCTGCATTTCTGTTTTAGACAGAAAAAGACAATCATTTTCCTCCTTCTGAGCTTACCTCAGTTAAATCAACAAACTTGTTTTTGAGGTTTGGTAAAGATTCAATAGCTCGTATTTGTTGAATCAATTCATATCTTTTCCTAAGCTTCTCCTCCTCTTCTTCTAACGCTTGCCGAAGAAGTTCTCGATTTTCCTCACAAACTTCCTGAACTGAAAGAAAAGAATGAATGTCTGTTAGCTGATTGCATATTTTAACAAGCATTCCATCTGGAGAAGAATTCATATGCACTTGTGAATAACAATGATAATAATACTGATGTAAAGGTACTTGAAAGAACAATCTGTCACCGGTGGGAAGAATGATTAGAGAAACAAATGATTAGTTCCCACTCCAGTATCTATCATTCAATGAAACACATAAATATACTGCATACATAATGTATACATACATAAAGTAGACACTTTGAATTATGGTTTTGTAATTTACGTTCTAATTAAGATGAAAAATGGTAAAATGTAGCAAGATGCATACTCTTTCATTATTTAATAAGAGTATCCTATATGGCAGCAAATATTTTTTTGAAATCACTAAATTTCAACAGCTGCTAGGCTGTGCTAGGCCATTTGGATTTGCTGTATCTCCTCCCCTAGCACTTACTGAGGCAAACATGGAGATAGACCAGCAGAGAAGGGAGTCCTCTGCTCCACATATGTGCAGCTACTGGTAGCCTGTTCTTACATCAGATGTGAACGTGGTCCTGCACTGAAATATGTGTGGTCATGCCAGTCAGAGCAGCCTTCCGCTCCAAATTCATTTGCTAGTCCATTAAGTGAAGAACTTTCTTTAAGAATTATTGAGGATGAATAAAGTCTTCTCCCTTCATCATAATCACTAGGCTGTCTCGGAAATGCTGTTTACTTTAGGACATGCCTTTTTTTCATTAGCTGTAGTCGTCTTCTCAGCCCTGTCATCTCTGGAGAAGACATTTTGAGCTGCATGATTCTGTCGAAGTGATTGCTAAGTAAGTCTTCTCTCAGTGACAAGAATCACAAGAATCTGAGCTGCATAACTTGATTTCACAGTCAGAACAGTCAATCACTATTTCTACTTGCAGACTGAAGGAAAAGTAGATGTGGAACATCTAATGTTGTATTTTTCCCTTTTAAGTAAAGAGTAATTCCCACAGACAGGAGCTTAGGATTTAATACCTGTGCATTACCATCTTGTTCGCAGGAATTTATATTCTGAATCTTTCCTTCCCTTTTTATCCTTTCTTTTCAATAAAGATCATAATTGCCCACTAAAATAATTTGGGAACATTTGACATTATCTATCATTGTTTTGACAATATATAAATACCTATTTGCTGTTTGTATTTCTGGAGCTTTAGTTTTGCTTGCTTTGCATTCTTGTGTCCTTCCACAACCTGCTCCACCAGCTCTCTCATTTCTTTCTGCTCCTGTAGACGCTTCTCTGCATACTGGTGCATTAGCTCTGCTTTCTAAATCCCAAATGAACAGGTCAATAAAAGTCCTTGTAACTGGTGATCTGAATGCTACAAACCATTCAAATAATGCAAGTATAAATGGGTCCAAAGGTCTATATCATTCATAAAAGTAACAAAAGACAACACAGATTTAAGGTTCTTCTCTCTACCTTTTATTTTCCCATATGGCCTTCTCATATGATATTTATATGACATTTGCACTATTTCTCAGTACTGTCTCCCACATGTTCCTAAGAGCATGTTAAAAGGCATCTCTAGTTCTGGTTATAAGACACCAAGATGAGTGTCAATCTAATGTCCAGCTGGTTAAAACAAAAGGATCTTCTTGGGCAGGACATGGTTTTTCAGCCATCACATTCTTTTCCTTGTCAGAGGAATTGGGCAGGAATCAGAACTATCATTTGGCAGGATTTTCCCACAGCATGACTCCTTTCTGTACTTTCTATTTTAGATAAAAATCAAGAGCTTTAAAAGAAGAACATAAGTCATTGTGACTTGGTGGCTGGGGAAAAGCTGCTCAGCACTCCTGGAGAGCCCCATATGGGTAGGAGTACCCTGTTAGCATCTGTTGGAGAGTAAAGGTAACTCCTGAAACCAGTCAGGCTGGGGCAGATCTGATTTACACATTCCCAAATCAAAGCATACGGAACATTTCTGTTAAAAAAAAAAAAAAAAAGTTTATTTGATCTTATTCAGCTATGAATGTTTTCTAAAAGGGGTTCTCTGTCTGATTTTTCCCCTAAGAAAGGCTCATGAATGTCAGAGAACATGAAATAAATTGAATTATACAGGTTTAAGAAAACAAATACTTTTATACTTGTGGCTCTCAGTTAACAGTACAAGGAAATTAGTCATATACTGGTGATTTCATTACAAATGGTACTTAATACATCAGTATCTGTACAGAAAGATTATTCACAGTGACATGAATGCAGGGGAGAATATTTTTTCTCTTTTTTTATTCATTTAATTTTCATAAGCAGTATCAATCAAATCAAATACTTGTAAAAAGTACTTCAAATATATGACTATTTCTATGTCTGGAAATTACATAGTGATTTTTCCATTGTTTGCAAACTCCGGTGAGTAATGATATATAGAATATAAAGATGTAAACATATAGTTATAGTAGATATAATCTATTATAAGATTTGCACTGATTGAATATAAGCAAAATCTCCTCAACATTACCTCTTCTCTCATTAGATCAGCTTTCTTCTTATTTTCTTGAATTACATTCTGATGGGCTAGAACTGCCTCTTCATGACTTAGTTTCCCTTGAAGCCTCTTACATTCTATTTCCGCCAACTGCTCTTCCATATCTTTTCCACGCATCTGTTTTTGCCACTCCAAGAATTCAGATGGGTCTCTGGCACCTCGTAGCAAATTTTCAACTCTGCAAGAGAGAAAAGATACTGTACCAGGGATCTGGTTTAGCCTCACGATGTAGAATATTTCTAGTTATTTTTTTCTGATATTATATCAGAAACTTGAACAGGACATCTCTGAGAAGTGTTCCTAATATGTGGAAAGCCAAGGAAACTCAGGGTGGAAGGAAGTTCAGGAGGGCATGGACTTGTAAGTTTTCAGTAAAGTCAAGCAGCAAGAGAGAGCAAACTTTATCCATATGGATCCTCATAGTAATTAGGAGGAGGGAGGATCAGGGCAAAGGTATGTACAGTTTTGCAGAGCAATTTATAATTTAGAGTTTTTCTCTGCTTATCAGAGAAAGGAACTTTTTATCTTCTGAAAATATGGGCCACTTTAACATAAAGAGCTAAAAAGCTCTTTTCCTTAATACTATTACTGTTTTGTCTTTTGTCAATTAAATAATACTATAGCATTGTTGTATTGCGGCAAAGAAGTATTCAGCTATTAAGCAAAACCACATTCTTATTTACTGTGCTTGTCTGAGAGAGAAAAGCATAGCAAAGCTCTGGGGCAGGCCCTTTAAAGTCTTGCAGCAAATAACTGAATGAGCCAAGAATTAGGGCAGAGACACAAAAATGCACAGTGAATCATGCCTTACTGCTGCTCCCAAATGCATACATAAGTATCTGTTCTGTGTTGCACGCAGCTGAAGATTAAATCTCATGAATATACAATAGTACTAAGTTAAAGGATAAATCGATTCCTTTGCTGCATGGACCAAAATTCTGCAGGAAAGAGTGAACAACGTATATATAAAAAAAATTACTATACTTATGCAGCTGTTAATGATAGCAGATAGCATAACCTGAGTGATGTGTAATGGCTTATTGCTAAAGTTCTGATTCATATATCAAAATCTGCTAGATCCCAAGACCAGATCCAACTTTATGCAGTCATTCCAGGGTTTAAAATGCTACCAGTGCTTAGTGTGCAGCATGCTGAGTCAGGATGATCAGTAATCATATAAATCAAAATAACATAATGTAGGTTTTATCTTTATTAAAATTATCAGTAAACATTTCCTGCATTTTTAGTTAAAGAATACAACGTGCACTGGCTGCTCAGGAGTCACTGTCTTCCTACTTAATGTTAGCTGAAAACCTATGCTAGTCAAAAGTCCAGATTCCTTGCCAGAGCTGAGAGCTCTGTGTGCACCAGCACACAACTCGCTCGCCCTCCTCTCCATCCCCCAAGGATTTATCTACCCATGTTCAAGGCCAGCTCTGGCATGGTGCACCATGTAGCCCAGTCAGGCTGCAGTTATAAGAACTGTGTGAGGACGAGCTGTGTCTTGTCGTGCGTGTAGGGTTGAACCCTGTTTTGCTTGAGAGATGCATTTTGGCTCGTGTCAACAGTTTTTGTCTGTGTCCAAGCTATGTGGTAGATATGCCTGCACTCAGCTTTGTGCTTTGTTGACCCTGTCTCATTGACTTGGCTTTCTAGCTTGGTCAGCCCAGACTCATCACCCACAGTGCTATTCAGAACACAGTCATCCTGCATAGCACCTACAGTTAAGCCATGACTTTAATGTTGACTTCATCTTAGTCCACTTTTCTCTGTCAACTATGTTTGCAGAACAGTTTCCTAATACTTTACAACTGACTCATTAAATTAATTTATCTGGAGTTTACTTTATTATTTTTAGCGTGGTTACCTATTCTATATCAATATGTATGAAAAATAACCTGAGAATGATACATGATGGTACCTCTTGAGCTCTTGTTCCATTTTCCGCTGATAGAGGGCACCCTCTCTTAAAATAGCTGCTGCATTTAATTTAATAGGTATATTGTCAATCTGTTGGAAAGGAAATGTAGATATGATAGTTAGTGATGAAAACCATAAAACAGAGTATAAAAAATGTCAATGGGTTAAATAAATCGACTTAAGACAGCATAAATTTTGCTTAAAGCATTCATCTAGCATTAATCTGACATTAACAATGAAATTGCATGCTGTTCATAAAGCACTCAAGCTGCTTAAGAAAGCAGCAAAGTCCCCCAAGTGGATTATAAATTTGTAATCACTCTTGGACCATGTCAAATCCCATAGAAGGTGTTCACTTCCTTTCTTTCTTTTGGTACCCATAAACACAGTGTGCATGAAAACATCTAAGAGGAAGAAGATGCCATCTGGATTAGAAAAGGAATAAACGGCTTCCAACGTCATTTGTATGTCTGGTTCTGAAAGAAGATAAGTTATGCAAAAACATTAAAACATAGGGACCTCTCACAGAAAGGTCCTGCTTTCACATGCTCTGTAAATAATATTTAAACTTTAAAATACTTGTAATTGGCATTGCCTATCTCCATATTAATTTTCCTGACAGTAGAAGCAAATCACAGATTTCACTGACTTGTCCTCTTCATGGCATTACTTGGGTGAGATCTCTGGCATCTTTGATATTCTTCAAAGCGTTGCCTTCAAACCTCTAGATTTTGAGAGGGGAAGGGGAACAACCTCTCTGCCAGTTACAAATGCACCTTGCACTAGTGATCTATTCACTTGGCGAGTGCATAAAATTGACCTGATCTGAACAGAGGCCAAGGGGTGCTGGTGGGATAATTATGTAGGTTGAGAATACCAAAGTTAACCTAGAAATTTCTAAGTACAGTAAAAGTATTTTCCATGTAGGTGTTATATTTTAATTGAGAAAAAAAGAATTATCTGACTATTTCTTAGCAAAATAATAACTCAAAGAATTTCAGAGAGGAAAGTAACAAAACATAAGTATTTTCTTCCTTTATGTTTGACTCAGTATACTTACTCTCTTCATGTCTAATGATGTCTTCTTTCCTCTTTGGTCCATTTCCCAGCCCTTCCCAATGTTTCTGCATTATGTGGACATTCATGTCCAGCCTGTACTTTCTACATTATACTGGCATTAGAGTGGAAGTTTTCTCTGACAAATATATAAATGCTGATATTTTTGGCAATTTCACGCTCTGCATTTCCTAACTATAATTTGGATGGAGAATTGAACTGAGACTGATTATGGAAATCATTTTAACTTCAATTTCCCACTTTATTAATCAGAAATAAGACAGAAGCCCATATAGTCAAAATAACTAGGCCTCCCAAAATATGTGCAGACAAGTATAAAAAAAAAAACAAAGTAGATTCTTCAATTTCAAGCGATATTGGTAAATATTTAAACTGTATTCTTTCCCTTTCTGCCATGTGGTACCTTCTCCTTTTTCAAGCTGGGAGAAATGGAAACAACCTGGCAAATTGAAAACTGTTGTAATTCTTGTGGAAAAAAATGTATTCACTCTTCCCACCTATGAACACATGATAGCTTCTTAAAATCAATAACTATGTAGAGAGTAAGGCCTCATGTAAGCAAGAACCAGAATGAACCAGAATAATTAGGCATCTATATTGTCTTATGATTGCAGTGGGAAAAGATGAATAAAAGATTTTTGTTACAGCACTAAGAAATAATATTTGGCTTCACATAACAAATGTGCCTGATTGAAATTAGAAAATGTGTATATTATAGCGTGGGTATTTTAATAAACAGGGAAATGAAAATACTAGTTGGTTAAAGTATTATGTAATTTCATTCTTTTAAGGAAGGATTATAACTTAATTTATTCATCTTGGATAAACACCTTTTTCTTAGGCCTTTTAACTTGTTTGCTCAGAGGCAGAGTTGCCCAAGAGTGAAGGCAACAGGAATATTTATATTTTAAAACTCCTCAAGAATATGCCCATCTAAGCTTGTTACAGCAGCCTTTTGAATATCACCTAACCAGCCTTTGAGATAAATATGTTTAGGTCAGACAAAATTGATCATGTTCCTAGAGAAGATACTAGCAAATATTAGAAGTCTTTGATCAATGCAATAAGATAGTAAATCCTTATTTTTCTTTATGCAGTTTAGGCAGATGGCTTGATTCTCACTAACCAGCAGCTATTTTCAATATTTCAGATTATCAGGAAAGGAAGCGGAATATGTACAGACTTGAATCAAGATCACATAATTATAGTTCATGTGTGTTCACACTAATTGTGTAAACGTTTCCCATTTTTTTCTCCTTTGAGTGTGGATGGACCTGGGATCTTACTGCTTTTCAGTAGTTTAAAAGCACCTGGACATCCACTGGCCCATGTATCTCAAGCAGGGAGTAAGTGTCTCCAAAGTGTGAATAAGCTATGCCCAAATTCACAGCTTTAAAGAGTAGATAGATCAGCACACAAAGTGTTTGAGGGCACAATACAAGCACAGCTTCTGCTTTCAATTATTCTGGTATGAAGTTGATACAAATAGAAAGTGACAGATTGAATGATGTAAGACTGAAGATTATCTGTAGCACAGTAATTGCAGAAACACCAATGTGAGTTTTCATGTGCTATATACCATTATGGGCGAGTAGTCATCTCCATGTTCACAGTTCTCTGACCCTTACAAATCATAGCAGAGAAGCAATCAGTATAGTGGGGTTTATTATTTGAGTTCATGTCTAAAGGAAACAAGATAAAACTTCCAAACTGTATATTCAATATCAGAAAGTCATTACTGGAATCATTGCTATTAATTCTTTAGGATCTCAGTTTGAAATAGGGATTTAGAGATACAACTCTCACCTTAGACCTCCACCCAGCTCCTCTACCCACTGGTACGTGAGCCCCACTTAAGCTCAGGTCTTGGCCTCAGTCCTTGCCTACGTACTGCTGGAGGCAGTTCTGCTCCTCATCACTTCTCCAGCTCTGTCTCCCCTTGTCCAGCCTGGACTTCCAGCATGGCCCTGGAATTACATTGTAGCCCTGTGTCCGGATTAGACGTCCTGAGTAGCCTCACAGGTCACAGACCTCTCTCATTACCCTGCTTTGTTTGAAAATCACTGGGTTATCAAAATAAACCATCACTGCTGCCAACCTGCCCTGTTCAAATACCGAGGACCTACATCCTGACCTGTCCTGTCGTTACCCTTGACTCCTCGCTTGTCTTGCCTCGTGGAGCACTTGCACTTCCACTGTTCCCTGACCATTTCCCTGTGGATTGTCATAGGCCCGTAATCCAAAATTTATGAACCACAGACAAAATTCATCTAGTTCTCCCAGCCATAGAACCTCATGTAAAATTATAGACTCCAGTAGAGTTTGTATCAACATAGAACTTGCATGTGTGTTTTTTACTCCAAAGCCTTCAAGTACATCTGACAACTGTACCTTAAACGTTACTCACCCTGCTTGGGATCTTTTGAGCCTGGAATGCTGGCTTCCTCTTCATACTGTCAGGCGTATTCTGCAATTCAATTCTCCAAAATATTACTTCATTTCAAAGATAGATTTACAAATACTCAGCAAAAACTAGTAGTTCTTCACTGAAAAGCATGTATCTAGAATATTCTTTTAGTATAACAAAGCTGATCACAGGGGATATATTTTGCAATAGTTATATCCTCAAGATCTTGTTATGTACACTCAGCTCAGTGGGATATTTAGTATCAAATAAAAAGCTCCAAATAAAAAGTTCCAAATAAAAAGTTATTGACAAGATTTTTTTTTTATTACCATAGAATTATTAGCTAAAATTCTAACAAAAATGTAATAGAGGTGTTTAGTTTGACTATTAAATACTACCTATAGAACATTAATAGGTTCTTAGCTGAAATATAAATATTGGGAAGACAAAGTAGGGCGACAAAGCATACTTCATGAAATTGTTTAATTTATAATCCTACTAGTGGTTAGTAACTTTGTTCTGTGGTGCAAGCTATAGATAGTGATGTTAAAGTATTTGGATATCATGGGGCTGAACATGTTCATATACTACATAACGTAAACATAACAACATGAATGTGAAATGACCGCGCTGCTATAAATAATAGTACATATTTTCTCACCCTAAATAAATTCAAGATTTTCATGCACTTTGAGATATTTTTATATACTTCAGTCATTTTTCATCTTCATTTCAGGGGATTTCTAGGTAACAAAGTATTTTTTACATACCCTTTCCTTTTCAAGCTTCATAGTTGCACACCTGAACTGGTTCACATTTGCTTTCAGAAGCAGATCCTGCAGTCAGTAGCATAAAAATATGGTACATTTGAATTATCTACTAAGAATTTTCCTTCTGAAAAAGCCCTGCGGTCCCAACCAGTGCACTAATTTGTTTCTGGTGAATGAAGTCTAGAATTAGTATTGATATGAATTTTCAGTCCTGGTGAAAGATTTGCAGCAGACAAGATTTTCTAAATAGTTCTACATGGTTGTACTCTTTGCATAGGGCATCAGCCTCTTTGATAGGTTAGGAAACACATTACTCTTTTAGAATTTGAGTTAAAGGCATCATAATTATTTATGGCACATCAGTATCATAGACAGTAACTGTTTCAATATGTTCAAATGTTTCACTGTTTTCAACTGTTTTCAACTCTTGTTGTTGGTGGTGGGTTTTTTGCAGGGGTGCATTAGAGGATGCCCTAAGTACCAAGGATTGGTACTTCTATAGTAGTAACTTCACTCCAGCATTTTAAAGGGGGAAATTTGCCAGTATGCACATTTCTGTGGGATTTTTGCCCTTTTTTTATTTTTCTTTTGACTGCAAAGAAAAATACTACAGTGTGAATCAGAGAGTAGATTTTCCAATGGAATTCTTGACAGTAACTGTCCATAATACCAGTGCTTCTATAGGCTTGCTAGAGTACAGCTTCCAGTGCTCTCTCATGCCTTCCTAGAGCTGTTCACTCATGATGCTTACAATGGCAGTCACTGCTTTTCCAAAAATGCAAAGAAACAAACAACAGTTCTTACTGCAGATTTCTTTTAGGACATTGTTTAGCTGAATAATAATCTAGGGAACTGACCTCTGTGAATGCTTTGGATGCCTTTATAACATTCCAGAAATGAAAAAAAAAAATGCTATTACTGCAGCTATAATTTCTGTGGTGGTTTTGCTTTGTTCCCTTTATTCATGTTTTTTCTCCACTGAAGAATGTGACTGGTAGTTAAGTGATTTTATAGTTGTCATAGATTTTTGACAATTAGGCACTGTGTTATCTTACTTTCCTCATGTTTCTAGGAAGATTGTGCATACAAATAAGCATACAGACAAATAAGCAAGTGCTTTCTGCACAGTGTTGAAATAATAAAAAGATAAAAAATAATGCAGAAGGTTTGATAATGAAGTACCAAGCATAGGCAGTGAGACAGACCTCTGAAAGACCACTGCAAAGAGTACTCCATGAGAATATATCAGGCGTTAAAGTATTTATTAGAGTTTGGGAGCAGAATTCAATGCTCATTTCACAAGGACATGAGAATAGTCCAGAAACGTGATAAATGGTCTTGCACCAGTTAATGAAAGCTAGAGTAAGGCATTTGCAGAACGGAGGTGGGAAAGTAAAGATAGAAAGTCAAATCACAAGCGTTTTATCAAGTTTATAGTGTGATTGGATTGGATATGGTGATGACAGTGTGGGAAGCAGGAAAGAAGTGGGACCTGACATTTAATTAATTTCATTTCAAGGAGAAGACAACAGCAGTCTGCTTTACCTATAACAGGAGGTTTAGCAGGGATTCAGATCAAAGTTGGGATCAATTCAAATAACTAGATCTCTTTCTTTCTATGAGGACAGTTTCTAGACCCTCCCTTCTCCTGCTCTTTTAACATACAGAGCAGGTATTCTCCTTTACAAACCATGGCTTCCCACTCTCAGTCCACTAAGAGAAAGAGTGGAGAGTCAGCAAGAAGTCAGAGTCTGATGATCGTTAGTAGTGGATGATGGCATGTGGTTATTTGTCAGTTAGTATATAGAAAATAAACAAAAATATTGAACATATTTTGAATTTTGAAGCTTTAATTATTAAGTGAATGCCTTAAATATCCACATGCCCTGTGGGAGTGTGGATAAGAAAAGAGTCCCAAACAATTTCAAGTCTGTGAACAAAGTAATCGAGTTTCTCCCACCTTACAGGTTTACTTGCAAAATTTCTCACACACTATTTATGCTGTGAATAAAAGGTGGAGTTTGTCTCAAACAATTAGTATTAAAATAAGAACAATGGACAAAGGTTAGTAGAACAGAATAGAGGACATCAACTCCATCAGCAAAAGTAAATTTACTCCAGACAGAGTTCTAAGACTTCTGAAAACTGGAACACATTCCAGAACAAGGAGTTTGGATGAGAGACTAACATAAGAATGTAATACACTTACTTCTGCTTTTCGGCGATTTTGTATTTTGATTTCCTCTAGTTGCTTTTTTTCCTTTGGGGTTTTGTAGGTGCTTGGAGGAACCTATATTAAAAGGCAATAAACTCCATAATACGTGATATAAAACATGTCAAATGACTCATACTTGTGGAGATAATCACATTCACCTATACCATAAAATAGATAAGGTTATTTTTTAAAATATTCTTTTCTATTTGTACCAGCATAGAAAACACGGACAGATTCCAGTCACTTGGGATTGCCCAGGCTTTTCAGGATATCCAATGCAACACAAATCCCGAATAAGGCACCAGAAAGAAAAAAAAAAATCTGGAACTAGTACAGGAAAGGCTAAAGATAAAACCTATAGGTCCTATTGAGGGGGAAAGTTGCCTGAAAGGGAAAATGCTCTGTTTGGCATTAAGCTCATGAGTTCAGTTTCCTGGCCCTGGCAGCTGAAGCTGTGGAGCGTGGGCACTGCGCGTTGCAGTACCTTCAAGTTTATAGATGTCCCTGCAGCTCAGGGTTAAAAACCCTTTCTGAGGGTTTTTAACGGGCCTGGGAGGCTCCCTGTAGCTCAGGAAGTCTTTGGTTGGAGGCTGGAAGCTGGGAGGAAAGCTAGATAAAGTAGCAAATAGGCTTGTCCTGTCCCTGCACTCTTCTTAGGTATCATGTTCTGCCACTACTGGAGAAAGGAAATTGGGCAAACTTGGCCTTTTTTTTTTGCCCCTGGCTCATCATGGCTGCCCTTATATTCCTGTGAAGGGGGAATCACTGGAGATGTAGACTAAATATTTGGTGGTAGACGACTGAGAGGGCCTCCGAGCGTTACCCCCAGCGCTGTGAAAGCGTTCCCGGGTCAGAAAGCAGTTCAGATAAAACAGCCAGGAAAAACAACAGCCTGTCTTATGGCCCAGCAGGGGCATGGGGAACGGAGAATGAGGGGTGTTGAGGTAGGCTGAGACTTCGAGGGCATTTCATTTTGCTGTTAAGCAAAAAGCTCTTTTTTGTGCGTTAACTCATAGCTGTTATACCTGATCGATAAATTTTGTCCAGAAGCAAAGTCTGAAAATAAGACTGGATGTCTCTTCCTTGTGTGGGTGAGATAGTCTGCCAGTTTACAGGACACCTGCTTACATATTTATCTTGCTAAAAATGTGCTAGCTCAGTTAAAAACTACAGAAATAATTCAAGAAATCCTGGGAAAAATCTACAATCAGTATTGTATAGGAGGTCAGGTTAGGGAAAAGGGGATCCCATTTAGCTTTCTTGGGCTATATAAAACAGTGTGTTTTGAAATACTCATGTACTGATACACTTTCCACTGCCTTTGCCCTCTGACATCGTTATCGACAGGCAAACAAACTTACAGAAAAAGCCAGCAATTAAATGCACTAGTGAGACTGCTTGGGTATTGCTGGGAGTTTTTTAAGTGGGGTAGAACTGCAAGTATTTCCCAGCAGTACCTAAGAGTTTCTATTATGCTTTTATGGAGGGAGAAATTAGAGCCCAGAGGATTTGCAAAGGGCTGCACAGTTGAGTATCAGTGTGTTTCTCTCTTCTTCCTAGTCATGTGCTTTACCTGCAAAATTGTGCTCATCTGCTAGGGTAAGCTGAAAATTTCTCTCCCCTCACAAACTGCTATGCTTATTCTGTGTAATTTAAGGAGGAGACTTTTCAGGCAGCTTTATTTCAGAAATAATCCTAGCCTTGTAATTTAGCCCTCAGATATCATGGTGATAACAAGTTCCACTCAGACAGATAGACAGACAATACAGCAATTACCCTTTATAAATCCCTTTATAGATGCTGGGTGGAAGAGGACAAAAAAATCACTAAATAAACTGAATTCCAGCAGTAAAGAGATCAGAAAGGCCTAACTGTATCCACTAAATGGCAACGTGAACAAAAAATGACTGAGAATAATATGTTGCACGCTTGCTTTTCCCCTCCAACCAGTGGTCAGGCTCACCTATGCCTTCTAAATGTCCTTATACTAGAAGTTTATTTAGGCAATGCCTAAGTAGGCCTAAATAGGCACCACAGGACCTTGAGGAAGAGCAAAATAGCACAACCAACTCACTGAGCTGACACCGTGCACGGATGTGGAAAGCAGAACTACGGGCCTTTCAAATAGCCCCTGACAGTCCTCGATCCTGCAACGCAACCTCCTTAACACACTAGCACCTTCAAGGCATAAAGTAGTAAATACCCAGAGAGTGACAAGTGATTTCTAAGGAATTCACTCAATTTTATTTAACTACCCCAAAATGTATGCAAGTAAAATGCTCATATTGGATGAGTTGAGGCAGTTTTACAATGTCCAGAGAATGTGAATTTCAAGAAGAGGCATGAGAGGGAAAATATGCAAACTGATGAATAATCACTTTGAATTTTGGTAGTGATCACTCATATTTTTTAACTACTGTTTTTAAGATAGACAATGGTAAGCTAATGCAATGCTTAATGTAATACGAGATTCTATTTTTATACATAACAAGATCATAAAGTTAAAGTATTATCTATATACTTGCAAACAAAATTCTCTTTATTGGTCAATTCACACATGTAATTTTTTTAAATGAGGAAGCAGCTCCACCAATGAAGCACAGATAAGGAATAATAAGGAAAATATCTAAAGCATACACTAAAATTGACTGGAGTTATAATAACATATCTCAATGGGGATTTCATTTTTTAAATGACATTATAGCTTTTTAGAAACTCTAAAAATAAAATAATTGCATAAACTTATTATTCTATTACAGTGCTGATATTCAAGGGATGGATTTTGTTGCATTGTAAGGCCAAGATATCCAAGGGAGTCAAAAGGTGTCCAAATCCATTTGCATGTTATCACATTGAAGCACTTGTCTCCCTTTGCTTCCTTTGCAAATTCCAAGCTAAATTGTTGAAGAATTGCATTTGTGAGCGTATGTGTGTGCTCACCCACATGCTTTGTGCAAAGCATGCTGAAGGGAATTTATACTTTAGATCAAGGGGTTTCATTATTGAATTTCTCAGTGAAACAGTTTATTTCATGGAAGGCAGTCTAACATCAACGGAAAGGTGTCTCCCCCATTGACGAGTAACCCTTGATGATCACAACCTTCTGCAAGGAGCAGAAGTCAGTGAAAGGATCCAACTCAATACAGATCACTGAGCAGGGCAACCCGCTCCTGTGAAGGCAGCATGTGCTAGTTTATGGGAGAGGAGTACTATGAACCCAAGGTATGTAAGCCCTTTCATCTAGCTCTGCATTCTATCTCTACTGCAGAATATGAGGTAACCCAGAAGGAACACCCACTTAAAGCAATGCTTCTATTCATCAAAATGAATGAATTTCACATAGGAATGCAATCAACAGTCATCGCTCATAATCCAAACACCTCCATATGAAATCACACAGTGGTTTCAAAGTCCAGTAGCAACTGTGTCTCTAGTAATTGTGACTGCAATAGTCTGTGCTCATGTGCTACATGACAGGTTCTTTGGCAGATGAGTGAGAATCATAAGAAGAAAAAGGTATGTCCAAAGTGTGACAACGTCATAAGAAAAAGAAAGAAAATATTCTACAGTAGATCAGGGAATATAATCAGGAAGAGTCTTATTTTTGTGCATTCATCCCAATTACATACAGTTCCCTACCATGCAGTAGCCAAAAGTATGGTCTGCTCTCACTTTCCTACCTCATTCTTCCCATCTGGGCTGTCTTTTCAGTCTCTGCCAAAAGTTCAGGATCTAAAATGGTGATGCTGGCAACAATATGGCAAATTAAAGTGAAGCTTAATTTGCTAAGATAGGTGCAGAAATGAGCACAACATATGTCACTGCTATGCTAATGGTTCGAGATTCACACAAGCTTTTAAATTAGCAGTCTTGGACAGAATGTAAGCCGCATTTAATATAATACTAACAACACAAAAGAACTTCAGTAAATACGTCTGCATTAAAGCAAATTTATTTTAAGAGGGGCTGCACAGCATAAAGGTACTAAAATGACAGCATTATGACTCATTCCTATACTGATTAAGTAGTTATTAAATGCAGTTTTTCAGAGTTTGGTATTAAGCTGTTTCAATGTAAAATCCTATTAACTGTATAACACGCTACCATTAAATTGTTCTACTATCCTAAGATTTAAGTGGTTTCTACAAGCATTCAACACATGTATTATTTAAAACCTGAAGTGCTAATAGAAGATCATAGGTAATGCCCAAAACTGTGACTTCCAAGCTCACTTCTCACTGCATTTAAATATAGATTATCTTGGATTCTTGGTTAAGTTAGTCAGAGCAACTTGATCCTTATATCTTGGATTCTTGGTTAAGTTAGAGCAACTTTATCCTTAATCCTGTTTGCCTTATCCCAGTGACCCAACTTCAAATCAATGGTGTTCCTCCAGAATTATACATGTGCAACTGAATCAGAATCTTAAACAATTAGTAAAATAAAAACTTGGCATTTCAAAGATAAATTCTAGTCTCAAGGATTGTGAGCAATAAGTTTAAACTGAAAAATATTAACTTAAGAGATTCAACATTAATGTAAATAGCAAGTAGTAAAATTCCACCCTCAAGGAGGAGCTGCAAACCTAGAGTCCACATCATCTTCACCAAAATCGCTTTTCCATTTATTTTAGTGAGAGCTCATCTACAAACAAATCAGTCGCAGTTTATAAAAACTGACATTTGACTATTCTTTTCTGATTCTTTGCTGATCTGACTCAGGGCGTTATTCTTGATGATCTGCCAAAGGTTGCAATCTTCTACAATTAGCCACATTTCATCTATTAGCCACATCCCATAACTGTGCCCAAGAACACAGGAAACTTAATATCTCAAAAGAATAAAAACACTCACAGGTTGACTTTTTTCCAGTGCTGGTATTGGCAGAGGTACAGGAATGGCACGAGGTTTAGGTACAGTCAAATTAAATTCCCTTGGCTGAGTGACCGTTGAAGTCTTGACAATGGTAGCACAATTATTTAATTTATCTGTGAGCTGTTCAATCACTTGCTGTACTTTGGGCTGCCATCTGTAAACAAAAGAAGACTTCAATTTTCTTTTTTTCTTTCTTTTTTCGCACACCTACAACGCACTATCTGAGCTTGGCATTGGTGTCAATACTGTAATGCTCTCAGCCATTGTTTTGATTCCCTTTTAACAAAATTGCCCTGTGAATTTATACCAATGATATAGTTGCATTATGCTTCTCAAATTAAGGTATACTTCGCTACTTGATAGATGCTAGCCTACTCTATTCAAACTACTAGAGGTATATTAGCTATAGGTTTTTATAAATAAGCAGTTACATTGCCAGGACAATACTGTAAATCAGAAAAGCAGTTGTCACAAGCAAAGTACGTACAAATAGAAAGACAACAGGCAAACATTGGTCTAAGTATCATCATTCTTTCTGTCTGGCACAGCAGACATAGATTAATCTCATAGCACATGCAATTTGAAATTCTATTAAAAAAAATGTAAGGAAATTGATAGAATTAAAGAATGAAACCCCAAAACAAAATTCAGTGCCTGTGGGGCAGTTGAAATGATTCCATTTTTTTTTTAATTTTGGCTTGTATGAATGTTGGAACTTCTTACCAAGAATGACAGGAAGGTGTAAAGTCTCAGAGTAACACACAAACAAGTAACTTATCACAGGGCTAATTATGGTATCAGCTTCATGTCAGTTATTCTTCCTCCATATGTGTCCTTCCCTTATGTATATATTCATGCAAGGAAGTTTTCCCTGAATTAAAAAGTAGTTGACACTACAAATTTACAGCAACATGTTTGTGTCTGTTACCTTAGCTAGTATTGTCATCATGGCATGAGGCTTAAAAATAACTTCTCAAAATAGCTTTGCTCTATTAAAATAAATGGGACTCAGTATTAACTTCCTTGATGTTAGAAAGAATAAAAGATAGATTTAAAAGGATTTAAGATACTGAAATGATTAAAGCAATAGTGTATCCTCAAGCCCTTTCAAGGAAGTTTCAAACCCAATTATCAAATATGGTCTTGAATTTTCCTGTATAACTTGCATTTATTTCTAGGCATAATGTGGGTTCTTTACACTGAACACAACTGAGTGTGAAGGACAGCTCCAATAATCTTTATATTCATGCAGTATGAGCAATAGGTTAATCATCTATGTATATATATATGTACATATAAGAAGTGTATGGATGTCCTTGTATATCTTTATATAATTGTGTCTGTATTGCTGTAAGCATATTTTATGATTGAAATGCCTATACTGGAATATACTCAGCCAAATTCTGACCTCAAATATATCCCTGCAGTTCCAGTAGAACTCAGTGGAATTGCAAACATTTCAAGCCAAATTTAAATCACCGCATTTGCTAATTTGGCATAATCTAAAGAGTATGAAAGGGTTAATAATAATGACTTTGATGCAAAGGTTAGAAATTGATGCGAGCTCTTTTTCAGCTGACAGAGTTTGCAACACATCTTTGTCTAACAGCATTTGCCATCATCTGTGGTAATCTATACTGCAATGCAGACGGGTGATTGCAGCCACATAGGTGTGCCAATGACAGCAGAAATCTCCCTGTCCTGGATAAAAACAGCAAAGAGGTGGCACCGCAGGCTGCAGTGTGATCTAGCTATGGCTGCTGTTCTCCCCACGAAAATTCTCCAGTTCGGCAAGGGCACTCATGCTGCTGTATCATCTTCTAACCAATGTGTGGACACACCCAACAGATTAGAGCATTTAAACCATTAAATACTGCTGCAACTGTGTAAATAAATAATAATTTGGAAAGGGCTTGTTTACTTGCTTATCTGATTGGCTCAGAAGGGATTTTAGGACCATCTGCATAAACAAGGCTGAGGATAAAACCAGGCTTTGGGAAGTTAAACATCTTTTTTTCTGTGCTTAATGTTACACAGATGTTGAAGTGACTTATGAGGTTGGAATCTAACTCTGTAAGATAAATTGAACCTCCAGTTTTATTCGGAATATAAATGTGGCATAGAAACGCTGCCATATTCAGTGGCACCAAGAAAGAAATGAACAACAGCTGGCAAGGACTTTTCTATGAGAGAACCTTGCCTCTGGTTAAGTAAAAGGGATTATGATAGACTCATGAAAAACAGTGAGTGCTCTGAGTGACAACAATAGCAGAAACACTCCAAAAGCAACTGAATTTTCAGCGGAAACTTTCTCCAGGGTACTGCATTTAAACTTTGAGGTCGACACAGACTACTTCAGTACTGCTTACCTTAGCAATGGGTCGATCCAGTTCTCTTTTACATAAAGAGAATCGTAGAAATGACTCCATTCATCTTTTATCCATGTGTTCAAATTCAAGGTATTGAAGAAGAACCTAAGAAACTAATAAGATTAAATGTAATGGCCTGAATGTATGATGTATATAAGACTACAGATAGATAATTGGTTTAACCACAGGCTCTGCTGAAGAACTTGCTTGTATTTTATCCCACAATTATAATCAAGTATGTTCAATATATGTAGCTTCTTTATCCTGTTATTACAGATTCATGTCTTTGAGCCCTCTTTTATGAAACATTAATAGATACTAAAACATTTTTACTGTCTAAAAAAATTTACTGGTTACAACTTGTGGGTGTTTCGATGCGCCTTGAACTTGCTTCAACTATGAGGAAAGAAAAGCTTTTATTAAAAAATAAAGTAACTGTTACTACAATACACTGATTTTAGTCTAATTATATAATACGTTTTTAAGCTCTGATATACCAATGGCAACTCCTAATTATCTGTTGCCAGATAATCCACAACACCCAGAAACATTGTGACCCTCGCACTGCATCTGAATTAGCAACTGCCTTTCAGTTCCCTGTGAACAGAGAAGGAAGAATTAGTGAGAAGTTTAGTAACTGCTATGCAACATGTTCTCTTGTTTTCTTCTTCTGAGTTCACTAGGAGGTGAACAGCCCTTCTTTAAAACTTAAATTATTCAAATGGTGTTTTGAAAGACTTTTGGAAAACAGCCCTGAGAGTCAGCACCTACCATTGACAGGGATAGAAATTCCAAATGTGAATCTGAACTTTTTCATTACAATTCTTAGAAATGAAAATACAAGCAAATATCATGCTGGAATAACCCCAATAATAGAAAAACAAAAGCAAACTAAATACCATTATGGACCTTCTTAGTTCAGACTTGGTATCAGTCCTGGCAAGGAACTTATTAATTCAGGTGCAAGGTCAGGCCCATAGTGGTCCAGAACCACGTGAGGAACTCAGAAAGAAACAATTCTGATTTGTCTCTAGCTTTTTGCTAGTGGATGTTCCACAGCTGTAGAAAACCTGCTACTTGAAAACTACAGCCTAGTAACCATTTCCAGGAATTAACCTGTGAATTTAGTTTTATTTTCAGCTATTACACTTTTGGAAGGGTCAGAAATCTAAGCAACAGTTGAAGGACTGAATGTGTATTACCGCCTCAGATTCACATTCTGGCCTAGAAAGTACCGTTCTGCCCCACACATGTAACTGGCGTTATCAACACATCCTCCAAAAGAAGACACGTTCACCCTTAAGAGCATGAATATAAACTAAACTTTGAATTAGAAAAGAAGCTTTTCTATCTGTGCTTCTAGATTCAGTGGACTTTGCTAAGTATATGATAAGGGAATATTCTCTATTCCTCCATCGAAAAACTCAATTCTTTTTCTTATGGAGCATCTTTCTGTGTAGTACATGCATGTTGCATTCCATTTTTCACCTCACATTTGTACCGCTGCAATGTAGATATGAAATACGAAAAGACTAGACAGAATTCATATTCTGCAACACAACTGATGCAGTGCATATATACTACTTTCATAACAAAATTTTATATCCATGTATCCAAAGTTTGGTTATGATTATAGACTCAGAGGACTGGGCAGTCATCGCTACTGCAATGGTATTTTTCCTACTCTGTTGAATGTTTTGACTATACTCAAAATTTATCCAAAATATGTTTTTTAAACCAGTTAAAGCAGGTCTGTATAGAGTCGTGGAAGGAAAATGAACTGATATCTTAAAATAGGGTGGACTCTGAGGGAAGGTGCTAGTTTCAAATTTATGGATACTTAGAAAGTTCACAGAAGAAGCTGTTGTGGAAATACTGCAGGTTGCAATCTGCAAATCCTATATTTTTTCACTAGCTTTCTTCAAACTGAACTCTGTATCCTCAGTTTTTCTTTTATGTAGCCTAGTCCATCATCACTGGCCTAACAAATCGGTTAATTCAAAGCAAACTAACACTTATACCTATAAATATATATATATTCAGATCATTTAGCTTCGAAACAACTCAGTGCTTTTTTTTATTTATTTTTTCTGTTGCCAGTAGCTTACAGTTAGTGATTTCTAGTGTTGTCTTTAACAGTTGGCTTCCATCCCTGCGTGTCCTGCATGTGTAGTTAGCTACTGGTCATTAGCATTTCACACTCTGTTAGGACAAACGGGTAATTATGTGATTAACAAATGTCATGAGGTGCCTCTATGGCTTACAGGAAATGGTGAACTGTGTAATCAGATATTACTGCTGTGATACATGCTTTGGTGTTCTGTGTTTGAGTCACAGCCGCCAGAAAAATGCTAAAATGAAGATGTGCCCCATGCACCACACCAGACAAGGCTTTGGACGTGACACGAAGGTTGCAAACAGCAATGCAGAGACTGCCAAGCATCAGTTCTGACCCAGCCTGTCTGGGGCAATGCCACAGTCTTGGCTCTGATAATCCCCACCACGTGTGGTGAAGGTGGGCAGAACTGGACCCATGAAGCCATATAACATTTTACATTTCTTTACAATATGTGAACTGGATCATAGGGAAAAATCTCATATATTTCAGTTTTATCTTTGGTCACATGTGAGTAGGTAACATTCCCAGCATCAGCAGTCTCTGCTTTTATAGATGCAGGTTTATCTTGAAGTTCTCACCAATTATTTTTCAGATGTTGCCAGGATCAGTCTGCTTGGGGGAGCCACCAGACAGTCAGTCTGGTCAGCATTATTCCTCTGAGCAGTTCCCTACTGCTCTAGAGTACTTTCTGAACTCACGGGGCATAAGACAGATTCACTGGTCTCTGGCAGAGGTGGAATTACGTCAGGAATCGTACACATTTTTACTATTTACTGGTCATCATACATCACTGGTCATCATAAAACCCAACAGGATTGTATAATTAAAGACTGTTTTGCAGACTTTAATTGCATAGGTGGGCTGAATTAATGTCTTGTTGTGGAGAATTTGTACATGCTCTGCTAATATGTTCTTAATGTATTTTTAAATGGTGAGGTTGTATAAATTTTTCAACAGAGTGAGAAGTTTCCTTGTCTAGGATTATCTTAGCAAATATATGGTCATTTGCAGAGCTAAAATCTTTATATTCATCACCCAAGCTTTTGACTCCAGAGTTCAGGGAGTAACTGAAAGCAGTAGCAAACCCAGTTTCCCCATGCAGACCAGTCACTATCCAGGAATGAGATCATTTTGCCTGAACACACCCGCAGCTATTTGGCACTTGAGGAAGTTCCTGTTTACTCCTCCCTTTGTTTGTTGATTCTTTCCCTCCTAGTTCCTGTTCAGTTCTTCAGTTTTGCGTGTTCAAGTACCTGGGCTACCCTTCAGCTGCAACACAGAGAGGAAGAGGAAGGCCAGAGGCCCTTAACAAGGCTTTCCTGCCTAAAAATTGTAATGGGTGATTATGCTTTGAGAATCCTTAATGGAATAAATGTGTCCTAGCATGGTTTTGGAGCCTTTGCCATTATTTGACTAAATTTTGACTTCTTTTGCCCACATGTTCTCCAGGGGCCTGATCTTGCCTGTTCCTACTTCATCAAAATAGCAATTATAATTCCCAGTTCTTATATAGTGCTTTTCATTTGCAGCTCGCAAAGGTCTTTATATACAAAGGACTTCACTACTGTTAGCAGCAATCAGAATATGAAATAGAACAAAACAAGATCTTGAAAACTAAAAAGGAAACACTAGTTATTTTGCATTTTATGCAAGACAAGTATGAAATTATAAAGCTGTTTTCTTCAACTTTTTATTTCAATCGTCTTTTCTCTAAGATGCAAACCCTGAAATTTTACCACAAAAATATAATAACAAGCATGAATAATGAAAAATAAAAATAAACTTGAAATAGAAAAGCATAGCTAAGTTTCTTACTGAAACAATCCTGCTGAGGATAAAAAATAGTGTTATATTCTGTGATTTTGTACTTATACAACCATAAAGAATTCCTGCATGCATTCTTAACATTACAAAATGAGATCTCATATTTTTCCTGTCCAAGCATTATTATTATGCCTGGATAATCTACCTAAATGAAAATATTTAAACATGAACAAGGCACAGGGAAATGCTTTGACTTTGATTAGAATGGATGCCACCATGCAATCCACTAAAAGAAAGATCTGTTTTCACAAATGGATCTCATTCATGTGAATAATCCACTTAATTTCATGAAGACTACTCATTATATCCATGAATTATGATAATTCTAGTCAGCCTGTGATGTTCAGAAGCATTTCTTTTTTAATTAGGGTAAATCTATTCCAAATAAATATATGTGAATAGTTATTTTGCAGCTCAGCTGAGCTTGGATTCAGTAGTCATCAGAGGATATCTACAGGTCAGTATCCTGAAGGAGCATCTCAGATTTCTAACAACTTTAGGCTGTTGCTACGGCTGCAAATCTGCCTTCTGCTGTTTTTGTCTCTGTTGCTGGGGGACCAAATGCTGCTTCTAAATCCTCTGCTGCAGGTGCATTCATGTAGTCTAGCATCAGTTTGGAGACAAAGAACCCCTTTTGATGCAAGAGAAGGAAACCTAGGTATGATGGTGGTGAGGATCTGGTAAGACTCTTCAGCAAAATTACATGTACGGGAAAAGAGTAGCAGGTGCAAAAGATCACACAATGCTGCACTTTCCCAGCAGAAGAAAAATTATTCCAGGCAAGGAAGGAGAAATTATTTGAAATAAACTGGCAGGGCACTGATGCTCAAGCCACATAAAGCTGGGTGAATGGCATCAACAGCAGGTAACTAGCACCAAGTGGGAAGACTGTATCGCTCCCGTAGGAGCTCAAGATGCATCCAATCCTGTGGCTTGTGCCTAAGCTGTTTATCAAAGAAGGCTCCGGGAGAGCTTTTTAGACAAAGAGTGATTTGTCTGTCTATCAGATTATGATAATTTTTCCTGCCACTTCTATCTTTTTTTTTCCCTCCCAGTTAATGAAATGTATCATTTTTGTCTCTGAGCAGAATTAATAAGAGTATTTCCTGGTAAGCTCATCAAAATAAAGTATTTCTAAAAGCATTTAACAGACCACCTAACCTTCTTTCTCCCTGCATACTGTCTAGCAATTTGACTCATGGACCGGGCTCTGGCATTCACATGAACATTCCAAGTAATCAGTATAAAGATAAACCTTGGCTTTTTGAGGACTGATTACCAAAATTTGCCTAGCTTCTGAATCTCACTTACACGGAAAACTATACAGCTGTTATTCAAGCCATGTGTTTGGACACACTTTGAAACATCTGGATGATCAGCTTGCAGTTGCTATATCAGCAGTTACCTCATTTTTAGTCTATTTTTGAAGAAAACAGAGCTTATGAGAAAACACTGTTTAGCCCTCTGACTGCCCATCCCTAACATAGATGTTTTGAGAAAAAGAGCACTTTCAAACAGTTTGAAAGTGAAGCCAAAGATATTTCAATTTCTACAGAAAATTAGCAGACAGAGGAAAGAAATCCAAATAAGTGACTTGAATGAGAAAAAGGCAGGCAGAATGTTGCTCTTGTGCTTTCTCTTTAGCAGCAATGGATTGACCAATTTCATATATGTTTTAACTGGGTAATTGGTGTTTGCACAGCTACAAATTAGCAATTGTTTCTTGGGAAGGACTAAAAGAGATGGATGGCAAAGAATGGGCAAATAATCAAAGTAGTATGGGACTGCTCAGGCAAAAAAAAAAAGAGAATGCAAATCAGAATGAACCACATATTTCAATAGATTCATTGCTTATGGGAAAAGCTTGCTCTATTGCCCTAAAGTCAAAGGAAGAATATGAGCAGAACCAAGAGTGAGTAAATTAGATAAAACTGTAAATCATATGATCTGTCAGACGATCATTTTAAATTCTAAGATGATGTAAAATACAGTTTAACCTGATCTTTGACTGAATACGAGCCAGTCACATTGAAGATTTTTATGACAGCAGAATACTAATTTCTTACAATTTAAAGTCAAATTGAAGATTTTTATGACAGCAGAATACTCATTTCTTATAATGTAAATAGAAGTTGACAGTAATTTCTCAAATTAAATTATGCTGGGAGTTGAAAAATCATCAGATTAATCAAAAACTATGAAGAGATGGCTATTATTTTAAACAAGTTTGGTACTTTCGTTACCTTATGCATTTTTGCAGTATCCAAAGATTTCACAATTCTGCTGAAGTGTTGAAGACCAAGCTCTTCTAGTTGAAAAGTGGCCAGATAACAAATAACTGTCAAAAGATGCATACATTTAAAACATAGCAGAAATTCTGGAAATTCTGGAAAACATTTACCTTCCAACCACTATGCTCTGAGATTTGGACCATTATTACAATTTTAAATAGTCTTGAAGAGTGTTTATTCAGCTGGACAGTGTAAGGCTTGACACTGAGAAATTATAATGTCCATCTTATGATCATTGTTAGCACTGATGAACTTATCTTATGGCTCACTTATTTGTCTCTCAGTCATATGTAAGCTAATTTCATAATTTCCTGGAAATTACAATACCTGAGGATCTGTGTGTTTACACAAAAGGCATTAGAAATATTGTTTAAAGTGATTCAGTGGGCCTTCTGAAGCCTGTAAATATCTATTTGCAACCCTAGGAGATCTGTTGTGGCAGAGTGTGGCTGCAGTAAGGCTGGGAGGAAGCTCCTGTGGGCAGAGCACAGAAATTCCCAAGTTTCCCAGTCACCTCATCAGGCCAATCCCACCGCTAAACCAAGCAGCTTGTTTGTTCCCATCCTTCCTGGTGCTTATTTCCTTGGGCAAGTACAACCATCCACACGGTCAAGTTAAACCTGATCATGAATTTTAGCCTGAAGCAGCTTCTTGATTAGGTCACCGGGTGGCTGCTAAACACTAAGAGAAGGTAGGAAATGGGGTCAGATTGAGCGGCAGTGAATAGAGGAGTCACCTGCTTTTTCGGGTAGCAGTTTACACAGCAAGTACCTGCATATGATAGCTGGCCAGCTTGGGTGTTAGCCTGGCAAGAAGGCAGGGAGGAAGGGGATCAGACAGCCCCTGAGAGACATGACTGGAAAGTTTTGGATGGGATTCACTTTCTGGAAAGAGCTCTTTTGATGTAACCAAAATTTTCAGCATAAACTAACTTACTCTGGCAAAATTGTATGTGAACAGGGGAAGCAATAGAAAATGCTAATATTCTGTTTTTAGCATTTTCAAAGTGGATAGTTCTTCTGTTCTCAAATCACAATTTGTTGCATGTAACAAAAACATTACCAGAAAATATGATACTGAAATCCAGCATTTCATTTGCTCTGATGTCTTTTGAAAGTAACCACTTTGCAGAAAAAGCTGTAATTTTTAAAACTCTGAGGTAGAAAAGAAACAAAATTTTAAACCGTGGAATTCTCTGGGAAATAGAAAAGGTGATTCTTACACTTGGCTCCAGCAAATGCGGAATTTGCTACAGAAAGAGGCCTCGTCAGTGCTGTGAGATTTCAATGGGCATGTAAAGCTGAGGAGCTGCTGCATAAACCTTTATTTAACTGCCATGACTGGGATCAATCAGGCTTCACTTGCACTGAAGTATTTTAGGCGCCACCAAACAGCGATGGTCAGTAAATCCCGACCAGGATGCTGCAGCCGAGCCGCTGCGTGTTGTTAGAGACTTCCGTCTCGCGCTCCACCATAGCAACATGTTTAAGCAGTCTTAGTGGAATATACATTTATCTGCTACGAGTGTTATTATATTCAAATCTGCTCACACATAGCAACAGCCTTTATAAGCAGCTTTGATCGTTTAAGTGTCAATGAAGCTTGGCAAGGGGAATCACAAGCAGCTTAAAAAAAATCTAAGCCAATGACCTTAGACTCTCAACTTGTTGACAAAGGAAAATCTTTCGGGGTCTCCCCTTTGCCTCTGATTAATGGAGGCCTGGAAGCAGACTGGTCCTGACAATCCAATTGCAACAACACTCAGCTTAAAGGTACAATTTATGTGCCCCAGACACTGAAAAACATGGCTTTGGAGAAATGTAGACAATGAAGCATTATCATTTAGAATAAACTCAGTATTAATTTAATTTTATCCACAGTAGAGTAGGTTCCTCTTATTTTGATATTTGACTTATATTTCTATACTAAACCAAGTACTGTGAAAGAAGCAACTAACATTTCAATGAAAATTAAGAGCTTTTAAACACAGAATGTAAAGTTAATTAGATGCATTTATTTACTTTTCAAACTGAACTACTTAAAATAAAAATGATCAGATTTTTAAAAGTGCCCACAAAACTTCAGAACATACTCAACTTAGAGAACCAATGACAGCATGATTTGGAATTCCAGGTTCTTCAGGAAATTCATAAATTAAGCTTAGCATATCTGCATAGCATAAAAATATTTTTTAAACATTTCTTTGAAGTGCTTCTCAACTACAGAAATAACCTTGGTAATACTAATCACTCTGATTAACTAGCTCATACAGTCAGGTATAGTTGTATCATAAAAGAAGTAACCTAGCTCATGGAGAGAAGACAGAGCTCTGCTTATGTTATGGTGATGACCAATAATGAAGGTTACATGACAGAAACCTATGTATGGACAGAAGGAACAGCGTGGTCATACTGTGAGGTATTCCTGCTTTCCTCAGCAGTTTTTTCTTCAGCAGCTTCTATGCCCTCTGAATCTGAATGGCATAGAAGAGAATAAAGAGAAGCCATTGAAGAACATTTTTAAATTGACAGTTGAACTATCAAAATGCTTCTCATAGTGCCTGCTGTTTTGTCCCATCTGTAAATTGTGACTAACTTAACCTTCTGCAGAACTCTCTTAAGGAAGTACCCCATTAACACTCATGAGAGTCGAGACTAGACACAGATTTCAGGATTTAGGATTTACGTTGTAAACACACTGGAAAAGTTCCTAAATTTCATACTACATTGAACACCAGGACAATGCTTCAACTGTAATACAATATTAACACCTGAACTAATAAAATAATATTTTTTAAGTTAAAAAATGGTATTGAAAAAAAAAAAAACTTACCCACAAAGAGATTACGCTCAGAAAACAGGCAATATTTCCCATCCCGAACATAGAAGGCATTGACTACTACATCCAATAGGGATTTATATTCTATGCATCCAGCTAGTGTTTCCATCACAAAATTTTCATCTGTCACATTAAGTGTCTATAGAGATACAAAATTAAAAATGATTAATGCATTTTGGAAAGAAAATGCTATCCGGGTGCAAAACAATCATTTATGATAATCAAAAAACATGGGTACTAAACAGTAGTGACCCAGGTAGGGCTGACATACTTTTAATACTATAAAAACACAGTCAGTTATAATAAATTAATAACCTTTGTTAAATAAAATGTAACCCCCTCCCCGCCAAATTAAGCTTTTAGTTAATCTGCTGATGTGTGCATTTAATTACAAGGCCTTGATATGTGAGAGCCAACAGCTAATGCAATGAAAATGTGGAGTCCTTGAGCTATGAACAATGATTAACTTGGGCAATACTATCAGAAAGTTTCAATAAGATTTTGACCTTCTAGTAGGAAATGTACCCTTTATCAAGAGACATCTGCTCTACGCAGACAATGTCTGAGCTACCTGGGGAGCCTAAAAATCAATGAGGAGCTGCAAATTATAGGAAAGACTCAGCTGCTAATATGTGAGAGTGTGACTACTTTAATCCAAACCTGTGAGTGCCAGGGCTCTTTTTAATGAAGATGGTAGTAGGTTTCTTACCCAGCTTTCCTCTGGTACCTCATAATGTTCATGCAATACCACTAGAGATGGCCACTGCACTCCATTTTGGTCCTACCTCACAACTTCAGTAAAAAGCTTAAATACTTTTGAATTTTACTGAATTTCACTCCTAGTAAATAACTTCTTAGAGAATTTCCATTATTACATGAGATACACTTGCAAAATGAAACACCTTTAAAATATCGCAATAAAGTCTGAGGTCCAGAGCAATGTGTTATTAAGCAAACTGAAAAATGGACAGCCAAAGTATGGCAAAATGACTGACATCGGTGATTCTTTGACCCGAGGAAGTGAACCAGGAAGCCAAGAAAAAAACTAAGTACATCTTCTGAACAAGTATAATTCACATTTGGTATATGATCTCTCCTACTCAGCTATAATCCTTTGTGCAGAGAAAAACAGTCATTTTCATTGTCATCAGGATTCTAGTAACAAGATCTAGTAGACTCATGTTCCAAATTAGATGGAGAAGCTCAAAACATCTAGCTTTGGTGCTGAAGTGTTGGAGTCAGTGGAACAGTTGTAGAAAGGTTTTAACATTTTAGGTTAAAATGATGTCAAGTTATTTTTGTAGGCATTAAAAATTTCCTGGTACATGTCAAAAGAGTACTGGACATGCCTCAGTTTCTGTTCACTCCATCCTTTCCCAATAAATATATTATAATGTCCAAGGCCCCATTAGATACTCTACATACAGTTGAGTTTCTCACATCAGGAATGTCACCAAAGCTCTGAGATGTGGCAACAACTGAACTGCAGTAGTATATGAGACCTACTTTCCTAGTGGGCTATCTCATTCTTGAGATAAGAAATGTCTGAAAGTTTCATTAGGTGTTGTTGTATGATAGGGCTTTGAGACAGGGCGAGTCAATGGCATAACTTTAAAGATTTACAGTTCTATTTTACACTTTTATTTAAAATTTACATTTCTATACTACAATTCTAATTTTTAAAGTAAAAATGATATGGAAAGGTTCTGAGAGTATTTTCTTAGGTTGTCTTCCAGAGGAAATGTACTTAAGAGTAAGTATAACTTTTTACCATTCCTGCATAGAAGCCAGATTGGGTTCTTCACTTTTTGTGCATAACTAGGAAAAATAGTGCCTTTGTAGAAGTGTCTTGCTATATATGTATATATGCAGGTAAAATTATACCTAGGTACATCTCTGTAACTTCTTTACTGCCATTGGGACTGCACTAATATATCTGACTCTCTCTCTAGCAAAATTTTAATAAACATTGCCAGTTATACATGAACAGAAATAGATTCGAGCTCAGGCTCTGACTTTTAGATTGCTTAAGGCTAAGAGTAGTTAAAGTGATGGAAAACTTTATTCTACAACTGATCAGATATGACTGTGAATATATTCTGTGACCCAGATATGTTGGGTGAGAAGGAACAGAGTACATAAAGACATTGAAGCTTTACAAAGCTTGTTGGGCAGCTGGAGATTGAGTGAGAATAAGCAGGATATCGTCTACTTTCTTAACCAGGCCACTAGACAAAGGAGACCGGAAAGGTTGTGGCCGAGATGGCAGGAAGGTAAAAGAAACTCATTTCCAAAAACTGAACCAACAACAGTGATATGAAAAAGAATGAGCTCTGAAAAAAAGAGTGAAAAAGAAAGGGTAAAAGAAGAGATATGGATGGAACAGAAAACCCATTGCTAAATATTCAAATATAAATTCCAAATTTGATAAGAGTACATCTGAGAATTCAGGTAAACCCAAGCATCTGAAGGTCCAAATGAGAGAAAAACAGGTAGTTTCAATAAAATAGGATTGAAACACTTTGCAATGCAAAACAATGCTCCCCTTGAACAAATGTGGTAGCTCATGACCTGCAGATGTAGATCATAAACTGAAAATCCACAGAGAAACTAGAAAAAGTGGTTGGAAACCAGCCAAATAAAAACTCTATAATCATCTTTGCTAGAACTCTGGAAAATAAATTGTTGCCAAAATCTTCATTTGCTTAGAATCACTGCATTTACCTTTGAATACCTTGATATATTTCAGTTGTATAAAGTACTAAAAAAAAAAAAAAAAAGGTTTTTAAAAAGTTTTAGAGGGAGGGAAAAAAAACAGACAACCAGATGACAATACTTATTTATTCAGTTTATTTTTCCATTCCAAATTAACAAGTCAATCATGAGATAAGCATGAAAGCACAGACAAGCACAGAAATAACATATTTATTTTCGCCATAGTGATTGGCAAAAAAAAGTACATAATCATTTTATGGCCTTGAGCTAAGCAACAAGTTGACAAGAAGGGCAGCTTGGGGACAGCTGTGCTCCAGAATATTAATACTCATGGGTAGCTCTGTGGGCCACATGCCAAAAAAGTCCTCTCCTCTTGTCATAAAGCATTATCAGTTGAATCTGCTTTTAATTACAAAGGATACTAACTGTTCTGCTTCTGTATCTAAAAATTGAGGAAAGTTATGCAGCCTGCAGCTATGTCATCTGAGGATGAGATCTCATCAGAATTCATAAAAAAATGAACAAGACTGGGCAGGATCAGTACTTGGATAAGAAAATTGAAGGGTAAGGCAGTTATTGGTTAAGTAGTACTAATCTATAAATCAAAAACCTAGCCAGTGCTTTAAAACATTTCTGGGATATTCTGTGCTATAGAAATGTTGTCTTTTGTACAAGCTCAGAGATCATTAAATATCTCTGCTTTATTATTGCAGTGGTGTTAGGCTATCCCTGGTGTCCTGGGCAAATTTCATCTATATACCCATATATCCCCTTTTTATCCCTATATCTGAAATCATGACTCCTTTGGGAAAGTAACATGTTCAGAAAAGTTGAGTTCTCATACTAATTTCTAAGTGCAGTCCCTCTATGTGCCTTTATGTCAATAGGATTTGTTTCAGAAGTGGGATAAATGGTCCAGGAACATAGTACAATATAATAACAGACCATACTTTTTGTAGGAATTTCTCAAAACATTTTACAAGCATTAAGTTTAATGAGATTCATTTGGGGTAATATTATTTTGCATATACAGGAGCTACAGTACGTTGCAGATGAGATTTGCCCCAGGTGAGATACAAAGTCACTGGTGGCAAAAAGAAAAGAATTCATAAATGCTACTTCTTATGTCTCTGTTTTGCCTACCAGACCATGTTCTTCTGAATTATATTTTATCTCATGTATTCCTCTGAAACCACTAGCAGATGGTTATGCTTTCAAGTATCTTGTATGAGTCTTTCAGCATGAGAAGGGCTAGATAATTTACCGCTGAAAATAATGTATCAGGATGATTGTTGCACTGAATATTTAAATTTATCAGAAGGCTTAATAAATCTTAATGGACAATATGTTTCCTGTATGCCTACATCCTCCTGAATCACTAATGTCATTGGTTACTATTTCTTTTTTGTTGTGTAAAGTATAGTAATTTTATGGTAGATGAATACTGGATGGTCCAATATTTTTAATTTTGGAACCCTATATATTACAGTGTTCAGCAGTGTCTGCATTGGATATAAGTAAAATACTATATGTGTTCACAATGTCATTCACATAAAAATATCTGAAAATGTTTTCTTTATGGCCTTGAATTTCAGCTTCTGTTGATGTTTAAGGTCTAAAAGAATGATCCTGCTCATGAAAAAAAATGCATGATTTTGACTCGGTATGAGTTTGAATATGTGCTCACTGGCATTGCCTTCTCCTTCTGAGAAATACCTAATGGCCTTAGCCTGCTTCCTTGGGCATTTCCTTAGTTGTGGCTGGGAACCTGCCATTTAAGAAAGAGGATAATATTTGATGAAAAGATAAAATAGTTTTCCCCTCCTGAGAGTACTGAGTAATATTCTGTACCAAACTTGACTATTTCTAGGCAGAATACAGCCATTTTGCAGATGTGGTCTGATTAATTTATAGCTTCAGATTCCAGTACTAGCCCTCTCCAAGGGTCTAATCAAAAGGCTGTTAAAATGAAAGAAAAGAATCTTAATGACTACACTAGGTTTTGTATCAGTCACCAGAACTCAGTTCTGTTTCCCCTGAAGTCTCTGAAAATGCTTTCAGTAATTTCAAGGCAGGGAAAATGGGATCTTAGGATATAAATAGGAGAATGTACTGCTCCTACTGCTTACATGCTATTTTATGGTCAAGAACAAATATTTTCATCTTTACATGATAATGTTAGCTGTCTTCAAAGGTATGTTATGGCTGTTTTGCTTTATATTTGATATTAAATCCCATCAGCTGGACATTGCAGAACCATCAGATTTAATCCTTTCCTTACCTAGATCTTAATCTGCATTTATATCAGTAACCAAAAATACAAATTAGATTTGTGTTATTTAGTATGATTTTTTCACCACAGATATCCAAGAATCTTCTATTACATGATTTTCTTATTTAAAACTAAATCTCTGACTTCTGACATCTGCAGCTTTTACTCCTAGTTACGAGTGGGCATATATGAGACATACAGCTGGACCAATATAAATGAGAGCTAGGAAGAGTTATGCCAAATTACACCTTGTGCTTGTAAAACAGAAACCTCTTAAGCAGGTTCATCTAGCCAGCAATATGAGATAGAAGTGGTAGAACAGTGAATTTGTGGTGGCAGTTCTGATTTTACACAAGTAAGCTTTTTAGTAGATTGGATTTATAAAGGTCAATATGATGGGTCTCATCCTGCAACTGTAATTCAAGCAAGTAATTCCACTGAAAATGGAGAGTTATTTGCATGGAGAAAGGCACAAATACTGCATGTGGAATTCTGTATTAAAATATGTCTCTTATCATCAGAGCAAAAGCATGATTCTAATAATCGCAAGGAAGGAAAACATCTGCGATACTTCAGTTAGGCACAAAACTTTTTTTTTCCGAAATGAAGAGATATAGTCCATTTCTATATTTCTCTGCTCTGATGAAATGATATTCGTATGCACAATACACTGGATGAAGGGCCATTCTGGACATGGATCATTTTTGATATTTAATTGAAGAATACTTACTATAAAGAGGGGGTTACACAAGAGGAAAAAGGCTATCAGCAGAGCATCAATCAGATGAGAGGAGTATTAAAATGCATTTACGAAGACAAACAAAGAGAAGCAGTGTTGGGAAAACAGAAATAGAGATGCAGATTATGAGTATCAGTAATTTAAAGAACCATGACAGATTTAAAGAGTTATTTTAGCTTAATGTGTTATCCAGGATAATTCAAAATGAATTCTGTTTTAACATAAATGAGGTCACAACTTCTAAACAAAGGCATTTGTTTGCACTTATTTGGTTTTATAAGCTTTGAGAGGCATAAAATGATTTTTCAAGATAGAAGGTGAAGACTTGCTTGTTGAGATTAGGAGGTGCATATCATATTCCTAATGAACCCATGTTCCTACTCAAAATAGTCTAGTGAAAAATAAGTCCAATGTTATGTTATAGATGTTATACTTTAAAATGCAATAAACATGAAGATTGTAAATAACTGCATTACAAGCCAAATATAGTTTTCTTCCTGGAAGAGGAATCAAGTCCTATCATTCACTGGCAACAGTGGATAGAAATCCTTTTATGGCATAATAATCATATGCCGCACAAATGAAATACAGAGAGGTTAACAATGAATCACCTCAAGTCTAATTTTGATCATAACATTCCAATTAGAGGAAGCCATGTTGATTTATCCCGTGCTATTCAAGAAATGAAAAAACATTACCATATTTCATTTGCATTTCTCTGAAAACAGGAGGCTAATAACCAGTGAGTTTCCCTAACTCCTGTTCTGTACAGAAGCATGAGCTGGGAACAGGAAGATAAGAAGTGAGACTGGAATGCCTCTCTCCCTGGCTTGTCAAGTTGTCTTGTACAGATCATGTTCTTTCTTGGTGCCTAGATTTCCTGATCTGTAAAATGAGGATTACTTGTAAAGTGTAGCATGTGGCACTTCAAAAGTGTCAGGTATTGTAATAATAAATAAACCGAGTGCTTAAGTGTGTTTTGGAGTGTTTTGCTGCATCGTGGTCAGAATGCCTAAGTGAGGAATGAACAAAGATAATATTGAGGGGCCCCAGTGCCTACGGAGTGAATCTAGCTTTTCTGCTCTTGCTGAACAACAGATATTTTAGAAGACTTTATGGTATCTTCTGAAATGAGGAGTCAGTTCACAAAACACAATTGTGTGCCCTGTGACTCCTCACAATATCAAGAAGAGCAGAGCAAAGGGAATACCTTCAAGCAGTCAAAACAGCCTGTTTCCCCTTTCCATCTCCCCAGTAACACTGTTTTTGCCTTAAAAACAAATCCAAACTAGGAACTGTTGGTTCTCCCACCTGTGGATTTTAGGGAGTGAGGATTACTACTAGGTTTTAAGCTACACTAATTCTTATGGGTAAAGGGGAGGCCCTGTGAATCAGGAGCTGTGCTGCATGGAAGGTCCAGTTTTCAGCTCCAAGAGCTGTTACTTGCCTAGGCTCTTCTGCCACTTTCAATGCAGAGTTGAAGGTTTTCTTGGAAGAGGCCTCAGCAGGAAGTTGCTCATTTCCAATCACTAAGAAAAAATGGTGTTTTGAGGCTTGGCTCACTGGAAAGGTGACAGATCCAGCTTTGAGCTAATTATAGGTTACTAAGCACTGTTAACTACTCGACTCTTGGGCAATTTATTTGTACCTTTCCACCACACCAAATGAAGACTGTATCCCTATACAAACAGCATTTCAGAAAGATCTGAGCTACCACCAAAGTAAAATTCAGTTTCTATTCCTCTGAACCCTGTTTGTATCCTGAAATAATAAGTGGTTGCAAACTGGAATAAATTAAAAAGAAATATGTAGCTCTCATTATTGGTTATGTTATCTGCTTGATCTACTTCGGTTATAAAAATGCAGAGCAAATTTTCAAAATGCAGAGCGAATTTTCAAAGCACTGCCATTAACCTAAATGGAATATGTGAACCTAAATCCCACATATAGCTAAGAAAAATGTAACTCCTGATATCAGTACTTAACGTCATCATTTCTCTGTAATTAAAGATGGCCAATTGCTTATTTCATTAGAGATACCTCACAGATGTTGTAGAGACTGGGGCTGCATGTGCAGGGACTTTGAGATGAGCAGAATGAATCCCAAGAGGTGAGCAGGCTTTGCTGGACAGTGACATTGCTACTGGAATGGGGACAGGTTAGATAAAAGAGCTGGATAAGTAAGAAGTGTTAGGGTAAGAGAAAGGAGAAGAATACACAGATACAGCTTAGACCTAAACACTGCGAGCTGTTAAAACTTAGAAATGTCAAAATGTTTTTTTACAATTTGCAATACAATCTTTATGAAAGATGACAATATACTATTTAACATAATCACACATTTGGAGGTTTAATATTTATCTAAACTTCTATGTCAGTAAAATTGGAGTATCTAGAGATTACGAAGTTTTTCAGTAGCTATGAATACACAATTATGGCACTTTCGTTTTTATGTCTTCTTGTTTTTTCACACATATATATATATATAAAAATTATAAAAAGTCTTTTATGTTAACATATATTTGCTTGCCCACTTTCACTTCTTTTCCCGTAATTTACCTGACGGCCTATTTTTACTGCTTTGATTAGCAAGGATTCCCACAAGGCTGGTCTAATACCCCTGTGGATGGTGGGCAGGGATACTTTGATCAAGGCAGATTGCGCTTTCCAAACTCACTCCCATAAGACTGTATCCAGCTTCTCTCCATTACATGTTCACAACATATTCACATTTGTCAAGCATACAAATAGAATGTTAATCTAGACTCTAAAATCGGATCCTCTCCTTGTGACATTTCCTCGTTGTTGATTACTAGCTTAATTTCAACAATACTAAAACAGAACTTGAGCATTGCCTTCCTACTTCCTAATATCTGAGATTATTGCCTGCAGGTCAAGCTCCAAGAAGGGCCACTTTTCATGTAGACAACTCCTCAGGATATCACAGTCAGTCTGTGTGTACATCTTGGGCATTCTTTTTGAACAGTAGCTTTAAAATGTTCACAGATAAAAATCTAAGTTAATTTCTCAACATGTTCTATTTTAATATAATACATTTTTTTTCTTAGATTTAAAAAGTCCAGTCTTTCTCTGTCCATAATCATACCTACTGCTGTTTTTAAGATTATTCTCCTAGTTCATTGCTTTCACCCACCTAACATGTGACAGTTCACTCTGGAACATAAAACAAACACTACTTGTTTTTACTGTCAAGGTGCTTCAGAGCTTAGTTCCATTTTACCTGTTATCTCTCACTCCTTACAGATGTCATCTCCCATTTTTATCTGTCAAGGATGTGTATCTCCACTGTTTATTTATTAGGTTACCAAAGACCTTGGTTTATTTGGGATCAGCTCCTATAAACATCTTACATGGCTATTGTAAACCTCTTTCATTGTAACTGAATAGATTATGGTCTGCCAAATATCCATTATTCCTTGCAGTGAACAGGTTTTGATCCTGTGCCTTGTAGTCCAAGTAACACTGGACATGTGACCCTATCACCTGTAGACCTTGACAATGTCTCTCCCAGGCTGCAGTACAAATTGCCAAATCAGTACTGCAGCCTGGTAAAGACACTGTCAAGGTCCTGAATGCCATGAACATATCTTAGAATTACCTGTGCACATTGTTTTATTGTTTTAAGAGAAATATTCTACCTCAGATTTGTTGGATTCTCTTGGAACAACCACAAACAGTGGGTAATAGCCTAACAAGTGTATTTTTCTGCAGGCTGTCAACAGGTTATCAGAGGTCTACACAAGACTCCACAGGTATGGTATTAGAATGACATACAGACCAGGAAATGTCCAAATACAACATTTACAGATACATAAGATGAAAGAAACATATGAGCGGAACATGATTGCACTGACAGTGTATGGAAAATTAATTAACCAATTAGAAAAATCTAATAGAAAAGAAGATAGTAACTTGTATTAAAAAAAAAAAAAATCTGATCTGCTGCAAATGTAAGTAACTAACTAATTATAATCAGAGCTGTGGCTTGGAGTTATTCAGGCTTGTGCTGCTAGAATTTGACCCTCCTGACTGTTGCCTGGTCAGTCGTATAGAGTGCTGGGTTTGCTCCTTGCCATTCTTCTGGCATGAGACACATGGGCTTGAATCGAGTCTGTGATTAAAGTGATGGAGTTAGTCTGGTTCCTAACTGGAGGAAGAGGAAGTTTCTGAGTTACTCAGTTAGCACTGGCTAATTGGTAAATGGCCAAGTCTGGATTAATCAAAAGTGGATCTAGGCACCAAGAATGCCAAGAGGGGCCAGTAAAACAGCGAGACCTTGGAAGGGAGTGGGAGTCAGTATTTTTCCAAATAAGAAAATTAAATTTAAATGGGATTGTTAGATCACTTGTTTGCACAATACTTGTTTGGACAAGAAAAGGTTTGAAAGATGTTTTCTCAGAGTTCTGAGATAAAATAATTGTGGTGACAGGTGACAAAAGAGCAGCAGGATTTTATCACCAACCATGTGTTTTATACCAGCACATGCAAGGAAGCTGTTTTTCATTAAAAAAATAGATTTTACTTTTATTGGATAAATTGACAGTCAAAATATTATGTATTAAGGGAGGTGAAATAGATGGATTTACACAATCTCAGAGAATGATATTTGCCATATCTTTAGCAGCAGCTATCCTCTCTGTTCTTTCTCCTTCAGAAGGGTTTATGAAGAAGCTTAAGGGTCACATTTCTCTAATGCAGTTAGTACATCTTTTGTCTTTATGTCACCTTTCCTGAGCTGTAAGAACGATGACCTGAATACTAATTTTTACAAGTACTTATCTTAGCAGCAGTGGGAGCTGAACTTCCTCACACTCCGCCCAGCAAAAATATGATTATTTTGAAACTTTACATTTTTGCAATCTTTTCTATTTATGCAAAATCAGTGTAAAGGACTATCTATTTGGAATGGCAGTGATGTAGATTTTACAGTTAGAAGTGGAAATGAGTACCTGAGCTACACAGCAGTGTGGAATCAGGGTTCTGACAACATGGCTTGATAATGCACAGGCAAAGCAGCCTGTGCCACTATTACTGTCTTCTCTTAGTGATTTTTATAAAGTAGATTCGGACCAGTGGGTTCCCATGAACAACTACATGAGCACAAAGGGATGGGAACCAGTGATAGAGAGTGGTCAGAAAAGGCTGGGAACTGCTGGTGCCAGTATAGCTACTTACTGGCAAGTCCTGGCCTGGACTGTCAAGTTACCTGCCAAGTTACCGGCAGTATTAGGTTGAAATCACATGGTTCATCTTCTGTCACTTGTCTCTCATGGGGTTACTTATGTCCCCAAAGTGACAACGTCTGAGCTTGTAAATCAGGTTCTGGACTGCCAAAATTTACAGCCTGGCATAATCAAGCAAATGAAGTCTGGTTTTGGTTTAACTAGATGTGGAGGGCTGAAAACTGCAGTAAAACTGGCCAGTGAAAAACTTACCTCTTCATCCTTTAAAATCCTGTCTTACTTAGACTGTGGATGTACCAACACTTAATTTAATACTCGTGTCAATTGTGTGTATGTGCAAATGGGTCAAACTGTCAGAAACCTTCATTGAGAAGGGGAAGACAGGAGACTTCAAAACAGCTTAATCAGAAGTAGAAGAGAAATTTCCTCTCATTATCAGGTCCATTTTAGCAAGTTGTTACATTTCATGTTTATTGTTGTTGCCAAGCATTTATTCAGTCCCTCTGATCTTTACTTTCTTTAGACTTTACTTGGGGATGAGAAATGTAGTCACTGTGAGAAAAAACAGTGAAAGCTACAATAGCACATTAGGAAACAGATACCTTTATACTTAAAATCACCTACTTACTTAAAATATACTATACTTAAAATCATCATCAATCACTTAAAATATACTATACTTAAAATCACCTAAAACTTAAGCTATGTAAGATAAACTGAAAATATACCTGCAACACTTTAGCCGATTCATTCAAGAAATCCTCCACGCTCTGATTTTCAGGATTAAATTTGTTAAGCTGTTCGACTATTACTGCAATATGTTTTCCATGGCTGACCATCTTCACCATGGAGAATCCTATAAATATAGTAAATCATTAATTTTTCATGCCTCCTTCAGTTGTGGCATAATGTATGTTGATAGGCTCACAAAGAAGCATATACTGCAGTAACACAGAAGAGAACATTTAGGTCAAGCTTTCAAAATCACAATTAGTCAAACAGAAGACCTAACAGGGAATGAGAAAACAGTAAAAACATCAATAAAATACATGACAAATTTTTCTTATTTTGAAAATGCCTCAAAAGATCATGAGGGTGACACTTCAATACTTTCTGTTTTGGGTTACTTGATGAAATATAATTAAATATCATGTTAGAGAAAAGCAGTAATTTTAGCAAGGGTGCTATACAGGCCCTATTTAACACACTGACCTTCCCAGTGAGATGCAGCTGACAGTAGAATGTCAGTTTTAAATCTCGTTACATGCTGTTATTAACAGTCTGCAACTCCAAACCAACAGAAAGAACAGGAATAGGGAGACGGGCAATACAAACAAACAGTGAGACGGTGTCAGAAAGCAGCAGGATGGGCAGGGATGACTGGACTCCCGCTGCTGGGGTTTGGGGAGGCCCAGCAGTTCCGATAACCTCTTATGCTTGATGCCTTGTTTGTGAACTGCATTTTATCTGTTTCAACTGCTGTCTTCCTCCTACGAGTGAGAGTTTGCAAAATTGGCTACCTAGATTTTAATGTCTGCATGAACTCTGTTTCATTTGTGTATTATACATGTGCACATGCTATTGTGTATAAAGACAAATGATAGCAATAATCAGGGGTGAAAGCCACCACATGGGTTTAGCAGTGAGAAAAAAAATGAGCACAGAAGTAATTTTACATGGTGAAAAAAAATATTAAAAACATTGTCCTTGCATTTTACACAGTATCACACGGTACTGTCAGAAAAGAATGGTTGATCAAGATGATTCATTCCTACAGTGCTAAAGATAAATCATTTCTTGCAGTAAAAGGATGTTGTAACATTTCCTGGTACAGTGTACCCTGCCTTTCAGCGTTACCATACTGTGTTATAACTGACTAAATGGCACTAGTTTTAATTACTAATCTCAAACTGCTGAAGAAAAAAAAAAGTTATGTCTGTGTTTGTGTTCAATATAAACATTCAGTTAGCAAATATGGTTGTGACGTCCAATTAATAAAAATGTTCAGGAAAACAAGATTGTGGCCAAAAAGAAGGGATGGCCAAAAAACAGAGGCACTGCACTGCATCTCTGCCAATATTATAAAGTGTTCTGCTCCAGAAAGGAGGAAAGAAGAATCATTTCTCCACTTCCCTGTGGACATGATCTGTTTTTCCTCTGTGCCTGTCACAGTCCTTAAATTCACGAGGAATTTTGGATAAGGGAGAGAGAAAAATCTTTGCATTCATTCAGACTGAATCACAATTCAGGCTCCAACTTCCTCACAGTGGAAGATATTTTTTCTATTGCTGTAGTAATTTCAGTTCTCAGAGTGTGAGCTTTCTGATATTCACTGTCCAAAAATAGCAATTGAGAACAAAAAAACGAGATGTGAAAGCCCAGACACACAGTAAGACCTTAAGGACCTGATCTGTAGAGGGGTTCTTAGTAGACAGAACTTGGCTTACGATCGTATTTAAACAACTATCATTATCATCTATGTTTTAACAAATACACATTGATAATGTAATTAATGATATAATCTACTTCCATTATGTAATGTAGAATTTCAGGAACTGCCCTAGCTTTGCTTTGCATTGGAGTTTGGGGATCCTTCCGAAGGCAGCTATTTGCACTAAGACCATCCGCAACCGCAGGGGCTGCTTTCAGGGACCCGAGCTCTTCCCGAGGGTTTCAGGCTCATCGCGGCGGTGCGAGCCCAGCGGCTGCGCTTCCCCCGACGAATGAGCTCATCCCTCATGCAAAATTCAGGCAGGGCGGCAGTTCCGCTCCCAGTGGAGCGGGCGCCTGCCCAGCTGGTGCCCAGCAGGGCCTGGGGCGCGGGGTGCCGCCGGGCCAGGGTTAGGCCTGCCGAGCGCCCCTTCCCCAGCGCTGCCCATCGCCGCCTGAGCACCCGGGAGCAGCCCTGGGCACGGCAGCTCTTTCCAGGCTCCCGTCCAGGCGGCTCTTTCCAGCGCGCTCCTCCCTGAAGGCAGCGCAGCAGCCTGAGCAAAGCGAATTCACACCGAGCAGCTACAGCTGGGACTGAATCCGTTTTAATATTTTATACACTTACCGCAAGTGTTTTACTAGACACGGTGTTTCCTTTTTTTTTTTTTTTTTTTTTTAATTTAATCTCACATCTGGTGAATTTCGCTGTTCTCTTGCACGCTCGCTCTGCGACATGCCCTGCCAGTAGAGTTTTATGAGCTTTATTTCCCGGAACACGCAACCCGAGGGGCTGCCGGGCTGGCTCCGGGAGCGACGCGCGGCCTCCCCGTCCCCCGTGACACTCTCTCACGCCGCTCTCCTCCCCCGCTCCGTGCACAGCCGCGGGGATCGGCGGGGCCCTGAGCGCCGCCCGACGCCTCCTGCCCCCAAGGAGCGGGAAGCGTCGCGAGGCGGCGGCTGCCCCGAGGCCGCCCCGTACCTGACTGCCGCCGCTCCCGCCGCCGTCTCCCCGCGGCGTTGCCAAGCGGGCGCGCGGGCTGCTGGGAGTTGTAGTTCTCCGGCAAGCGCGTTTCCGGCACGCAGAAAGGCGCCGGTGGGGGGAAAGAACTACCGGGCGGGGAAGAAGCAAGATGGCGGACGGTTGTTTGCCGCCGTTGCCTAGCAACCTTCCCCCGCGCGGCCGCCTCGATGTCAGCGGCCACGACAGGTTGGAAACGCAGCAGCCGCATCCCAGCGCTTCAGTGGAGCCGGCGGCCGCCGTTAGAGGCTTCCTGTCGTGACACAGGCAGCCTCAGCAGCGCTCCGGGAGAAGACTACAAGTCCCGGCATGCCGCGGGCCACGGCGCGTTGACGGCCCCCCGGGCCTGGCGCGCGGCATACCGGGACTTGTAGTCCCTCCGCCGCCTTCCCCCGTTACGCAAATGGCCATCTGAGGGGGCGGGCCGAGGCCGCCGGGGGCCGCCCCGGGTCGCGATCCGATTGGTCGCGGGCCGGGGAGCCGAGGCGGGCCGCGGCGGGGAGCGAACCCGCCCGACG
>JAWLRI010000332.1:4433300-4468717 GCA_034781795.1 Crypturellus tataupa | reverse complement strand
TTTTTCTCCTCCCTTGTCCCCCCTCACTCCTCTTTTTTCCCTCCCGTTCCCCTCTCCCTCTTCTTTTTTTCTCCTCCCTTCCCCCCCTCTTTTTTTCCTCGTCTTTCCACCCCTCCCTCCTCTTTTTTTTTTCCTCCTCTCTTTCCACCTCTCCACCCTTTTTCTTTTCCTTAACTAAAATTGACTAAGGTACAGCTGTGTTTTTGTGTCCTAAATAAAAGGCTATGTAGCACCCATGAAGAGACAAAGATCTACAACCTCTGACAAGTGGAGGAGATCCATTGAGTACCTACTTGTCTATAAGCGCTCACTCATGGCAATCAACAGATTGGAGCTGTTTCCATAAATGCATCTTTTCTCCCTGAAGTACTTGGGAATGAGTTGCTACCTTCTTGGGTATGTTTTGATTTTTTTTTTTCTTGATCATTCTTTAGGTAGCTGGGTTAGTAGATACAACTTCAAGAAGAGATTTTTGCTTCCTATTTGCATGTGTTCAAGGTTTTAGTCTTTGAGAAATAACACTTAAATAACATTTAGGTTATTTAGGGATTTGTGGAAGTGTAGGGAGTTGGATAAAGCTTGTTACTGTGTCTGCATAGCACCTTGCTCTAACTTCTGTCAGAGTCTTCTGAACTAAACTATGTTTTATGACAGGAAGCTATTATTAATTGCTATTAATAATAATTATTGAAGAACATTGAAAACATGGTAAATAGACTAGTTTAAAACAAGGCTTTAAAGCATGAGATAGTAAATGGGTGTCTGGGAAGAGGATCCCCTGCAAGTAGATGAGAGAACATTTGTAGGAGATGGACTAATCTCCTAATGTAGAAAGATGAATGGCATTTGATTAGGAAAAAAAATCACACTGGCTCTCAACTTCTGCATTACTTTGCATATGAGTTAAGTTAAAAAAAAAAAAAAAAGCCCTAAGTGGATGTTAAGCAAAGCAAACTGTGTGTGTAAGAGAAGCTTCCATCAGTAGTGCTGTCAGGCTTGCTTTATGATGGAGCTGATTCCAGAGAACAAAAGTGGAGGGCAGAAGTGAAAATGACTGTGCAAAAACTGTCGTGGTGTATATTGTGTTCTTGGAAGTTGTGAAAAGAACTGAAATTTCAGTGGTAGATTAAGTAGTCTTTAAAATACTTTGCTTATTTTGATCCTGAAAGTGGCCATACCACATGTAGTGCGAGACATAACTCAAGCCTTTGTGTTTATCATTTTCATGTCAAAAAGCATTCATGGATCATTTAACAATTACTGTATGTTGATTTGAAATCATATTTTCTCACATAGAACATTGGCATTTACTTTGCCCATAAAAAAACAAAGCAATTAAAACAATAAAGTATAATTATTTGTTTACACAGTTTGGATATAGATGCTTCAAACCTTGTAAGATGTACAGTGCAGAAAAAAATGAATCTTGTGAGTCTTGGAACTTAATCCTGAACCAGAAATATATGGAGAGGCTTTATGGAGCTCTTATCAGTGACTCTGAAGAGCAAAATATGTTTTTAATCACAAAGCTCTATGAAGGGTGTTTCAAAATTATGGGATGATGTGTAATCAGGAATGAGAGAGACACAAGGGGAATAGTCAAAGCTGAAATTTGTTTGGAGTGTAGGAGAAAATTGGTTGTGAGTTGGAAAAGGGAAAGAAGAGTTGTGAGGAGGGAGGATAGAGTTATGAACTCTTAATAGAAGAAGGCAATATTGTACAAAGATTAAATATCTACAGTCTTGAATATAAATTGCAAAGAGCAATTTTAAAGTCATGTCCATAGAATGAGAGGTAGGATTAAGAATGATTGTCTTGAGGGGTTTTGCTTGACTGAGATGGTCAGAGATGAGAAAAAGATGACGCTTCTGGAGTAGTCAAGCAATTATTGAAGGTAATTTTGAGGGAGAGGATAAAAAAAAAAAGAGATGGATTATCATCCATTATCATAATAGGGTGATAGTTGGAAAGAAACTGGTATCTTCTTTTAGTTCTAATATTGAAGTCCTTAGTGAAGTATTTATCCTCTGTAGGAGGAAACTAGAACAAGTTTAGTCTTGGGGAAGAATGTCTTGAAACTATTTGGATGAAGAAAAAGTAGAAAAAAATTACTACTGTCATACAGCAAAAAACCTTGGAGCACAGCTGGTTGTGATCAAAACTTCCTCAATGCAATATTTCTATTAACTTTTAATGACTTTAAAAGGACAGAGGAATTGGGAGGCTTTCTTAGGGAGGCAATGCTGGATTTTTGAAAATCTTCACCATTTTCATGGGCAGTTCATTGGTCTCAATTACCTGATAATTATTATTCTTGCTACTGTCTGATCAGAGCTGCAGCTCTGCAGGACATGGAGCAACAGTATTGATAAACAGCAACACAGAGACATAGAAATGAGTATATGTGGTTTTAGCTTAGCTTCCACATTCCATGAAGAATTACTTCATTTTAAAAGCACCATCTAGTGGTTCAAACACACATGTTGAAACCAATAATTCTTCACTGTTCCAGTTCTGCAGCTGACTAGTAATAACTGACTGGCTGATAATGACCTCAAATCATATTGTCTGTTAGTATTGATTTGCCCATATTTAAATAAGAGAGATAGGTAACTATGGCAGTTATCTGTTAAGAGGATTGCCTAGTTGTTCTGAGTACTGGAAAATGAGAGGAATGCACACAAGTCCCCAAAAGTTTTTGCTGCACTATCCTGCAAGCCCAGTCACAGCACACCAGGACAGAGGTCCCTGCAGTCTGGTGGTTATCCCTTCCTCTGCATCCTCCAAGAGAAACCTGGGCTGGAGGGCGAAAGGATGAGTTGAATGGGAATTGTCATTTTCCCTGGACTTTCTTTTAAACCTAGGGTATTCTGCATCTTAAGAGACTTGCTGAACTGCAGATTGTACTTCTATAATTTAATAGTATGTGAACATTTTTCTTTAAATTATCTAATCATTTTTTTCAATCCTTTTCTACCTCTGGCTCTGTAATAGCTACTGGTGCTTAAAGCCAAGTTTTATGTTAGTGAGATAAGCATTTCCTTCGTGAACTTTTTCAAGTATTCCTCCGTGTTCCCTAATGTGTTCTTTGTCCTGCTGACTACCTTCCACTCTTTCTCTTTGAAATTTATTTTGGTTGTCTTTTCTCCTGCCCTGATGCATGTTACCACAAATGAGGAAAAGGTACTTCTTGAGGATCTTGGTGCACTCTTCCAGGATTCTTTGAAAGAATGACAATACCAAAAAGACCAGGTTAGATCTGGGCTGGGTTGGATGCTACTAATAAGGCCAGCTCTGTGGGCGAACAAGTGGTCTTTTTGGAAAGTATCCTCAGGCTTTAAGCTTAGGAAGTTAGGGTGCCTGAAGAATGTTTTCTTATTGAACTAGACAATATGTGGCAAATGTCCCCCATGTGCTTTATTTAACTGTTTTAATGATGTATCTGCTGTCATAGCAAATGTTCTAGCAGCATTCATTTAAAAGTTCATCCAGTAGAACTGTTTGTAAATAATGATGTTAAAAGTTAATTAAAGGTTGAACAGATCTGTTTGACTTGTGTTGACCAACCTTTACAGTGCACATCAAAGCAAACTTATTAAGATTAGCTCTTTCTTTGGAGGATGCTGATGAATTTTCACATCTATCCCTATTTAAGTCTTTTAAAAAAAATTTTGAAGATAAAATGTTAATGTGGTTTATTATGTATCTAAAATCACATATCAGGAATCATTGGTTTAAGGGGCATGTCCGCTTTTTCCATTCAAGAAGTTAACTGCTGCATTCCCTACTGGCTACAGCGTATAATTCCTGTAAACTAAAGGTGTTCCAAAGTCCACAAAACCCTGATGCTTAGCCTATATGCGATAGAAGTTATGCAGAGCAGAGCAGTTTCCTTCTGTTGAGGCAGTATCAGCCATTTGAAAATTTGTGAGTGAGAAAGGTTATTAACATGTTTTATAGAACTATGGATTTAGGATGTAGGAGATGATTAGCTTTAGGTGAGTGGGAGAGAAGGAAGAGGAGTGTCAGGGTTTTTGGACAACATAAAGTTACAAGCTTTCAATTTCAGTATTCCTAGTGGATAATCTTATTCTTGTTTATTTTGATTATGTTGGAAAGCGTTATTGCACTTTGGGAAACTTGCCTTTTTTTTTAATTCTGTACTCTGCTACAAACTATAGAATTTTCCTTCTTGTCTCGCAGTGAGTGACATTTTGCATTGCTTCCTCAGGCCTCTAACCTGATCCCATTGACAGCGGTTCCACTTATCTCTATTCTTGTCTACCCACCTCCTGTGGTATCAATGCTCTTGACGATCTATAAGGATGGCATAAGATCGCTTTTATCCTGGAGCGTTGATCAACACAGTATTGGGTTATGAAAGGAGATAAGATTCTGCAATAGGGTAGTAAAAGTGTATAGCATTCTACAGTAGCAAGGAAAGTTGACCCTCTGAGAATGTCATATGAAGGTTGTCTCTGCATTCCTCTGTCTTTGTAGGCCACTTTATTTTTCTGTCTTACGGAGACTTTATTCATACTTGATGCTATTACAATTTTCATTCTAAATTGCTATCATGTCAGTTGCATGTAATCCCTACTGCGTGAATGAGTGAAAGGAAAACTTCAGGGGAAAGGGATATTGGAGGGTGGAGATGATAAGGTGGAAAAAATGCTTGGAATAAAAATGTTTCAGGGAAGAAAAAGTAACAGGGAGCTCTTTTCCTAGTTTTTCAAAGTGCCTGCTTTTTATTTTCAGATGGGACCTAACTGAAATTAAGTTGGGGTGATGTTCAGTCCAGAATGTGTTTATTCCTACCATCTGCTGCCAGTCTGACTTCTGTGAATTAAAGGTGAATAAAGCTGCAATAATCAGATGCTCAGGGTGTTCCTCTTCTCCACTCTATTGGGGATGTTGGCATGGGAGGCTGCTGGGGAAAAATATCCTACTGAAACTCATTTTGTAATTTGTGTGTGTGGATCTTCCAGTACATGGATACCAATGATCCTTCAATGTAAAGCAGATAAAAATAATTTAATCAAAGCAGGATGCTAAGTTTAAAGACGTTAGATTTGGTTTGTGCGAAGTTAAGTTGATGTGGTAAATGCCAAATAATATGGATTTTATATGTCTATACATCTATGATGTATGTAGGCTTTGTAGAGTTATGTTAGAAATATTATCAAGAATAACTAAACTCAACTTCACAACTTGCCTGCTACAAATGCTGTTGCTGGAATCTGTTGATAGTGACTCCACATCAGAAGTCTGATTACTTAACTTTGCTCTTATATGCTGCTCATGACTTTCTTCTTTTCCTGATTATTAGGCAGCTTGTCTGTTATAATGAGTTAAATATTTTGTAAAACCATAACTGTAAGACATGATTAAATATATTTGTGCAGTAATGATCCTTTTTGAGCAAAAGGAATTTCCAGTTTTGGTGTTGGAAGTAGATGAAGTGCTGAGAATTTTTGTCCATTTCCCATGAATTTGAAATCAACCTAAGGCTTCTACTGAAGAGGCAGAAATGCTGCTAGTCTCCTAGTCCTTCAGCCCTGGCCATGTGCTCCCACCTTCATACTGTTGGTATTGGAAGTTGTGTGGCCGTGGTTTGCTTTGGGTCAGCTTGCTGGCAGAGTTGGAAATTAATTCTGCTTTTTTATGTTACTTAGGGTTATTTCTCAGCTTAATCAGGGATTTTCCCCTCTGTTGATGGCAATGTGGTCTTGTTTGGCTTGGTTTTGCTTTATACCAATTGTGGGATTGCATTTTCATTGTCTTTTGTGCTCATGTCTACTGTATTCCTAATACAAATCAGTGGAAGGAAGCCATAATCTCAACATGTGAACAGGTAGGTTGTAAGGTTAATGTGCCTTTATTCTGTCGCTCTTGACTTGAGCAGGGATGAGTTTGAAAGTCAGGTGAAGTATACGTGGGACTAATATGAGGGATGAAATTATATACTGTAAAACACAGGCCCAGCCATTATTATCATTTTAGGTGACACTGAGGTACAGACCATGTAGAAAATGTTAATGTAAGTTATCTGTAAGCACAAATATCACTTGCTAGCAGCAAAGCTCTGTTAAGTTGTGAGGGGAAGTGAGCCATGAAAGAGCAGGATTTTCATGTTTTTAAACTATTTAACTGTTTGAGCTGGCTGCTCTTTACAAGAAGAATTGTGCAAGTGCTACAGGACTCAGTTAATGCTCTGTTATCGGCTTCGCGTGTCTGTTTTTTCTTTCAAATTCCTTTCAAGAATTGTCAGACCTAGAATTTGCTAATTTAAGTCTTCGAGTCAGTAAAGTGAAGGATCAGCTAATTATGCTAATTCAACAGTTCGCAATTAATTTCAATGACTTTAAAAGCCTTTCCTTTATTTAATTTTCATCAGCTGCCTCAGAATTAATATATTTAAATGGCATTATCATCAGACAAAGTTAGGTTTTTCATTGTGTGCTTACGGGAATAAGAGTTTTAAGAGAACTGCAGGAAGTGTGAAGTGCAAGTTCTTGCCAATTTAATTTTTCTTTGAAACTTTAGTAGTCTTTTATCTATGTTTTGCTTGCAAGCTAGCAAATAACTCTGCTATGTGTAAGGAAGTGCAATGCTAAAAATAAAGCCTGGGAATGCAGAAAAAGAGGTAATCTTGTTGTGGATTGCTGGTTTCCAAGCGTAAAACATTGTCTGCATAGGCCGCTGAATTTGGTGTGAGCTTTATAGCTTCTTTGCAGCCACTCAAAATCACTCTAAGTTCTGCTGTTTTTGAGACCTGAGCAGCAGTAATTTCTTCTTTGCTTAAGCAGCAGCGGATGGTATTGTAGTTAGTATTTGATGTTCATTCTGCCCACTTTTCCTGCTTTTCATAAAAAGTGTTACAATGTGTTAAGACCTGTGAAGAGCACTAAGGTCTCTTACAACTTCAATGAAAGAAAAAGACTGTATTATGGAGAAACTCCACCTCCCTAAATGTTATTTCCATGTAGAATCCCTTCTGCTGGAAACGAGTTTCTGTAGTTCATTTTGTCCATAGGTAAAGGCAATATTATCTGTCCCAGCCTGAAGATGTTAGAAGGACCATCAAGCTGACATATGTAGTTCTTTTTCTTGTAACCACTACATAATTTTATTTGGTTTTAGTTTCTTTGAATGAAGTCTTATTGTGGAAGTTGTCTCCATGAAATGCACTGACTTAGCTTGTTACAAATGTTGTTTTCCCTGTTTATAACAACCTTAGTGTTTCGTGGGCTTACATTGGCACACTGAGGAATTAGAACTTCTCTCTTCTGTCTGAATGTTCCTTGGGTGTTTGTGTCTTGACTGACATGCCATTTTCAAGTGACTGATCCCAAGACTCTGAGACTCTGAGCAGTTACACTCGGTAACTGCTTTTTTATAGAGTGGCTCTGAGGAAGCTGGTTGCCCTGGAAGCTTTTGAACACATTTATACCAGTGCTCCAAGAAAAGATGTTTGCAAGGAAAAGAAAGATGAAACCAACTCTAAACCCTGTTTATTCTCTTAAGGAAGATGAAACTAACTCGGAACCCTATTTACTCTCTTTTTTTTTTTTTGTTCCCTTAGTTGCAGGGAGCTGTATTTTAGCACAAGTTACCTTTTCCATTATTACATCCTATTCTCATTTTGTTGTACAGAGCTGCTGAATCATAAACTCAGCAAGCTTTTCCCTAAGTGGATTTGTAACTGCACAAAAATTACAGAATAGGTGAGGTGAGAGCAGTACTGTGGAGGTGATACAGTCCAGCTCTCCTGCTCAAAGCAGGATGACCTAGTGCAGACTGCCCAGCATCATGTTCAACTGGATTTTGGATATTTCTGAAGATGGAGATTCCATAACCTCTGGGCAACCTGTTTGATTGCTCTCAAAATAATATTTTCCTAAGTCTAAATGGAATTTCCTGTCTTTCAAATTGTACCCAGTGCCTTTTGTCCTTTCACTGGAGAGCTAGGCAAGGTGGCTGCGGCTGGTGGCTCTGGCTCTGTCGTCTTTGCGCCCCACTCTCATTAGCTATACCCATCCTGTGCCAGTTTCAACTGCAGATGGACTCTGGCTTTCTTAATGCCATCCCTGCACACTCGAATAGTGTCGCTACTTTCCTCACGAGTCACCCGTCCCTGCTTCGGCCTCTTGTACCCTTCCTGCTTGTCCAAGTTGCATGGGGAGCTGCTTGTTCAGCTGTATGGGCCTTCTGCGACCTGCACTCTACCTGCTGCTGGTCAAGATGGACCTTCCCAAGCTGCCTCCAGCACTCACGGACCTTGTTCTCGCCAGGACTGTATCCTGTGGGATTCTTTGGAGCGGGTTCCTGAACAGAGGTTGAAGTTTTGTCTGAAGTCTGGAGATTTGGTTTTGCTTTTCCCATCTCAAACAGCTTCATAAATTCATAAATAGACACAAATGTTATACTACAATAATAATGTTAAAAAACAGAGAAGGCTGACACTAGCTCTGAGGCAGAACGTATGCTGAATGTGCCTAGTCCATCCCCAGTTTAAGTTTGCCTAACTTGTTCTTCAGGTCTTGCTATAAAAATAGCTTGCACCGTCCTTTTGGGCATCCGGTAGTCTTCTGCCTTGTAACTAGTTTCTGTACAACACTCAACCTCAATCACTTATCCTGAAAAATCATCTAGTTTCTTATTTTAATCCCTAAGAGAGTTGTAGGGAGGGATTTTTTTATAACTTTATTTGTGCTTGGAACTGTGCTACTTTTTGAACCGTGATTTTTTTTTTTTTTTTTTTTTTTCCCCTCAACTTGCACTAAGGAAGCATCTGTCATCTTTCTCCTTACCCCTCCCCTTTTTCCAAAACAGCTTCAGGGGTTATGGTTTTTGAAACCTCTTATTTTTAGTGCTCTTTCTGCTCCCTCTCTAGTTGGAGATGTAGTTCTTTTAGAAAGGTTGATTTTCAGGGATTCCACTAAGGTGTCAAAAGTGCTGTACGTATAGAATACGTATCTACAGTGACTTATATGTGTTTTTTTGTGGTGTTATGACATTGATTTATATTGTTTATGATACTTTAAAATTAGTTGAGCCTTTCTTGCCTTCCTTATTGACCCAGTCCGACTGCTCGTGCAGCCCATGGCACTGCTTGGGAGCCTGTGCTCAGCCAGCCCTGCAGAAAAACATTGTGGGGTTAGGGCTGTCCTCATCTTTCCACTCACTTTCATCTCCATGGAAAGCTCTTTTTTTTTTTTTTTGCCAGATTAGCTGACTGGATCAGTTTAGCAATGAGCAGCCTGATGAGCTGAACTTGGTGCAGGAACTTTGTGATTCCAGATGAGGGGGCAGATAGGAGTGTGGCAGGAGCAAGTGGAGAAATGGGCATCACCTTTGGCATCAGCAAGTTGTAAATGTCACCAGTAGGATTAAGTCAGTTTATTCTGACATAAATTCTGTTCTAAAGTGGTTTTCCTGCCTTATTACCTGTATATAATCTCCATGGAATTACACTCTACACTTTTTCTTTATTTGTTGTTGAATAGAACCAGGCCTGTGACACCACTGCAAACGTACTTGAGTTTTAACAGCAGCTAATATATACTATAAGTTAAACAGCTAGTTTTCGAATAGGACCAAATCAGTACCTAAATATACCTTTTCCTGGTCTTGAGTTTCTCATACAGAGGTAACTTGTTAGTACTCTTGCTATAATATTAGAGAAATGAAAATTTCAAGTCCTTTGGGTTCATGAACTTACAAAGCACAATTAAAACCTGCACATTTTTCCATACTGAATGACTGCCTCAGGCCAAAAGCAGAAGGGAAATGAAGATATGAGAGATATCCTAAATACATATGAAGTAACCAAAGCCATTGAAAGAGGCTGTAAATGAATATATTTTTTTTCTGTGCAAAAATGTCAGAAAATAAAAAGGCCAATTATTATTATTATTTTTTTTTTCAGATCCTTTAATGAAAAAGGACAGTTCTTAACAGCTCGTTTTCATGTGCATTCAGTGACTGGAATTTGCTGATAGCTTTCAAACTGTTGATTCTGTTTGCAGAATCGATCAATTTTAACAGGTGTTTTCTGAGAGAGAGGACATAACTGGGAAGGTTCTTCTGGGGAAAATATCAGCTCTTTGATGCTGAATTTGGGCTTTTAGATACTTGGAATAAAACTGCATTTGTCAGATTAACTTGTGGATTGGTTTGACTTTTAAAACGGATATTTGGTCTCCTGAAAGCTTCCATTTTCATGAGAAGCTGAATAGGCTTTGGGGCTATTTTGAGTAAAATGTGAATGCTCCATCAAGACCAAGTTATGACTTTCCCCTTTTTAAATTAAAGTTTCTGAAGTCCAGAGCACAGCTACTTATTCTTATGTATTGCTGTAGAATTAGCTTAGAAGTTTCCAGAAGGTATTCATGAAATTGCTTACAGAGGAATGCAGAAATTTGGTCTTTCTCTAGGTAGTTCTGGTAGAGATGTTTGCATCTGTGCAGAGCCTGAGGCAGGGCTGCTGCTGCTTCTACCAGTCCTACCTTTAACGTCTGCACACCGCTGTCTTGGAGCGTACCTCAAACAGCATTATTTTCTGCAAGCTTTAGGAACAAAATTATAGTGACTTTTTGCCTTTTTCCTTTGCAAACAGACAGCGTATTTACAGTAACATAGAGCGTGCAGCAGTTGCAGAGAAGTGGAAATATTGACCCCTTTTTCTAGGGAAGGGAGGAGTTTGGGGGAAAGTTTTGAAGGTAACCTGCAGCCTGGGGAACGCCTCTCCTTCCTAAATCAACTGCTTGAAAGAGGCTTCTGCCGAAGACTGTTGAGAGTGTCTGTAGCTCAGTTTTGGGGCTGGCTTGCTGCCTAGAAGAGCTTTTCTTTCTCACGTCCTCCAGTGATCACTAAGCTGTGAATCCCCCCTCTAGAATTCCTGAAGCGACTCTGAAGGAATTGCGGTATTATCATTGCCTCCACAAGAGGCACTTGGAGTTCTTGCACATGAAATTATTTATTTAAAATTTTAGAGATAGTAGGGAATGGGAATGAATCATAGCAATTGTTTGTGCTCTAAGTGTTCTATAGAATTCCTCAGGTTTTGATCTTCATTAAAGTCTTATTCTTCCATCAGAAAAATCCAAATGAGCTTGAGATTTGAAAGATTTTTAGGCTGTTTGCCTCCTCCCACCTGGTCATTTTATCTCTTGAGAACAGCATCAGCTATGCCAAACTTCTTTTTTAAAGACTACATGTTTTCCAAGAATAAAAAGGAGTGCTGCAAAATCTTTTAAAATAGGATTTGCCCCAATTGATTTGTGTGCTTGTTATCATACAGCTTTTGTAAATGTTATTTCTGTTGGTTTCCAGAATGTTACTAGTGGTAGCAATTGCCGGAAGGTGAATCAAATTATTTTATCTTAGTGAAGAAAAAATTGTTTTTATCAATTTTATATAGCAAAGATAAATGTGATAAAAATTGTACTTTGTGTATGGAGTTTTTGTTATTGAGTCCTAAGAAATATTTCATTCCTTTTTTTAACTAAAAAACTTACTGGTTTAGTTGGAGGATTGGAGAAAAACAACTTGCCAGGAGTGGAAGATCATAGTTTAAATATCACTGTTAATGTATTTGAACATCTAATTTCACAGTCTAATTAATTAGGTGTTAATTTTGGTATTTTTGTTGTGAGAAAGTATCCTTATCCTTATTTTCTGTCACTGTTCGTTGTTTCTCACCTGAAAGGATCTGTGATGCTTTCTTCCTAATGGCAAGAATTAGACAAAATAACTTATTGAGGAGAGGCAGATAGAGTTGGGAGGTCTCTTCTGCCACAGCTTCATCTCACACCACTTGGTGAAAGAGAAGGATCAGCACAGCCTGGCCCTTCTGCATCTTGTAATTAACTACCCCAGGTAATTGGGATGAATAGGAGTTGCTGTGGGTTACAGTGAGCACGAGGATTGTGACTGCCTTTCCTGGGATTTCAGGTCCTCCATAGCTTTATTTTATTGCCTGTGCCTTTATTTTATTGCCTTTAGCTAAATCTAGGGTCTGCTGAGTTACTGCGTTTACACTGGTGATAGTCATCTCTGTAGTGACTGTTGAGTTACTTCTAGGCAGGCCCAAATCAAGACTCCTGAACAATTTAGGCCTCTTGCTATGAACTTCACTGAATTTGTCTTAATTACAATATTTATTTTACATTCATTCATGTACTGGAGTTGTATAGTTTAAGTAACCTAGGAAGGAGTAACTCTCAAACTATGCAGAGTTGCTGCTGCTGGATTCTGCCCCTTTTCCTTTCTTCCAAGTCACCTTCTTGCCTACTTCAGAGGGATGTAACTAATTCAATAGTGTGATCTCTTTCTTCATAGTTGGTCAAACAAATGGCAAGGATAAGTGATGTAAATACTTTATTTTATGGATTTACATGTCTGTATTGTAGAGGTTTTTTTTTAATCTCAAATTTCTATTGGAAAAGTCCACATAATTAGCTTAATATCTGGGGGAGTGATGTTTGGTAGCCCTGCCTTCATTTTAAGATGTTTAATCAGTCTTATTACCAGATCAAACCCCCTTGGAGCAGTTCCAAGGAGGTTGGTCTCTATCATCTCACTTGTTTTCCCTTTCAGAGTAGTGGTCTCTACCTTGGTGCAACTGCTTAGTGAAAAGAATCATATCAGATGTATAAACTGTCAATATTTTAATTCGTCTGTGCATACTGTACTTAAGGTTTTCCTATGGATAAGTGAGGGTAAGGGGAAACTGATGATCACAAAATAATTGAAGTTGGAAGGGGGTCCTGGAGGTAACTCTGGACATATAACTCTCCACTCAGCGCAGTTCAAAATTTTAGCATCAAAGTTTGCTCAGATTCCTCAGGGTCATAGCCATTCAATTATCATCTTAGCTTTTGTCTAGATGGAGAAATTGTTGTTAATATAAATACATTTTTGCAGTCAGTGTTGCTGTATTTCTTCCAATAACTAGTGAAGACGTAGAGCTTTGTCGGGTATGGCCTTATTACAAAGTGTTACAGAGTAGATAGAAGAAAGACCAGAAACTGATTGTTGGTTTTAGGTTAATAATGGTGACAAAGTAAAATAGATGTTAATTTAAGTTTCCTGAAATACAAGTGGGATTTCTCAGAGCCCTTGGCACCTGGAAGTCCTGCTCACTGAGTGTGTGAAGGAGTAAACCCATCTACTGCCTCCCTGCTGTGGTCTTGTTGCCAGGTCAGATTTGTCTGCTGCTGCACAGGTTTTGATTGCAATAATAATTGCAATAATAATGCCCTGCTACTTTTGTTGCTGCATGGGTATTTTAAAACAATTTAAAGGAGTTTAGGCCATTCATAGTTCCTCACAGATGGTTTTCTTTTAGCATTTTTCTGATTTGCAACATACATATCGTACAGCCTGAATCATAATTTGTCTACAAGTATAACTGCACTTCTTCCGTACCTTTGTATTTGAATTCCTCTGTTCTAGTTTTAGTGACTGTCCTGTATGTAAGAATTAAAACAAGCCCTCAGATGACAAACAAAATAGGATCACTGTAATCCTCAGGCAATGAACAGGAAGTGAGGCTGTACTTTGTACTTCGGCACCTAAGAAATGTGGAACTTCCCTCCTTCACTTTCTTTTGACTTGCCTTTTGATTAGTAATCTAGGGAAATACAAATCTATAGGAGAAAAAGTAGTTATTGAACTTGTATTTCTTTCTATATATACCATATCTTCTTTAAAAAGGTATTTTCTATATTTCTGAGGAGTCTGTGTTTTTAAGTGTTCATCAATGCATTTGATTTAAATTCCATTTTATTTTCAAATTAAATAAAATCAGAAATTTCATATCTCAAGTGAAGTTTGCTCAAGGACCAAAAACTTCTCAGAATCAGTAGTCCAAATGGGTTTTTCTGCAACAGAAGGATAATCTTGCTCTGAATGCCAGCTGTCCTCCAACAGATTCCATTGTTTCAATGGAATGAAAGGAGAACCAAAGGAAGAAGTGGCACTTCGATTTCTTAGGAATCAGCTTGGGAATTGAGTGCCTAGATTTTGTTCTTCTAACTTTTATGCTTTTGACAGCTTCCTTTATCTTTGTTTTTTTTGGTTTATTTTTTCAATAGACAAATTAGTACAAGTATTAATTTGCAGGTTAGTAGAACATGAATTAGAAATTGCTGGGGGCAGGAGAAGGGTATATTTTGGGGTTTAAAAACCTCTCTGCGATTCTCATCTCTGGTCAGAGCTGCCTGTGCACTGTGCAGTGGACTCTGTGCAATTATTTTAGCTGATGCTCATCTGAAATCAGCCTATCCACCTGAAGCTCAGTGGTGTTTTGGCCTCTAGCTTGAACTTGTGACTTCTATAACTCTAAACCAAACCTGTACTTAATGATGTAATGATTTTTTTTTTTCTCCTCTTCATAGAGATGATATGAGGAAAAATATATTTTTCCAAGAGACAGCCTGTATTTCCTAGCAGGACACAGCTCAGGTTTTGGAGCCAGTGGGGTAAGGGTAGGCAGAGGTCAGAAAAGACTCTGAATGTGGTGCTAAGGTGTTAAGAATGATGTGTTTATTTGGTGCGATAGCCTGGTTCTGCTGAAGTTGAAGGAGAATTTGTCACTTACATCATGGGAGATAAGACTTCACACTCACCGCTTGGAGGCCTGACCTGGACTAAGACTTTGTAATTTGGGCTTTTTGTAACAAAACCCTCTGTAGTGTCAGGAGAGAAAAATCAGTAAGTGATTGTAGGCTGTGGAAATATAGGCATGGGAGTTATTTCCTGTATTTAGGTACAGAAATGCTGACTTTTCTTTTTAAGATACTCCTCACAGGTCACAGGAGGCTTTGAGCAGCTGATTGAGTACTCCATGACTGAGCAATTTCCTAGCATCAACTGGAGTCACCGTGGTGTGCAGAAAGAGATTTTTTGGGACTGTGGCAGTGAGAATGAAAAGCTTCAGCTATTCTCTCTCCAAGGTATATGGTAGTAATTGACTGTGTAAATCCCTCCTGGTAATTGGCCTCCAATACAGTAATTACTTTATAAAATCACTTAGCACACAAACTGAATGCAGATCTTAAGTGGAGGCAACTGTGTGTGTGTGTGTGTGTGTGTGTGTGTGTGTGTGTACTGGGACATGAAATACTTCTAAAATAGTTCAGCAAGTAGCTATTTTTCCATTCACTCCCTCACTAGCTGTGATGTGTAGTCTGTAGCTGAAAAACTGTTGCACATCAACTGTCTAAGGACAATTTAATTGGCATGTTTTTTTCTTAATACATAAATTGTGGAAAGGTTTTCTAACTGGAACATCTCAATTTTAATGCGATTTTTTCACTTACAGTTAATGAAAGATGCATCTGCATCCCAAACTAGACACAGTTTTTGTTCAAGGGAACCAGTTAGTCTTTGGGAACTGAAAATGTTGTCCTAAACTATTTTTTGCAGTTTTATGTTTAGCTTTTAAAGACAGATTTTAGTAGACTTAAGGAATGTATAATGCAGCCAGTTAGAGCTTGAATGTAGAGTGAATATTTTAGCAACAGAAGTCTATTATTGGAGAGTATAACTCAACATAGAGTTTTAGAACTAATTTCACTGGAAAATCATTAAAATATTTGTGGAGGAGGCTTTTAGTTTATTCTCATTTTTCCTTGAAATGTTTCTAGTGTCTTGATATGTGGATCTCTGCATGAAATTGCTTCTGTGTGGAATTAATACAGGTAAATTGCAGGAAAGCAGATATCAATATGTCATGTTGCCTTTGAGGCTTTACCAGGTTTGGCCCATTGCTGGATATTGGTTTTAATAATATTGATCTCTAGGTATAATGATGGCTGTAGGGAATAACTAAATAAGTAGCATAGTCTGGTGAGTGATAGCCAGCATATTGCACTGCATACACTGTTCCTATTGGGTAAATTAAGGTTCATAAATGTCTAAATTTAATGATGAAAATGATTTCTGCTAATCTTTCCTGGAACACTCCCTGCTCTCTGAAATGTTTTCCTGAGCAGCAGATGGAGACAGAGAGTCCTCCCAAAGACAGATTGTGCCTTTTTCTATTTTTCCCCCTTTCTTTTCAGAAGAGTAGCATATATTTTGGTGTCGGGTTTGGAGCAAAGAGCTGATACTTGATTTATGTGCAGTGTTAAAGACCAGTTGCTCATAAGGTCAGTCCTTGTAGAATATGTTCTTGTGTGTTACTTTATCATCTTGCTTGAAATCATTTTCCCTCCTTGCCTCTCTGCAAGCCCAATGAAACAAAAATATCAAAGTCGCCCAAATAGATTAATTCAAATCTCTTTTCTTCCTTGCACCTTTTTTTTGGAGAGGTGAGTTTAGCTCTTCATTATTCCAGCCTTGTTGGCTGGTGCTATTGAAAGAGGCCAATGGAATATGAAGACTTCCACCATTGTATTTAGACTAAACCTGGGTACATCTGGGGAATGTACTTCATAAAACTGTAGCAGTTTGACTAACGTAGCTATGCTGGTCCAAAATTTTGGAATGTGGCCTAGGGTTGGGGACATTTTTGAGCACATGATTTCAGACTAAGTGTTTAATGCACTTTTCTGATAAGATGAGGCTTAATTTTAAGTTTCAGAAGTAGCATTTTAGCACATTAACTAAAAGATCCAAGTTTATAAACTAAAAAAAGTAGTAAAGTTTCTTTCAGCCTATTGCATAATGCTGAAGGGAGTCTATGACTAATTAAGACAACAGGTGTTTATTTAAAAAGAAACAAAAATTTCCCCACCTTCATCCCCCAAACTTCTGGCATTACAGATAGATGTGTGATCCTGCATATCTAAAATTAGAGCTTATTGATGCTTGAGGGGTATAGTGTGCTTAGGATTTTTAGCGTGCAGCGGCTGCATAACCTGTAGCAAGAAGGATGGTGGAAGCGGCTGTCCATCCTCACCCCCCGCACTCGTGTTTAGTGGGATCCTCTGCTTTTGTCTGATGAACACCAAAGACTTCTTTGCTGGAAAAAAATGTTTTAGTAGGTTGGAATGTACTGTTGAAATAGGCAGCACTTGTGGTAAATAGTTTTTTGTTTGTTGCACCTAGAGATGGGCAAGCAGTATGAAAATACTTTTTGAAAATATTTTGATTTGCTGTGAGAGTACATGGCAAATCAAAACTTTTTTTTGTAAGTTAGTGATATAATTCTTAAGAGTTGCCACAATTTGAAGTAAAGATTTTAGAAATTCAAAAGACTTGTAGGTTCTCTCTGGTGTGCAGTCTTCAACATGAGTCATTTTCTGCTACTTCATGTTCTTCGCTTTCACTGTTTAGCAGACTTGTTCTCCAGGAGATATCTTGAAAACAGTAGAACAGAAATCAAACTATTAAGTGTGTGTTGGAAGGTATTTGACAGAATTTTGCAAGGCAGCCTGAGAGTGCTACAAGTGGGTGTTCTGTATCATGGAGCCAAGTAAAACTCAGATCGTCAGTTGTTTTTTGTTTTTTTTGCAAATAGTGTAGGTAACTAATAAGTACTTTATTTGGTTTCTGTTCTTAGACTTTATCAATGAATTAAATTTGGTAAACACTTTTAGGGAAAGGAAAGAGTCAGATGAGAGACTAGCTTCTGTTGGAGAGTTTTTTCTGCTGTGTGGAAAAACTGTTGGAGATATACAGTTACTCTTTTATTCTTCAAATATGGGCAGACATGCCCAGAGTTGTTCCTAAGGTAGTTATCAGGATCTGGTGTTAACAGAGATTTAACCTTGTAGTATTTTTTCATCTCCCATACCTCTCATATCTCTAGTGAAGTTGTAATTGAGCTGAGTTGTAGTTGAAATTGCGGAGGGGAAAAAAGAGTATTAGAGAGGGAAGAAAAATTTGTGAGGAAAAAGCAAGCAAGAAAATAGTGGGTGAGAAAGGGAGGGTTACTCGTTTGAAAGTTATAAATTCACATTAGAACATGAAGAGGAATATTTAGAGTCATGAGTAGCTTTCCATCTGCATTTTGTTTATGGCAAAAGAAGAATATGATAATGTTTGCCTAAATCTTATTTAAAAAAAAAAACACTCTAGAAGGGATGAAATTTGGTATGGTCAACATAGTGTGAGTAAGTACCTCAGTATTACCATTGCCAACAATTTCTGTATGTTCATACCTCTTCTTTCTGGTGGGACTGCTTCTGAGTAAGGGATGGTATGTTTTATTTATAGTGTGCTAATGCTGTTGTCAGCTCTGCTCTGACATAGGGCTAGGTCCTTGTTACTTTTTCAAGGTCAATGGTTGTCTTGACTTGTATTGACTCCATTTCAATAGAAGCTTGGATATGAAAAACTTATAATCCTTGGGGGAAAAATCCCTCAACTTTAAAAACCAAAGGAATAGCCTAAATATTTTACAACAAATCAATACTAGTGTTTCACATGGCTTTTCCAGATGGGTATACTGTTAAAACATGTGAATAATGCTGGGAAATGCAATTGCTAAAATTTCAAAATAGACTGAAATTACTGCTGTAGTATATAGCACTGCCTATATTTATCAAAGACAGTCTAGTGTGTCTAGATAACATTTTTATACTTTTGCTTCAATGGTAGAAGAGATGATTTTTACAGATTGTGGCACTGGAACTCTACAGAGAAATAGTGACCCTGCTCCAGTTGGAAGTGATCCTTTTGAAGAAGAAAAGAGAAGAAAATGTCTTAGATGTTCTTTTTGATTGAATATTTGTAATGTTACCCTGTACCTTTACTTCTAAAATGATCCCTGAAATAAATGTGGACACTTTTAAACCATCATTAGTGCTTAGTCTCTCATCTTCACATGGTATTGCACATCTATGCTTCTCATGGTGAAAACCAACAGTAGTAGCTCTCTAGGAAAGGGGATTCCCTTGTTTTCTGTTCACAAGAGGACTTGGTTCCCGCATCGAGGCCTGTCTGTTCTGCTCTGGCTCACTCGGCTCTGCTGCTCTGGCCTGGTCCTTCGCTGCTGTCTGCTCTTCAGCTTGCACAACTGTTCCAGTTGGTCTCTACCTCCTTCAGCTTTCTCATGGTTTGCAAAATTAGGTCAAAGTGCTGCAATTCTCTTGTGATTTAGTCAAGTGCATTTATACAAAAAGACATACACATACCTCGATTTTAACTATAGTGTAATAATGAAATGAGAAAGTGATGCACATTTGAGGTGCACTCTCTACTCAGCAGCTTCTTTGAACAGTACTTACTGCTAACCAATAAGCTATATAATTCATAGATATACAGGCATGTATTTGTTGCACTTCTAGATTTCTCCTATGTTGGAGCAGTTGCAGTATCTTGCTGTGCTATTGCGCTCTTCACAGCATATCCTTTCAGAATCCATATTTTGGAGGAAGCAAAAGCAAATGAGTTCTGCAGAAGGTTATGCAGTTTTGGTGTATTAATTGTTTGGAAGTCATTTTTGTAAGACTGGCAGCATGGTTTCTAGGGAATACTTTTGAAGGAAGGAGCCCTTGCCACTTTGAAGGAAGGAGCCCTTGCCACTGTTAACTCAGTGGTGTGAATCCGTGTGAGCAGCTGCAGAGCTCTGCCCTTTGTGTCCTGTGTTTGCAGCACTCATTGCCTGGCCTGAAGGAGAAGTCTGGCTCACCAATAGCCAACATCATGCTTGTGTGTATGAAGCTCATGCACATGGGATGTGCAAGCCCTGTAAATCCAGGGAAACACAATATCTCACCAATAAAGTTGTCAGCAGCCTAGCGGGAGTGAATATTCCCTGAGCAGGAGTAACTTTTAAACTTGTTTTTTCCTCCTTTCAAGTTTCTACTCTCCAGATTTTTCAGGAGCAAGTAATGCCGACAAGTTATTGCACATCATCGGATGTGCCACAGACTTAGCCTGTGGCAACAGTGAAATTCTTTTATTTAGCTTAGTCCTCTTTTTATTGAATGAAAATCTACCCCTAATTGCCTGGCATTTGCCCCTGGCAGAGCGCAGCACAGCAGTTCTCACAGACCGGGTGAGAGGCAGTAACTTGTTTGGATGCTTACCCTTTCAGATGCTCTGGTATTCTCGTCTTATTTATTCTTTTTCCCTTCTGTCATAGATCATGGAAGGATTCAACAAAGTTACTATAAAAATCTTGATAAAGAATTTAACAATGATGTATTAGCATTTCACTTCCAGCATATTATTTTTCTAGGCTATTTTTTGTGCCTTTTGATTTAAAGGAGTTCTATATGTTGTTTAGAAATTCTAATTTCTGCTCATAGAGGTTATTTTCCTCACGACAAAGCTATAATTTGCTGTTGGGAGCTGAGGATGCTAGATTGTAAGAATCGCTTTAAGGTTTGTTCGCCACTTGAAAGGTTGTGGATCGTGTGGTGTGTTGAATGCTTTGAAGTGGTGACTCACGTTCTGCATCATCAGTATCAGGAACGAGTACTTTATATAACTTTGATTTTACATCTTAGTTAAAATATTTCAGACAAGTAGGCTACTTTTAGAAACACTGTATGTGAAATTTGAGGAAATGCCAACTTGGAAGACTAGATGATGCACATTACAAGCAACTTTAATTCGCAGCTTTTCTGCAAGAACGATGGAGATCTCATATGCTTACTCCAGTTCTGACTATTATAAGCCATTTGTAGTTTCCTGATTATTATAATTTTGGAAAGATTTAAGTAAAAAATGATAGGCTGTGAGACTGACTATTATGCCAAATTCTATACCTGAAAGGTATCATGTTGGTGTTTGAATTTATCATAAGTATTGCAGTGACCACCTTTGGCTTAACTTTCTGTATAGCAAAAACTGCATCAAGCTTCATTAGCTGGAGATGTTTCAGAAAAACATCCTCTGTAAGATGGAAATATAGAGGACAAACATGTTATATTTCTGAAGTTGCCTCCACTGTAGCTCTGACATAGTGTCTAGAACACTGCAAATTCAAACCATCAGAAACTGAGTTAGCTGAAAGCCATATCTGTCTTTTAACTATTGTATCATTGGACTTTTTTTTTTTTTCTTAATTCTATATTTAGTTCTTCATAAACTTTGTGAGGAGGTTTTGGTCTATTTTAAATAACAATACATCTGGGATAAAAGAAAAAAATTGGAAAAAAATGCAAAAGTAACTGATACTTTCATGCTGCAAAATACATATGAATCCATAATTCATTAGAAATAACAGTTTTGGAATCCTCACAGTTGTTTATTGGATGGGGTCAGGAAGTCAATCTTGTCTTGTCCCAAACAGGTATAAGGGCAGTGTGGGAGTTCTATGGCATGAAAGGGAATCCACCCTCTGAGAACATTTCATAATCTGTGCTTTTCTAGGCTTTGTTTCATTTACTTGCAGTTAATATAACTGCTAATAATAGCTCACTGGGGTTTTTTTTCCTAAAATAAAAATGGCTTGCATTCTAACCCTTAGAGGGATCTCAACTTGAATTTACTTGGTTGGGAATCACCTATGTTGCATTTCAGCATTTCCCATGACTTGTATGAGCAGTTTTCTGACCATTGGTGTGATTTTTTTTTTTTTTTTTTTTTTCTTACTCTAAGCATTTAAGCTGCAATGCATGGGAGAAGATCACCTGAAGTATTCTCATGCTTTTCCTTGCCTTATTGTTCTTGGAAAAATCAAAGTTTCACTTGTAGATATAGTGGTTCCTCGGCAGCTTCTTTTGATAAATATATATATATATGTGTGTGTGTGTGTGTGTTTTCCTTATCCCCTCATAACCCTCACAGCTTCAGTGGTGACTCCTTACGGAGTCAAGGGATTACAATATTGCAATTATTGAAACAATCTTTCATCTTGTTATATATATATTTTTAAAAGTGCTATTTTTTCTGCAGAAATTATTATGTCAATTCTAAAGTCTGCTTTAGAAGTGAGGCAAGAAGGTGTACAAGAAACTGGCCTTTTTCCAAGATTGATTTAGTCTGTTAATCTAATTCATTGTTTTTGTTTGCTTTAAATGGTAAGCAAGTGTGGAGTGGTTCTCTTTTTATTTCCTTATGGTGTGATGATTGGTCTCTTAGACAAGAGAAATGTCTGCAGTATTTACAGATTTCAAGTCTATGTATTGACATTTGAGTCAGGAGTATGAATACATTCTTGACTTGAAGTAATAAATCCACTTTCTTGTATTTTCTTTGAAGGTTTTTTGGATCAATCAAAGTTTAAATTTTGTTTAATGCATTTTATTTATTTATTTATTTTTACATATTTACGGATGAAGATAAACCTGATCTCTAATAGAAATTTGACATGGAGGCGAGGGGACTTAACCCCTATCAGATTTTGTTGCTACTCTTCAGAATTAACTAGCAATTAACTTCCTTTTCTGATGGATGTCAGACGGATGTTTACCTTTCTCTAGGTAAAATCCTTGAATGGTGCAGGCTTTTTGGTAAGAAAAGCTCTTTGCCATGGAAATTTTGTGCACATCTTAGGATAAATTCTTTGAGCAACGTTAAACTTTTTGTGAAATATACCTGGAATTAGTCATTTCAATATCTGTACAATAATATTGTTCCTTATGGTCCTTTTCATGGCATGTGAGTTTTTCCATGAATAGAATGCATGTTGTTATGACTTAAAACACTATAGTGCTTTGTGGTTACCTTTTTTTAAAGTGCTTGAGATTTTGAACATTGATGAAAAGCTCATGAAAAATGACTGTCACTATAGGAAGTAGATTGGTCAAATTGGCAAATTCAAGGTGCATTTGTGAGTTGCTGTCATGGCCATACCCGTACCGGAATTATGGCTCCATTACAGCTGTCTAATAAAACAGTTGTATAATCCTTTCAAGTCAGTGTTCTCAGTGACCTGAGTGTCTTTTGACTGGCTTGTCCTTGGCTTTCTGAAAACTGGCACTTCTCATTTCTTTTATCAGGACGTGAAAAGATTTCTGAATATTTGTTTTTGTTTATAAATGATGGTGAGAGGGTCTTGGAGGGAAACATTCTGTCCAGTGAACAAGTGAGTGGGCTTTGTAAGTCTTGTATTATTAACAGACCTGAATTTTCATTTTGGACCTTTTCTTAAAAAGTTCCTATTCTCAAGGTACAAGTTTTCAGCTATGTTTGAAAATAAATTCCTCTTAAAGTTGTTAAAAGTTGCCATCCAAAAATAGTGTCGCAAGTCACTTTTTCAGAAGATTTTTGAGTATATTGAGGCCTCCTCTTTTCTTTGCTCCTTTATCAATTAAAGGTGGTTCTCTTAAAGTATTGATGAGTTCTATCTCATTTTTATATATGCTGAAAACTTTCTTTTTTCTTGTACCAAGGTAATCTGTACCAATTATTGTTAAAGGCTCTGGGTTTGCTTTAAGAACTGATAAGGAAACTGGAAACTTAACATACCTTAAAAGAGAACTGCCAGATACACTACTTTTTTGGTTAAGTCCAGATGCCATGTAGATTTTCCCTTGCAAAGGCAGCGTGAATATGAATGTTGCAAAATACTGTAAATATTATTGTAAAATAAAGTTCAGCTTCATAGTGGTTTCTTCTCTGTGCAGTTTAAAAGAATGAAGTTGGATAAGTTGATGTAACATCAGAGTTATCTATGGAGCAATTCACTCATTTGCCAGTTCTCCAAGAATGGATTATTCCAGACGTCCTCTCTCAATGTTCAGGACTGATTGCTAAAACTGTTTGTAATTCTTGTACATGCTTCAGAATTATTTTTTCTAGGAAAAGGAGAGATAGTTTGTTTTATCTTACTTGTTCCAGACAGAAAATTTTTGTTCAAAATCTTTTTTGGGATATGGTTTGGGGGAAATGACTTGGAGAGATGCTGTCTGAAAAATACTGATTTGGAAGGTTACTCTGGAGAGTTAAGATAAATTGAGGACATTAGTGTTATAATAGTGTTATAACTCCTGAAATTCCCTTAATGTTAGCAGATAGTGTGGCAGATGCCCTTTAGTATAAGGTAGCATTGGGCCTTTGGAACAACTCAATTTCTCCACCAATATCAAATAATTTTATCATTTCTGATTTTTCATTTGTGGATCCTGATACTATATATCTGCTTCTATGAACTTCTAAAGGAACTAGTGGCATTTCCTTTTGCAAAGCTCTGTTTTCTCAGTCTTTCTGCTTAACTTTCAATTATTTTGGTTTTCATCCTTTTCACCACTATGCTAATTCTCCCTTAATTCTCCCAGCTATGTCATTTTACATCTAAGTTCACGTTTTATCTGTATGTTCTTTTTGCAAATGCTATCAAGGTGACAGTCTCCCTATCTATCCATATGTCTATAAACTGCTTTGTGCAGCCTGTTCTAGGTTCTTTGACTCTGCCAAATACGACTTTTTTGCCGATTTAATGTGTTTAATTTCTTCTCTGAATTAATCAAATTCTCTGCTATCCTGTACGGTCCTAGTAATGCGGGTATTAAGAAGACATCACTGCTAAGGTAGTTCCTAGAAATGCCTCAGACTGTCCAAATTGTTTTGTTTAATACCATTTAAAAAGAAAATCTGCTTTGCAGTGTTTCCAGTATATTTTAATCTCTACCGAATTTTGGAGGCTAGGGAATGATCAAGATACATGAAACAGATTATCAACAAGTATAGACAAGAACTTAGAGCTTTTTAATGGACAAATATACTGATCAAAAATTCCTATCAGTGTTTTGCTCTTCATGTTTATGTATGTAGAAAGATAGGAAAGAAAGACCAAATCCGTGTTCCTTACGTACTTTGTGGATTTTTTTCTTTTTTTGAGCATCCTCATGACTAGTTCTTCTGTACAGCATATCTTTTTGTATTTTTACTTGAAATTTGTCTTCCAAAAGGTTTTTGGGAGAGTGCTGTTCTGCTTGTTCCCTCAGGTTATGTTATGGAGAAATATATAAATGTCGCTTTTTTTTTTTTCCTGCCGTGGCACTTTAAGCTACGTTGTTTCCTGTGACACCTAAGCTAAAACCATTTGCCTCAAAGAAAAATCTCTTTCAAAAGAGCTATCTTCATCAGTTCATTGCATGGCAGCCACAAATAAAATTAGATGGTCCTTATTTTCAATTCCAAATCACCATTGTGCTTCCCTCTGTCACCCACTTGTGTTTCTGTGATAAACAAGGGGCTTGTCATTCCTTCTAGCTGTCAATCTGCTCGAATAAGCTTTTGCTTTTATATTTTAAACAAAAACTAGTTGCAGTTTATAACATCCATTTATTCATTATTTAGGATAATGATAACAGGATAGTATGTATAAAATTTTCAGTAGAAATTCTTTCATGACCAAAATAAACACAAGGGAAGATGTGCAGAAAAATAGTGTAGCAGCCTCCTAGATACCGCCCCCATCTTAAAGGGAAGAAAACCATAATGAAAAAAGAACCACCACAAACTTGGGCCTCTTCAGTTTACAGAAGATGATGCTTGACTTGCGTTAGACTGACAGGGAAGTGAATTCTGGAGCGCAGGTTCCTCCTGCGAACGCTCCCTGTCACGAGGCATTTGGATGTGGGAGCCTGCGGGTTGAGCACCTCATTCGACCCCTTCCCGCACATCCCACAGCGCCACCAGGGCGCCGGGAACGCGGGCGAGCCGGGACCTGCAGCTGGGAAGCAGCTCATTTTATCTGCCCTTCTCATTAACGTGCTCGACCTCTTCACGTGCACTTGTCGCAGGCGAACCTTGCGTGTTCGGTTGCTTGCAAGTGCTGTCTCTCCGCAGCATCATTGACTTCTCCCAGATCGGGCTTATTTCAGCATCAATATTTTGCATTAGGCTGACTTCCCACCCTAGGACTATCAGACTCATGCAAGAGGTGATTCCTTGTGCTCCAGTTTTCCTTAGCTGAGCTGTTTCTTCCTCTCCCAGACCCAGGGCATGCCGGGTGCATTGCATAGAAGAGCCTGCTGCAGTTTGTATTTCTTTCCTATTAAAAGCAATTCTTTGCTGTTTACAGCTGCTCCAGATTTTGTCTGCTCTTGCTAGTCAAGAACTTGGAGTGTTTGGCTTGCTGCCTGCTTTTCAGCAGCTTGTCATGGACAGATGTGCTGTCTCCTTCTGAGTATTTTAAAGCTGCTCAAGTGAATTTTTCAGACAGCACTTATAAATCCACATACAGGTTTTTGAAGGCTAATAATTTAAACTGTAAGAATAGAAATTTAAAATCTCAAATGGCATATTTGACACATCATTCAGTGAACATGCACAAAAATGATCAGCATCAGCCTTTGCTAGTTTAAGAATGTGCCTGGAAAAAAAAAATGCACATTCTAATAGATTCCTGTGATTACATAAGAGATTATAAAACAGGAGAATATAGAACTACTCCCCGAGATCAGTGCGCAGTGTGTATATGAGACTAACTTTGAAGAGTCACGATTTGATTGGCAATGCTTGAGGCCAACTAAGGCATAGTGGCTAATATCTGACATCATTTTAGGTCTCTATATATCATTTATAAGCAAAATGATTTGCATTTCCATGACTCTTAGGAGGAAACACTAACTACAAATCCAACTTGACTGTGTCAATCAGAAAAGCTGTAGGGGCTTGAGGTAATTATGACTTTGGGAATGCAAACAGAAGGCATATTTGTTCCAAAATTGCTTGATTCCACTGTTTTATGGCATATTGCCATAAGGCCATTCTCAAAGTAGTAGAAACCCTACTGGATTCATTCTGAATAGGAACAAATACTTTTTTTTTTTTTTTCTTTCCCCCCCTTCCAATATTAGAAGTGACTTTTTCTCAAGAAACTATAGTTTAAGCACAGGGGTTCTTGATCTTAAGTTTTTTAAAATTCTGCATTCAGTTAATATATAAAGCAATGTGAGAAAAGGGGATAAGATTGAATGAGGAGGGTTTCAGAACAGTCTGCCTCTCAAAGCGTGGAAAATGTTTATCACTTGATACTAAATTGTTTAGAAATATTTTTCTCTCACAAACCATTTGCCTTAATGGCCTTTATATTTCTCATACCTGTTTATTGTATTTAAGTGCAAGAGTCTCCATGAGAACAAAAATTACTTTTTAAATACGTTGCACCAAATTCTTTCTTTTTTTTTTTTTTTTTTTTTTGGTTTGTTTTCCTTTCCTTCACTATGATACTTGGCTACATTATTTACTGAATTTATCCGTGTCTAGTGGTGTTCCTATTTCTGGATGTGTAGGGTTTTTTTTACTTTTTAGTGTCCCACTGATGACCATGAGAAAAAGAGACATGATCCCAATTTATGTAGGTTTTGTCACATAAACATCTAAGAAATATGATCTCAGTTGGAAGTGAACTTAAAAGTGTGGATTTTTATTGTATTGGATCCTGTGGGAGGACTTAACTAGTTTTTAATGCTTTTATTCTCCTAGCAGAGAATCACATAATTATTAGTTTTTCTCCATATGATAAGTTTTTTTTGTTTTTGTTAATTTCATTATATCTAGAATTTGTCAGTAATCTCAAATATTATTTAACTACCTGAAGTGCTTTCAGCTTGAATGTGTACCACGTTACAGAATTAATATGGCAAATATTTCCGAATGCTCATCTGTGCGTTGCTTCCAACAGTGCCTTTTTAACAGGAACATCATTTTGGAAAGGGAGGAAAACTGTGTCAGCAATTCTCTGCAGGCCTTTCAATTAAATATTGCAGATCTGGCTTCTCTTGCTAACGGTCCTCTCTTCCTGTGTTCTGAAATCCTGGAGAGCTGCTGTTCTCACCTACTCCAAATTCATCCTAATCCAAGATACTTGTGGCATTATCGACATGGCGTTTTGTCTATAGAAAGGTTATTTCTGTTGCAGCTGTGCACATGGCTTAAAAGGCAGGCAGAAGAAATGTTAAGTTTTTTATTCATGGTTACAGTAGTTTGGATTGGTACAAAATCCTCCTCGTTTTTTTTGACTCCTCTTTTGGGAGGGCAGCAGGTTTATATAGTAATAGAGAACAATTTCAAGTGAAAGGCCAACTAGGAAGGGAAAACTTGAACACGAATGTTTGGATGGGGGAAAGGATGGTCACCCAAATAACTTGTAGGTAGATATTTAATATTTAGCAGGAGTATCAAAAGATCATTGAAATAAAAAATCATGTCACCTGGAGGCATCTTTGGAAGCAGTAATACCAAATTCCTGGACCATCTTGGTTGTTTAACCGTGTGTATGGCTGCCTGGACTGTGTCCCTCGCTCCCGGAGGGGTCCCCCCCTTTCACTCTTGTGTAATGGGGTGAGCGCAGGGAGCCCCCAGGCCTTGGATCTGTTGCTACTGCTGCCGTTTTTAATCAGCCCCTCCAGATACTGGTTCGATAAACTCGCTGTGGAGCCTGACAATTAAGCTGTTTTCCTTTACATTATTTATGCCACACTGTAGAGGTGACATAAATAATGTAATTACATAAATAATGTAAATATTTTTTATGATTTTTTGGAAGTACTAATTTTAATACGTAATGTGGATACTTGATACTTCAGAATGAGGTGCAAGATGCTTCAGGATAAGTTAATGGTATCATGGAATAAATTTATAAAATCAGCATGTTCCCTTGCAGATCTGGTGATGGATGCATGCGGGGAGGTAGGCAGGGAGATGCCTGTTACTTAAATTCCATTTTGTTCTCTTAAAAACATATATGATGTGCTGGTGGGTCAGGAGAAACAGAGGGGGAGTCTGCCCCAGAACTGAGTAGAATGGAGGAACTCTGCCTCCCAGTGGCACTGACATGAAGAATTGCTCAATAAATCCTCTCCCTTGTCTCCTTGCTTCCTGGCTCTATTTTCTGTGGAGTGTGTTGTGGAATTTACAGAGCTTTTTTTTCTTTCTTTCTGTGTTTCACAAATGCTCAGGTCTGGAGTTGCTCTTAGTGGGGTGAAGATTTTTGGTGCTCAACCTGTAAGCTTCATAGTATGACTGGAGGTTACGAGTAGACCATGTTAGGGGTTTGGGTCTTTTCATGATTGAAAATGTGTACCTTCATTTTTTTTTCTAAACGTATCAATTAAATATAAATTGCCTCTTTTAGATTAAATGTAAGAAAAATGTTATAAAACTGAGTGAATCCCCTTGAGTCATCCCCTACTCCTTTTCTCTGATCACCCAATAAATTGCTTTTTTATGTACTACTTTTTTGATTTCACAATTACAAATGATGTTGACAAACAACAGGATGTTTTAATGCAACAGTACATTTTCCTTTCCAAATGTAATCAATGTAAAATAATGAAAAGCACAGACTGATCTCATTTCTGATAGATGCGGTGTTAGTGAGAGATCATTTCTTCTGCTGTCCTTGATAAAAATTAGCCTGTCAGAGACTTGCTATCCATGTATTAGCAGATGGGTTTCCTTGACTCTAAATGTCACCAAATTGTATTATGGTAATGGCTCAGAGAAGAAATTGTTGAGAATAGGCTCAAATTAGCTAAGCAAAACTTAACAATGAAGCAGCAGCCTGAAACATTTATTTTAAAAAATGTCCCCATCGTTTGTCATCTTCAGAATTTCATAACTCTGTGTAAGGAAACAAAAGATGAGAAGATGCATTCTAAAAAGAAGCAAAGCTCCCCTCCCCTCAACTGTACATCATCTTTAAAGTGCAGTATATTCAAAGAAAAACCTGGATCAAGTTGATCAATTGATGTGCATACCATGTACTTACATCAGGCAGTTTTGATTACAAAAGTCTTTTCTGAATCACCTATAGCAGTAATTCTTGGAACTAACTATATCCCGACTGACTGCAGAATAGTTGTTATATTGTTTTCATGGCTTAAGTATTTGGCAATAAACTGTGATTGACTTAGATTTAAATTTAAAGTCAAATTTATCCCAGACTTTTACTAAAGCATTCATTAATTCTGATTTTAGATGGTGCATAAAGCCTTCCAGGAGTCACCTTTAATTCTTTTTTATTAGCTTATGCATATAGGCACAATAAGGTACGTGTGTAGAACTCGAGTGTTAGGGGTGGGTGAGTGTTTCTGAACTCCTCCTGTCACGAAGAAAGGATGTAACACTTGGCTTTAATAATTGAATACAAGTAAGTATTGAAAAGCCTTTACTGATGAAGTCCTTCAATGAGCCAGTAACAACATGCAGGGGTAATTGGGTCTGAATAACAAGATGCTTTATGAGCAACCTGCATGAAACAAGCGAGAACTGAATGATAGAACAATTTCATTTAAAGGATTTTCTGAAGATAGTTGCTTGTCGTTGCCTATTGATGCCCTTTTAAACAGTCTGATTTTGTTAAACCTTAGATGTGGTTGTGAAGCACACATACACCATCTTCACTGCGCTTACATTTAAAGTATTGAAAAGGTATTTGGCTGTTATTTGTACTATTCTGGAAGATACTTTTATATTTCTATATACTTGACCTCTCAAGTGCAAAATGTTTTACAAATAGAAAGCTTGATTTCTCCCTGTTTCAGGATGAACAGTCCCCCCTGTCAATGTCCCTTTGGGTGGCAGTGCAGCCCTCGGGTCTGTTGACAGCTTCTCCCAGTGCTGCAGCCCATTTCCCAAGTTGTTAAACAGGTTTTTCCCTTCATAATCCACGAGTGCTTCTGATGGTTGTCTTGGCCTTTGTCTTTTGGGAAATATTTTTTAAGGAGGATCTCTTCCATCACCTTCCCAGGAATCAAAATGTGGATGGCTAGCCTGTAATTCCTAATATCCTTCTCCTTGGAGGTAGGAATGACACTTGCTTTTTTGGCAGTCCTCAGGACCCTCCCTCAGGCACCAGGACCTTTACAAGATAGCCAGGAGTGGCCTCTTTCCCCTCTTGTACCCTGCCTGTTTATTTTCAAGTTGAGTGGGATGTTGCTTATCCATCCATCCATCCATGCAAGTTTCCTGCCACCTTTGCTCAACTTCCTACCTGTCATTTCTGAGCGTGGAGGATCCTTGAATATTAAGTAAATTAATATTCAAGCTGGGTCCTCTTGGACTCGACTTCTCTGCAGGTCAGGGATTCTTCCAAGGAAGTCCCTGAACAGAGACCAAAGTCTCCTGACACTGAGCTGCAATCCTGCTTCTTGCCCCATTTCCCAACTCTCCAGATTGCGAATTCCACCTTCTTCCGGCTGCCTGCGGGCTGAGCAGTCTTCCTGCCTGCGGCCGCTGGGTCCATCGTGCCGCTGGGTCCATCGCCTCGTGCTGCTCCTCCGTCACCCGTGGGATTCGTGATCCTCTGGCCTGTGCTAGGGAGGAGTCACTGGGCGACTTCAGAGAACTGTCACTGACTCTTGGTTAATCAACTTATGTACAATTAACACATGAAAAATGTATTTTTTGAAAATGCCTGTGTAAAGATGGGGAGACTACTGAAAGATCCTCGTGCTATCCCTTTTTTTTTTTTTCTCCTCCCCATCTCTCCAGAATAATGATAGAAAGTCACTTTGTAGTCAAGGTTCTGGGACCAAAGAAAGAAGTCCTGCTCTAGTGTCTGTGACCTCAGAGCCATCTTGTAGGAACTTTTTCATAGAGCTGCTGATAGTGAATAATTTTTTTTTTTTTTTTTTTTTTTTTTTTAAAAAAAAAAAAAAGGTGGTGATGGTGGGGATAAATAGACCAGACCTGTTTTACTGGGTATTAGGACCTAATTGGCCTCTCAGAGAAAGGGATTTGCCAAGATCACTGCAAGGTAAAGTGTGCTTGACGTGTTGGCGCAACTGGTTAGACGCTGGCGCCAGCTGTGATGCTGCCCTGCTCTGCAGCTAGAGCCCCAGTGAAGCTGGCCGTGCTGGAAGCTGAGGATGAGCTTTGCAACCGAGTTCAGGACCTTTCTGGAAAACAAAGAGGTGGTGGGTTTTAGAGCACTGTTAAAAAAATGGTGTTTGCTCTTTCCTCTAAGAATAAATTTGGGTAATGAGCTAATGGCAGCCTAACTATAAAACTGTTTGCGTGCTTGGCTGAGTGGATAAGCTATCAGAGATAACGTTCAAGAATATGGAAATTTGGTCTTTGCTGTCTTGGAACACCGTGACTGTGTAAATGGCATTTAAAGAGTGAGAGTCACAGAACGAAAGAATTCTGTATTAATTAGGCAGTAGAGGATATTTTTAATTACTGAGTATCCCTGATAAGCAAATTAATATAATCTGGAGGAGCTGTTTTTGTGCCTGGATAAGCAAATGCATTAAACTATAAAATGAGATACATTAGGGCTCCTATTTTAACTTTTAATTTTTTCCTATGTTGGAGTTGATGAACAAGTTCAACATTAAATAAAATTGTCAGACTGTCAGATAAATTTTTAATGGGTAATGCAGATCATATTCATCATTTACATCGAGATAAGTTGGATAGCTGATACATTTTAGTGCCCTGTTCGAGTTCCCTTTAAAATGAGTCTAATCTGGCTGCATCAGTTCTTACTTGAGGGAGTTATGGTGCCATATTGCTACATATCAGCAGAGTTAGAGATGTACTCAGCAAATATGAAATTTCATATTTACAAGATGCACTTGCAGTTCTGCTGTCATTCAAGAACTAGGTAGTTGAATTAATCTGGTAGGAGCAGAGTCAATAAGATTACTGAGACCCCCAAAAGGAAGCATGCAATACATTTTCTTTGTTGCTTTAGCTTTGTATCATTTGTTACTGATTAGCAAAATAGCCTATGATTAGCATTAGCCTGGGGGTTGTCTGAGAATAGCAATAAAAAAATCTTGTTCCTAGAATGAGTCCATAATAGCTGAACAGGCCTACAAACAAGTTTTCTTGTATTTCTGCTCTTTGAATGTCTCTTTCATATTGATGAAAAAAAATCACTTTGCATTTTACAATCTGTCAGGTTTATTAATGCTATAATTTATAAAAATTGAGTTTAATGAGAGCACCTTGTGAAGTTTGGTAGAATGCTAATAGCAAGAACTGATGAAATACATCTTGCAAAACAAGGGTTCAAAACACATTGGTGATGATTTTTATGAATGTGAATGATGAACTGAAGGTTTTTTTAGTAATAACTTACAAAGCCAAGGAACGATGCTTACAGTATAGTTCCAAATGACTCTCTTATTCAGACTTGGACTGTTTTGACCATTCTTAGAGCATATAAAATTTAATTGTGTATTGTTAACATAAGTTAACTGAAGGTGTTGCTGGATATGGTTAGAATGATGGCTATAGAAACCAGCTAATGTGGCTCACCTAAATTGTGAAGATTCAATAGGTTTTGCTCATTTAACATGCACATTCAAAACAGAAATTAGCCTTTAGAGTTACTGTTGTCCAAGTTGCTCTTATTTTGTTTTCAAAATGCCATTTATGCCACTGTTCAGTCTTGCACCTTCCTTTCTGGAAAGGTTTCATCTGAGACCCATCTCAGAAACTATATCTTCAGATTTATGTTTTAGCTCATAACAACTAGTTTGGAGAAATTTTGTGTCCAGTAGTACCAGATGCAGTACTTTTAAGGCTTTGAAATGCGCAATAGTTACATAAAGCACAGTTGGTACCTTAAGAAGGTATTAGCACCGACAGCCAGGTCAGACTGATGTAAAGAATGTTTAGTTTATTTACATGATTATAATGGGAGAAAAATCCTAGAAGGAGTAAGAATTAAAATAATGTGAACATCAGGTGGTTGTTTTTAGATTTTTAGAAAAAAATCTGCTACAAAAACGATAAAGGAACCTTTGCCTTTAATGGTGGATATACACTTATTCATATTTCTATATGGGAATGTAGCAACATTTGTTTTTTATTTTTACAACTATCCATTTTTCATACCTTTCTTAAGTATTATTTCCACACTATTTCTCTAAAGTTTATGCTTATATCTTAAAAAGTATTCCTACTACATCTTGTGGTTTATCATAAACAATTCAAATTAACAAGACTTTTTGTGACATATGAGTAACTTAGGTTTTAGAAGGTACTTTGCATCTTATGTGCCATATGGCTGTATTTCTAATTATTTTTGCTTAGAGAATAGAGCGTCTATAGATCTGAACTTTGCAGCCTATGACATTTTCAATGCTCCTTTGACAGTGATTCTACCCCAGCATAATAGTCGTGATAAATAGTCCTGTTCCAGTCCTCCTAGCTCATCATCCCACATCTGACAGTTAAGTGTGGATGTCTAGGAGGAAAGTCGGATGATGAGGACAAGCATCAAGTGATGTTTCCATTGACAATATTGAGTTTCTGGTGTCCATCTGCCCAGACTTCAGCCTTGGGAGAACTGATCTGAGAGCTGCTCCTGAAGGGAGCACTATTTAGTGCATCTTCTCTCTTTACGTATTACCTGTTGTTGCTTATTTATCGAGAAACTTGCTGTGTGGGGGGTTATTTACTCACACTGCAGGGCTGCCTGAAGAGCTTCTCCACTTCAGAAACGGGAGCGGATTTGTTTCCAAATACTCAAGGGAGGGAGTGGTTTTATTTGAACTCCCCAAACAAGGACCACAACAAGGAACTTGCATCTTGAGTGTCCAGTTTGAAGTGCGTTTCAACTCGTGTCCATCTCTGCTGAGGCTGCAGCTGCGCTGCGCACTCCACTTGGCCATGTGGTATCTTGTGCTCAGCGTGTTGAAGTGCTGCACCCTGCTCTTCTCTCAACTCAGCAGCGCTGCTTTTCCTTTAACCTGAGGCCTGTGGATAGCGAAAGTGCAAAATACGATTTTCAAGCTTTGGTTATGCATCTGTTCTTCATTTTCCAAACTATTTTTCTTAGAATTTGAAAATCCTTAACTAATTACAGTAGAGCTCATTACAACTTGGCTCTTTTATCATGTTCCCAAGTAAAAAGAAAGCAAATGGCAGCTCGTGCATTCAGCTGCAGTCGCCTGTGCATTAAACTCTCCTGAACCCCCTGTGTACTGCGCCAAGCTGCTACGCGAGAGGCAGTTTGTGCTGACAGGGCTCTGACAGGGCTGCAGGCGAGGCCGGATTGCCCCCCTGGCAGGGGCCGAGCTGGATGAAATCACCCCCTCGCTGGCAACCAAATCCTCGTGAAGGGTTTGTGGGACGGTGCCCGGGGAAGAGCTCTGGGACCATCTTCTAGTGCCTGCACTGAGGTGGCCACCCTAAATTGGGAAGGAACTGCTTTTGCTGACTTAAATTGTACTGTCAAAACAGAAACTAGCCTTAGAGTTGCTGTTTCCTAATAGTTTCAGGCTGTCCCTCCTGTTCTAGCCCAGAGTTCTGCTCGCAAATGTGACCATGGTGCTTACAGTAAGAACTAGGAGCTGCTTTCCAGGAAGACTGCAATGAGTGAGCTTGGAGCTAGGTGCTCCCTGCTGCGTGTCCTGGAAAATGGAGTAAGGTTGTGCTCCCAGGCATGAGAAAGCCCATTGCAAAGCTGTTAGAGTCAATTGGAGTTTGGGAGTAGGAGCCTCTTCATTACAGAATCTTTTCTAGGTATTACGGAATATTCCTACAGAGCTTGGAGGGTTTTATGACTTTTTATTCTGTTGGGTGGGAATTACTTATTTGCTTAGCATGTTACCAAATGATTTGGGGGGGGGGGGGGGGGGGGCCTCCCACTTTTT
>JAWLRI010000332.1:4398386-4426589 GCA_034781795.1 Crypturellus tataupa | reverse complement strand
TGCTCTAGGTGGCCCTGCGTGTGCAGGGGGGTTGGACTAAATGACCTCTAGAGGTCCCTTCCAACCTTAGGCATTCTATGATTCTATGACACGTTTCTGTTCAGCTTGAGGCAGAACTTGGCTTGGTTTTAGGTCAGTTCTGTTAATACACAAGCGTGGAACTAAGCGTGGACATAATAAGGGGAAGAGTTTCCATGGCCGAGTGCTGCTTATCAGTTTTTTTTTTTTTTTTTTTTCAAAAATATTTTTTGATGGCTGCACCATCCACTGTATAGAACTGGTAAGTTTTGAAGGCAAAGTTTGCATTTGTTGTTGGTTCCTCAATATGCTTTGCCCTTGGAGCATTTGTCTTTTCACTCTGCCTTTGTGGTTTCCTGTAGGGCAGTATAAGACACTTAGAAACCTCAGCACGAGATGGACACGTCGTGTCTTCCTTCTCTTAAAAGGATGAAGCAATGAACCACTAGTTTAGCCCAGAAGCCCAGACAGAGGTTTTGTCTCACTGCTAAACATATATGTTCACATCCTTTAAAAACATTCCAGTGAATGTTAGTGAATGGCACGGCACATTAGTGATAACTTGTGATAGAGAACTAGGAGGTGTATCTCTGGAGCACCGAACCCGTGTGTTTTCCTGCCTTAAGGAAGAGTTGTATTCCTTGTTCTCTAAACAAATGAAAACGCCCAAATGTTCACGTGGACACGCACCGTGCTGTGCCTGCTGGGGACACTCTGCCATGTGGGATGTGGCTCTTCCAACTGACCTCCTGGACAAGCCACATCCGTTAGCGGAAGGCCCCCTTTGTGGGTGTGAGACTTTCTGGCCTATTCAGTTGTATTTTAAGGGATTATGTGGACTGCTATCTCCGCTTATGGTGGTAGCGCTTCCCTAGAGAATCGATGCCAACCTTTTCTTTGGTTTGCTTGCTTGTCTTAAGCCTTCATAGTGATTTTGAGATAACTGGGGAGAAAATAATACAAAGCTTGATAAAAAATGTATTTGGGACAAGTGTAGGAAGATGAAGAGAGAACAATACTTTATAACGATATTTACTTTCACAGCAGATTACTGCCTTTATTTCATCCAGCTAAAATGCTGCCAGGAGCCTTAGACAACCTCTTGTAGCTGAGGTCTAATCCTGATGCCGGATTTCACATGCGTTTTTTTGAGCAGGGTTTATTCTTTATTGAATAGGATCCTGGTGTGCTGAGAGACCTGAACACGAGGGTACATTTGCTCTGGGATTTCCAGCTCTGAGCTACAAGCTGAAAAGGAGGAGGGGGGGAGTTATCATCACTGTTAAGGGTGACTTTCTATGATAACTGTATTCTGGCTTTCACATTTTTCTAGGACACTGGTGTGATTGAGTTGGTACAACGGGACAAGTACTTCTTCCAAATTCCAGTTCTGTGCATTCAATGATGCTTGCAGTGAGAGACACCAGGGCAAGGATTTATTGTCACAGCGGCCATGGGAGGGGAGAATAAATTCCTCAGTCTGTGAAATGTAGGAGAGTCATGTGCTTTTCTGCTACAATTCATTCTGAAGTGCCTGGCAGTGCCCTGCTAGGGAGCTTTCCCATCTGGTGCAGAGGCTGCTGCATGGGGAGGAGTGTTGAATCAAAACTGGCCTAGGTAGCATGTAAAAAAAAAAAAGGAACAAATGACTTTTCCGCTTAAATTCTCATCTGCGGAATTTTGCGTGGAGGATCTTTTGCGCCAAGTGCCAACAGGTTCTTCATGCTAACATGTCTAGAGAGCAATTCAGTGTTTGGGGAACAGCTTCTCCCTGCGGGCTCCCCTGGGAAGAGGGGGAGCCTGCCCGGCTTCGGAGCAACAGAGCCCCCGATCTGCCCTGCCCTGGGCAGGGACCTGTCCTTGTACCCTGGGCTAAATCGGGGCGAGCGCCGCAGGCTGTCTGTGCTTTACATGCACATTTGCACTTCACAAGTGCTGGCAGCTTCGTGCTAAGAAACCTGTATAATCATGAGGAGCCCTAGCAGCCTCCTATGTTTTTCACTGTTTTTTTAAAAAGAAATTGTTTCCTGGAAAATGAAGTTGCTTCTCATGACTCTTCTGGTAATTTGGCAACTTTCAGTTTATAGGTAACATAGTTTGTTACTTTATAGAATGAAATAATTTGAATATTTTTCCTGAAATTGCCTTTCACAAAAAAATTGCTTTATCTTTAATGATATAATTAGTGGCAATGAACAGCAAATTGAATCAGGAGCAGTTTCATGCTTTGCAGCGGGAGTTTTTTATTTATACACACACAGACACGCACACACATGTATATGCACATACGTGTGCATTTCTAGTGTATCTGTTGGTATGTGTAAATATATTGATCTAAAAGTTGTTAATGTAATTTTTATAATTTGATATGCCATGATGTAGTACAATGCTAATGAAGGACTCTAGGATTCATCTTGTTAGGATGGCCGCATTCATCATGGCTTTAGAAGTTAGCTTTGATATTTGATTGCTCTGTGGTAAATTGGATTTGGTCCTCAGAAGTTACTAATGAGCAGGAGGGCTGGATTTACTATGAAATTCAAACATAGTTTTCAGAGAGGAAGTAAGGTTTGAGCAGGGCTTACAATTCCATCTTGTAAATTAGATTAATTAGATTTTTTTTCCCTATTTCCCTATTTTTGCACTGCTCTCATCACCATTAATGGTGTTAGTCGTGTCAGCTGGGGTGATTTTGCTTATGCACGTGTGCACTCGTCCTGCCTTGCTCCTCATCGTGCCTGAGCATTCAGCACTGTGTTGAACAACGTGGCTATGGGATTTCCTGCCTTGATCCCTTTCTTTCATTGCGAGAACCTCAGTCTCAAGCTGGTCTTTCAGAAACAGTCTGCATCATGCACCTCATGGAGATTAATTTGTGCTATAAACTTTTGACATTAGTTTGCAGATAGATTCAATTATTACCATCTGTTTTCAGAGTAACCTTGCAATTACTGGGAATAATTAAGAATTTTGTTTCAGAAATGGCAAAAAATGACACCTTCACTGATTTTATTTTAGAGAAAAAAATCTCACTTGAAAAGTAATAAATAACTTTGATCCTAGATGACATATATAGTGAGTCTGCCGTCACATGCTGTATTTATAGTAAAACCAATTGAACTTCTTAACCTGTTCTGGTTGTGATATTTGGGGTGCAGAAGCTCCCACAGGTCACCTTCCCTGCGGGCTATAAGCGCTGGAATCGCTGCCCTCTGACACAGCAGCAGCAGAGCGTCACCTTCGCTCTGAGGATGGGGATGATTTGGGGTTCGCTTGCAGAGCCTGCTCGGGGTGCTGAATCTCTGTGGAGCTGCAGCGGTGCAGAAGGAAGTCCAGCTTTGGAGGCTGATGAACGTTACTCCTGTCTGCTGGTCAAGACCCACTCTTAGGTCTTGATACCAACACTTGGTCTATATGTGGAAATGAACTGATTAGTGTGCATATGAGTAAATATGTTTGCATGAACTATACATGCTTCACTTTTCAAAATTTTTGAGTTCTCTTTTTTTTCTATGTATCTTTTTGAATAGATTTTTGCTTTCATCAAATATAGCAAAGGAAAACTAGTCCAAATACTATTCTTGCCAAAATATTTTAAACACTGCCATAAGCCCTATTAGTAATGCATTTTATTTTAACTGGGAATTAATCACCTGGTTCTGCAGTTTAGACAGGTTCTTTTGGCATTTAGCATATTACAGGGCATGTCAGAAATATGCCAAATGTAGTTGAGAAACAGCCTCTACGTATATGATTATAATGTGAACTCTTTATTCAACAACTGATTTGGGAAGTGATATTGCTGATCAATAGTAAATAAAAGGCAGTAGGCTGCATGCATTACTGCAGTGCTGAAAGCGTTTTTCCAGTATTTTTTTTTTTTGTTGTTGTTGCATGTATTTTTCACTATCGATAAAAAGAATATAAGACTGTTCAGCTCAGGAAAATCTATGCCTGAAAAGCATCCACATTTATGGCTAATTTTTGTTTATTTTTTATACTTTCTACATCTTGGCTTCTAAAGGGACCTATTTAAAGAGGGAGAAAAAAAATCCATAGCTAAAGACTGATACAGCTTATCTAATGTGCCTACTGACGAGGAGAAATGGTCAAACTCCAACCGTATGCTGAGCTAGCACAGAAAACAGGAATAGCTGCACAAACCATTTGTTTCCCAAGAGAGATTTCCTGCGTGAGCAGGAGCCCAAGGACAGACCTTGCGGACAGTCTGACAAGCGCCCGGAATGCCTAAGTGAGCCAAAGGATCCGGAGCAGCCGGGGCTGCGGGCAGGGCCAGGAGAGCGCCTGCCATGCGCTGCCATCCGCGTGGTGGCCTGGCAGCAAATCCAAGCTTTCTGTGTGTACTCAGAGCACGTTTTAGGGATGGACTGTGTTTGATTTTTATTTTGGTGAGCAGGGGTTGCAAAGTCCCATGCAACCACTCCTTGGTCTGCCTGGTGCCTTTTGCCTGTCCTGTCCTCTGGCAATTTCTAAAGCCACTGTTTCTGTTTCAGCAAGCTGGACAGAAGGCTCCTCAGTTCAGGAGCAAGTTCTCAGAGCAAGAGCATTCTCAAACAGAGCTCGGATGTTCCTGCCTAGTGCAGGACTGAGATGGTGTTCGTGTTCTCCACTTGGAAGTTGCTGTGTTAGGAGCATGTTCCCAGAGGAATGGCCGGGAGGAGCACGGACACACTGCAGTAAGCACAGCCCAAACTTAACAACGCTGGCTGCTACCTGTAAAACAGAGGAGGGAACTCAGCTTAACCAGGGATGTCCTCAGAAAGCTGCTTGTTCATAGGAGTTGCATGAAATGGGCACAAACCTTTACTTAGGCATCCCTTCCTGGGAGATGGGTGTCTGGTGGAAGGCAGAAACTGCAAAAAAATCCTGTGCCAGGTACTCAAGGAGACCGTCACTGCTGGACTTGAACAAACGTGTTTAGGAACAGCGCTTTGATGAAACTTTTTTTCTGAAATGATCGATAGTGCTAGCGATACGTTGCCAAGGTAGCTGTTGTATTTTGAGCCCCTGGCAAGGTGTTCAACCTGAGCTTACTGAAAACCAGCAATGAGGCAAATGAGGTTATGTATGAGCAGCTTTGCACAGATGATTGTGCTTTTATTAAATGTGATACAGAGCACCTCAAATTCACCCTCAACAAGTTTGCAGACAAAATTAAGGATGCATTTTCAATACAGAGAAAGCAAAATAACGTGCTCTGCCTGTCAATACCCGACTTGGACTGTGTAATGACTCGTATTTAATCAGAAGACTTCAACTCATTGCTGGATCTATTTATTTATTTATTTATTCCCCCTCCTCCCCCCCTTTTCATCCTTTTTTTTCTTGTTGGACATTTATTTCTTGATCAAGAAGGAAAATATTGTGTATAGCAGGTCATCTAAAATAGGTTGGCATTGAACAACAAGTCAAGATGGGTATCCTACTGCAGCTGCTGAACATAACCAAAATACAGAAACTACAGAGTTCTAGAGCAAGACAGGCCTTTCAAAAAGGCTGCAAAACAGTCCTTAAAGTAGGCTGAACGTGTTCTTAGAACAGAATTCTGATTCTAAAAGACAAAAAATGTATAGCAAATTGCCTGTTAGAAAACTATAATCATTATCCTGACACATGTCCAGAAAGAGGTCATTATTTGTCTCAAATATCAGTGTTTGGGACTTTTAATGAATCTTCCTAAACATTCATAAACATTTTATTTATTGTAGTGTTTAAATGTCCAGTAATACAGAAAAATATGACAATGTGTGACTTTAGCAAGACTGAGGATTTTGCATTATCAAAGAGAAATAGTTGGATGCTGCTTGCAAATACAACAGGGACCCACTAGTTAATGAGACCTGTAGACCTGGCATTGAACTCAATCCATCAACCAACCCAGGGAACTGAATTATCTGCTTTCCTGTTGGTGGGTAACACATCTCTAAAACATCTCTGAATCTGTCTTATTTGCAAAAGATACTTAATGTAATGTCAGGCTTTAAATACAAAAATGTAGAAGAAGGAAACTGCGTACAAGCATTTAAAGAATGATTTGTCTGTTTTGATATATATTCCAACAAGCTGTGTTTGATATTTCTAAGTAAATATTTGTCCCTTAGGTTTGATGTTTTTGCAGCAAATGAGGATGAAACATTATTATTCAAAGCTCAAGTCAGGGAAATTAGCTGCAGAACTAGCCTTTTAGTCAGTGTTTTACAACTTCAGATGCTTCCAGAGGTAAGAATTAAGCTTTGTTACAGCCACAGATGGGTTTAGCTGGAGGCAGCCAAGGTGACTGTGGAGTCCGAAAACCTCAGCAGGTCTGCGGGCAGCTTAGGGAGCAGGGACATTGCAGGTTACCCAGTCCCCGCATGCAAGAAGGGACTGCACCATCACTTCTCACACGAGGTACATGCTTAGCATGTGCATTGTCTACCCAAGAACTGTTTGCTGCTCTTGAAGTACCTCCTCCTTTACCTAGAAGTAGAGGCTGCAGCAGCCCACTCCTTTCCAGCCAAGTAAACAGCCTCAAGCTCCAGTCATATGCTCAGCATGTGCTTGTGTTCTTCCCTCCGAAAATGTGGATTTGAGTACTTGCCTTTCTGGGTTGGTGTTATAAGCATTCAAAAATAGAAACTCTGACTTAATCCACCATGAGTGAAAAATTGACATTCCTAAATATTTGCTTTTTCAGTTAAGTGTGACTGGTATCAGGGTTTTCTTTTTTTTTTATTATTACTTTTACAGTGTGCTTTAGGGTAAGCAAAATATGTAAGTGTGCTTAAGAAGTACTCATGCTGGAAAGATTCATGCACTTGGTTTCTGTAATCTGCTAATGAATCATTCACTGTTTTTTTGCTGAAACTGCTGCTGGCATTTTTTTTCCCTGAGGTAGCCTGTTCACCTGGCCTTCTGGCTTGTGTAGTGATATTCCACAGATAAACACCAAGCAGTTGGTGGAGCTGTAACCAGTCTGTAGCCTTTTCCCAGTGTTTATATTATTTACAAATATTCCAGCCCAGTTACCAATGGTCCTACTCATTTTGGAGTCCTTTTTCATTTTAGACAGAAGCATCACCAGAAAAAACAGCAAAACTAATTAAAGACGGTATTTTTGGTATTTTTAAAGGCTTCATTACATTCCTTAAAGTGAAAATTGAAATTACGGAACAGCTTGAGGTTCATTTCTTAGCATCCTGATTGTAGTATCAGTTTGCTTTCTAGCTCTTTTTTTATGTTCGTGCTAGAATCCTTTCCCCAAGTGCATCTCTTTACACTTCTGGCTACATTTTCAGTTTTTGACAAAGACCAGTTTGCTTACAAGATGTGAGGATGGTGTCTTTTAATCTGGTAACATATAATAAGGAGGTTTGTTACTTATCTAATAAATTTTGACAATCTAACATAAAAATTAGCGAATATGTAGTGAATGTCTCAAATTGTTTTCCTTTTAACATCCATCCAATCCTAGTGAGTAGTCATTGGCAGGACTTTACAGGCAAAAGCCGAGTGTTCAATAGCTCTGTAGTACTTGCTCTTGTAGGCTGGATATACTAAGCTTGATATATGTCAATGGAATACTAAGCTTAAATCTTTGACCTAGTGAGAGCATAAAATGAAGTGTGATACTCAATAAAAAATAAAAAGGAAAAAAAGTTAAAAAAAATCAATGGGTGATTTGTCATAAAGAGAAAAGTGTAACATTGCAATATTACCCGATGATGTAATACTGCCAGATGGTCCCTTATAATTGATGGCTATATGAAATTAAATAAGCATGATATGGCAAAATGTTAAAAAAAAAAAAAAAAAAGTATATTACTGACTCCCATCTTTTCACTAGTTGGAGTGATAGTCTGTGCATCATACAGATCAGTTAATAAATAACGATCAATCTATAAGTGATTATTTAAAATCTGTGGTGATGTGGCCTGCTAGGGTGGTTAGTCATGGGCTGGCACTAGAGCGGCACGGGATGACGTGGAGTGTTCAGGCAGGGGCTGTTTGGACGTTCCACGTGTGCAGACGGGCCTTGCAGGGACATGCAGTGGCCCGCGGCCACCCCGGCGCAGCAACGGGCTTCCAGGGACACCAGGCGAAGAGAGAAACATGAGAACAGATAGAGCAGAAAAACAGGGTGGCGTCACGGAACGGGAAGTCAAAGGTACGTGAATTTGATGGTAAATGTGATGTTCCCTGAAAAAAACATACTAGCAGGATAAGCGGTAGGCTCTGTGTCAGGGACTTCAAATGAGACCTTCTGCATGATTAATTTAAGCAAATGAGCATGAGAATTACTAATTTATGCAGTGCCAAGAAGAAGTAATTCACAAGAAATCATTTGAACCATATTTTACATCAACCGCAAGTGAAAGCTGGCATGGAGAATGGTGCCATCTTACATTTTTTGTTACCAGTCAGAATAAATTGAACTGAAAAAATGTGGGTATTGATTTAAATGGCCCTGTGCTAAAGCGCTTTTGCCCAGCTTCATTTTGCCAGGGTCCTCCTGTGATTAGCATGATGAAAGTTCATGTTGCCAATCCATGTGCATGTAACACAGGAGAGAGAACTGGGCTAAAACTTTGTAGCTCCACATCGAAAGATCAGACATCTGAAAGCTGAAAATCTCATACTTACAGCTTTTGGTCTCAACCAGTCTTAATCAAGAAGCCCTATTTCACTTCTGCATTGCAGTTTATATGCTTATAAATAAAAGTTGTGTTGCCAAAATTTAGTACTTGAATTCCTGTGTCTTTGATTAACAACTTTCGTCTAGAAAGTTTTAATAGGTGTTAAAGGAAAAACAAACAAAAAAACCCTAAAAAACAGAAATAATAATTTAGGTGGGGGAAATGCTGAAAAAATACACTGTTAATGTCATTTGATTGGTTCCCTCTTACTATCATTCTTTTTGATTTTTTTTTTTTTTTTTTTTTTTGTCATTTGTTTTCCTACTTATACTGTAAGCTTTATCCTTTTCCTTGGATATTTTTATAGCTGGGCTATGGTGAAGATACTGCAGACTCCGTGTTTGACGCTGAACACTTGCATAGTGTGTCTTAGCTGCATGGTAAAGGGTAACATTGACAGGAGTAAAAGGAAGGGTCTTAAGATGGGAAAGCTTTATCGTGCAGTATGCAATTGCCCTTTGGAAGAGGAAGAAACTCACCCCTTTAATTACTCTGTTTCAGCTCCTTTTAAAAGATGTTTCATTGGTGACTTGCCTCAGAAATTTAATGGTTTGACCTGGGGATGCACGAAGCTTTGCAGCAGTATTACAGCTACATAATAATATTAAAGATAGCCTTAAACTCCTTACGTTTGTATATAAACAAGGCAGGCAAGAGCAGGAGTCACTGTGTCTGCTTTAAGGAAAGATATTCTCTTGATTCATTAAATTGCTGAGCGAGGAGCAATACAGTGAATAGCAGTGAGGTAGTGTATAGCGTAAACTACAAGATTGAGTCTTTTTCTCTGCTTTCATAATACAGTAAAATATTTGCGATAGTTGATTTTTTTTTTGCTCCTGCCAAGAGCAGGGAATGTGCCCTGGTAACTGTAAAAGGCACCAACACAATGTTGTGCTGTGTGTTTTGATGCTGTTGTACTGCATCAAATCCTGGATGGCTTTTTCTGCAGGACGTGAGTGTTGTGTTTGCTAAAACCAGGGACTGAGCAACATACTGTGGTAGGTTTTGCTGAGAGCTTTTTTGAGGCTAATGAAACAAAAGTACCTCAGTTTTCTTTCAAGACGTCGTGATGGCATTTCCTGGGACCCCGTTGCTGGTGCTGCCCTTAGGAGCATCTCCTTTGCCACCTCCGGGAGCGCCTAAACCCGGAGGTTGCTGAGGAGAGCGCAACCACGACCCTGTGAACATATGCTCTGATCATTTTATGATAGTGGAAATGTTTTGTATATTGCAAGTAGAAAACATTAATTTTTGTAAACATGTAAACATCATTATACCCATACAGTTTTTGTCCTTTTCCTCAATTTTGTCTTTCAGAGTCATGCTATTTTTTTTTTTTCTGGTAGATATATCTGGTAGATCTGCATTAGCTATTTCTTCTTTTTTTTTTTAAAAGCGCATATTTTATCCGATTATTTTTTTTTTTTACCTGTTAGTGTGTGTGTTTTTTTTTTTTTTTTAATGTTGTCTGCAGTGTTTGACTGCCTTTAAATTGCTTCTGTATTACTTGGACTTTACTGGTCCTGGTAAAAGTAATTTCTTGCTATTTGATTTCTCCAAGTTTCTTCCATTCCATTTTCAGCTTTTTTTTTTTTTTGCTTTGCTTCATCTTGTTTGACAACAACTAGTGTTGTGCAATTTCCAGTCTATAGTTACAATAGTTCCAGTATTTCATACACTGTGGGCAATTTGGTGAAATTTGATTAAAAGGGAATATATATATATTTTATACATACCTTCTGAAGATCCTATATATGATTTACTGTCTTCTTGTGTAGAAAGAAAATATTGTACTTATTTGAAACCTATGAATCTTCTACCAGGTTCTTAAATACCAGATTCTGCGGTACAATCCTTGTGCCTTTAAAAGCTTCCATCTTTTTCTCCAAACTCTTAGAAGATTCAAAATGTTTATCTTACCCCCACCACTGATTTCAATAATTTTTCTCAATATTGTCATGGAAGCTTTTGTATACATCAGAGTCTCCAGGTCCTGAAAAATGTTTAAATTATCCCTCCTAGGGCATATGCTTTTATTACTATTGCCAGTATGTTTTGGTAATGCGTTCCCTTGCTCTTCCCTTCTGTATGTTAGAAGTGTAGTTTGGTTTTCCTGTGAGTGAAAATCCATCATGATAATTCTGCTTTTTGCCCTTCAGGAGATCTCTGGCATAGAAATGTTGCAATCCAATTATTTGCTTTGTCAAGTCTTTACATGCATTCAGGCCTGCTAGCATATTCGGTAGATTCAGTCCGTTTGCGTCATTTACTCTCTGTGACTTGTCTTGTGATCATCAAAATGAGGATTTCTGTGGCAAATCTGAGCAGCTGGTGCACCAGCTTCTGCTCAAGACCTATCACAGTGCTTGACAGATCATGATTTTCTTGGGTTTTTAGCTTGGAAAGCAGCTTTGGTTTATTTTGCCTGGAGCTGAAATGCATTATTTTGTTTTCAATAAATAGAAATTGTGATTCAGCTGTTTGCTCCACCGCATAATTATGCCAGCATTCGTGGGAAAGCCAGCATGGCTTTGGAGATAGTGGTGGTTTAATAATGCTCCCAGCTTGTTGTATGAGAGAGTTTTCATCAAAGCAGAAGAATTAAAAATACATATAAATGTCTTAAATTTATTCTTTTCCTTGCCGACAGACTGCTGATCCACCCTAACTGTAAGAAAATAAATATATATAGTTACCTGAAGTGCTTTTTTCTGTCTTTCCGTTTCAGAGAACAGACCCACAGCTTCTTGCTCAGTTCTACTATGCTGATGAGGAACTAAATCAAGTAGCAGCTGAACTGGACAGTTTGGATGGAAGAAAAGACCCGCAGAGATGTACCCTGCTCGTCAACCAGTTTCGCTCCTGTCAGGTAATGAAAATGGCATCTTGTGGACCATGTTGTGGTGGGGTTTTGTTTTGTTTGTTTATATATCTATATGTATTGTTTTATTGTATTGTGTATTATATAAAATAGCTCTCTGGTAAATCTATGCCTTTTATTGGGTTAAATAAAGGGTATATATCCTTCATATGACTACTTATCTCATTAAAAAGTTTCTTTTTTAATGCTTTTGCTCAAATGAGATTGCACATTAAAGGCTGTTTCTCTTATATAAAGTAGGTGTGTTCAGCCTATTATATCCTGAACAATGTTCCAAAATTTCAGGCAATACATTAAGGCAGCTGGTAGCTTTGCAGTGAATGTTTTGGAATGCTATCATCTGCTTTGTGCAAAACCCATTGAAGACAGAGAACTAGTGAAGAACCATGCAAAAGAGGGTGTTTATCAGTAGAAGTATGAATCTATCTGTAAATTCCTTTTTGCCTAATATTAGTTCACCTAAAAACAGATTCTTCGTATTTGCTGAACTGGTCTGAAGGGAAGAGAATGGGAGGCTGTGAAGACCAGATCAGTGAAATCTGGCGCTCTAATTTGGATTAGATTGTGAGGAATCAATAAAGATAGATGATCAATATCCTGGTGCATATTTTTGTCTCCTTGTGTGTTTTCTCATCCTTGGAGATGGCAGTTCAGAGGATTGTTCTTTTGCAGGTGTACATGGATTTCTAAGCATTTCTGGTAGTACCAGCAAAGCCTAGCATCTCTTCTTGGGCAAAAACCAGCTTTTCTGAATGTTTTATTAGCAGGAATGCAAGAAATGCAGACTCTTGATCAGTTTTGTTGGCTTTGTACCTAGGTCACCACCTTGTGACTCTTACTACCTCTGGAGCCTGGTAATTCCTTTTTTCCTAACAGCTCGCTGCTACTAAAGCAATCTGTGTTAGGGACACTTTTCATAAGTAGGATTTTTAAATTATTGTGTAGTATTTTTGCAAAAATGAAGGTTTTTTTTTTTTTTGTTTTTGTTTGGTTTTGTGGTGCTTGAGGAAGATGTTCTAGGGAAAGGATAAGGGAAAGAGAGTAGGGAAGTTATCAGTGATAACCACCACACGCTGTTAAGAGCTACCCGCTACACACCTGCCTTCAAGCAAAGCAACTTTGGAAAAGCAACTTGTGACCCCAGGATAGTCAAACACATCCCAAATCTTTGCTCTCATCTTCTCTTTTTTTTCTCCCCCATAAATGATTAGGGTTTCCAAGTTATCCTGTTTATTTCCCTAAAGTGTATTGAGCCATAGTTTGTCCATCAGACTTTGGTGTTTTCTAGGAACAAAGTTTTCTAAAATCCCTGTGATCGTCTATCTTTTCATCTGGACTTGAAATTAATTTACGAGGTCGGTCTCTTGTTTGTTCCTAACTTGCCTATTTTCAGATGAATTTCTACTGGTGTCTGCTTAATCACCGAGTGATATTTGGAATTTATTTTCCATGTCTCCTTATCTAGGAGAGAGAAGCGTCTTCTTAAACGAGTGTGATTTTCTTAAGGATTAGCATTGGGCAAGTGGGAGGCATAGTGCTTTGGAAAGTCTCATGATGGTGCTTTCCAATGGATATGCAAAAAACTTAAGTTTTCTAAGCTGTTGACACTATCCTGTCAATGGATTGCTACTCTCAATGTTATCCTATATTGTTTGGCCTTACTACTGTTTGAGTGATGATAAAAACTACAGTATTTACAATGCATTTTTTTTTTTTTTTTAAAGGTCTCAAGGTGTTGCAACTTGAGTTTCAGATTCTGAGAGTTGACTGTAGAGCGTGATGCTGAGTATCACAGTGATGACTAAGAATCAAGGTCACTTTTCATTTACACATGAGTGCCCCAAAGCAGTTTGTTTCAGTTGTGGTGCCTTACTGTAAAAATGACATTCTGTGTTTTGCTTATTGTAAAAATGACTTTCTGCATTTTCTGGTTGATAGCAGAGGACATTACACATGTACTTATATAGTACCCTGCATTTCTAGTATTTATAATACTAGAAATTCAGAAAATTCCTGACAGCACAGGCTTATTTTGGAACTGAATTTCATAAGTAAAGATACTTAGTGTACATTTTAAATTAATCATTCAGATGTTTTCCATGATTCCTCAATCATTCCTGTTTTCATATTGATTGTTCTCTTGTTACTTTAGTTGTTAAGCTGATTTAATACAATTTATCAGACTTTTAAACTGAATTAGGTTTAATTTTACATATTACAGAACTTAATGCATTAAGCCTGATGACAGTAAAGAGTAAAAGCACCTTTGTTTCTAGCCCAGATATTTTATTAGAGCGTGATAGATCGACACTGACCCTATGTGTAAGTACTTTCCCTGATAGTGTTTTCAGGTTTATAGGACTTGCTGTTTCAATATGCAGAAAATTGTTTGTCTGCATAAAGCAGCGAGATCTCAGAATAGCACATGAGTCAGTTCCCAGCATGGCTTTATCAGAATTATTCCCTGAACTGCAGCAAGTGTCTTGCCAATGTGCAATGTGATACTGGGGAGGAATTTGTCCCTGACAGGGCAGTGGCCTGGAGCAAACCACGTCCTTGCTCGGATGTGTCACCCTCGCGCGCTGGCCCTGCGTGCTGAGGTGGGAAATGGAGAGGAGCTGTGAAACCTGCGTCTGCCGGCTCGCTGCAGGGCTGGCACCGGCACCGGGGCGGCTGGTAACGTGCCGCGCTGGCCCTTCTTTTGGTGAGCCAGCTGCCTGGGAACCTCGTGAGCTGCTGCAGGTGGTCAGATATGGTTTGATTGTCACTGAGCCCCGTTTTCAGGCTTGGTGTTAGCACAGAGCCTCTTGTGCGTGTTGTCCATCATGTGTGGAGCAGTGGGACGGGGATCCCAAGCACTAGGATCCTGCCTGTGGCAAGAGGGTTTGATGCTACTGAGGAATAAGCTCAGCTCTCTCTGTGTTGCTTTTTATATTGTCTCTCTTGAGCTTTTCTGTAGCAGTATAAAGTACAGGGTAGGGTGTATCCGAAGTGCTTCCTTCCGAGCAGTCCTGCATATCTCTGTACATCCTCCTGCTCACTTTAACATCTGAGAGCAGCCGTGCCAGATGAGCTGAGATTCAAGTGTCAGTGAAAACAAAGCTTTGCTGCTACTGTAAAGGAGGAGCCCGTGTGTTGTGGAGTGGCTCTGCGCTGCAGCCCACAGAGCTTCCTGTGCCTTTGGGAAAAAGGGAAAAACGGGCTGTTGGAAGCACCGAGCACTAAGGCGCAGACCGAGTGCTGCCGCGAGCCGGTGTGTTGCAAGCAAAGTCCCAGGGAAAAGGTACTCTGACCTTGGAAGGGGAGGTGGGTTACCTGCTTGAAACGGGAGGAGGTAGCATGAGAATAATGCTAATACTTTATATGTACTACAATTAAAATTCAGATAAAGTAATTTTTGTAATCAAGGTATCTTAAGTTTTGCCCACATTAAAAGCATGTCATTTTCTTTTTGTAAAAGAGAACTTGGCTTTAACAGATCAAGCCAGAAACTTAGAGAATATTCCTGTTTTTTGAGACTATGGAGTCACTTTACATTTTATTTTAAAAAATATCATGTTTCGTTTCTCAGTGCATGATTATCCACCTTAGGGATCGTCCTTTTTTATATTATGAAAAATGAACAAGTTGGTATCTTCACTAAGCACTGACATGATACACCAGAGATATACACAGGCAATTACCAGGGTATTTGAAGGCTAAGTCAGGACAGTGGAGCAAGATCATTTTAAAACTGACTTTTCTCAGCGTTTATGAAGTACAGTATTATGCCAGATCCACTTCCCTAGGAATTAATGTAATGTGACGTGTCTTAACTGTCAGAGGCTTCATAGTTCTTTTGCATTCCTCGATGTCATCAGAGAATCGCTGTCAACTCTGATGTATTATTTTATATTCATTTTACTCTTGCAAAGGAGGGAAAATTGTGATATCAGCCCTTGAATTGTTTATACCATCTCATGACTTAAATATGTTGCATATTGCCTTCGTTCCTCCATACATATGTGCAAATATCATGTTAACAAGATTAGCAATATATGCTAAGTATTTGGCAATATTTTAATTCTAGGACATTAAGCTGCTTTTCTTAGATTTTTTTCACTTAATTAAAAATAATATTCATTCATTTATTTTTTCTTAATACCAGGGAGATAAGAGAAGGACGACAAGACGGCAAAATAATTCTTTAAAGACAGTCTTAGCAGTAGAATTTATTTTTCATTATGATCTTAACATATTTGAAAGTTAAAGTGGATTTTTTTAATATGAAATAATTCAGGAAACATTAAGTCCTTTATATATTCTTAACCATACTATAACTCTATAATAGTATTTCAAATAGTATGAATAATATTTGGGGCCGGTTATTTTTGATTGTGTGTTGGCTTGTTGCAAGTTTGGTTAACCAAAAGGAAGTCTTTTGTGGAGATGTATTATGCTTTGTGCACAACAAGGACTTCTGCATGCAAGGAGGAGGGAATACCAAGGGGCTGGGTAGTCTGCAGACAGGAGGGGTCAGTTGCAGGCTGCTGTTGTCACGGCCATGGTAAAAGTAGCCTGTTACAATTTATAAACCCTAGTTTAACCACTTGAAATCAAAATTTAGGGGAAAGCCAAAAGCAAATGAAATTAAGAAGCTGTTACACACTAGCTTCCTGATCCATCGTGGTAACTTTATTATTAGATTGAGAGGGGAAGAACATTAAATAGCTGAGTAATACCTCTAAATTACTTTTACTATAAATAAATGCCACAAATGTGTTTTCTACCTCAAAGTTACACTTTGGAGGGATTCATATTAGCTCATTGCTGCACAATATCCTAAAAAGATTGACAGAAAAATATGGAATATAGAGTAGTCACTTGTATTTCATTTTTATCTTTTGAAAGAACTGCATTTATTAGCATCAGGATTTCTCCAGAAGTTTTAGAGCGCTGATGTGCAGGCAGCTCGAGGTGTGTGGGTTACGCGGCAGGTCCCAGCGTTGGAGCAGGTGAAGCCCCGTCCTGCCCGTCCTCCTGGCTCTGCTACCCACATTCCCGTGGTGGCCGACCTGCTGCAAACGCAGCCTTGGTCAGGCTGCCTTCCAGGCAGCAGGGCGAGCTGATCCCGGGGCCGCAGGTGCCAACAAAAGCCCCAAGGGAGGAGAGCAGCAGGGGCGGCTTCGTGACTGTCATTGCTGCCTGGCACCTTCTACTGGGGAACGGCCTCAAGACAGGTTTCTGCCAGTCCTTAATAGAAAGTGACTTTCTGTCTCAGGTGTATAAGAAACTTATGTGAAGGTGTCTCCTATGATTAGCTAAGTTTAAACAGTATGAGAATAAGGAATAGGAAAAAAAAATGCCCTTTTATTCTTTGCTTTATCTACATTGTATCAGTGGTGAACAGAAAGCGATGCTGAAAAAGTCAGCATTAATGAGCATCCCTTGGTGACGAAGATGCATGTGAAGAGCTGTGAAGTAACTCATAGCACAATGATGTTGTCACTGTGGATTGGCAGTGGGTTATTTAGGAAGTGCTAATTGCATTCATTAAGGTGCTTGACAAGAGCAAGCTGGGAGCAGGCACCATAATCTCTGGGAGCAACGAGGTGGGTCAGGGGTGCAGTGCCATCAGGTTTGAGTGCATCTGTCCATCCAAGAACATTTTTGGGTAAAATTTGACAGAAATAGATCTTATTAAAGATGACAACTTAGACTAACGCTGTGTGAAATTCCCTAGTGGCTTCTGGAAGCTAATGATTGGTTAAAAGTTGGCAAGAATATGTTCTGTATATTATTTTGTAAAATGTTGCAAAGGTTAAACAGTGTGGACTCTGAGCCAGGAGTGTTTTTTGAACTAATGTAATGGTCAAGTCTTCCTAGTTGGATTTATTTGCAACCCTTGAGATATTGTAATAGTTGTGTTAGGGAGGTCAGTGATGGAGGCAATAGAGTGATTATTGAGAAATTAAGGAAAAATTGACTTAAGGCAAAGAATTTTGCTTTTTTTGGTTTTCTCAAAGGTTAGTATATAGAAGGCTTTTGCTACGAGGGAGAAGAAATACGAATCAAAAGCAGAATCCTTCTAGCCCATTCAGTACTATTGGAACACTTAGACATGATTTATTGATTTGTGATCAGAAGGGAATCATTCTTGTACACTAAATTGCATATATTTGTGAGGCTTAAAAATGCAGAACAGTTTTTTTTCCTTCTTGTAATTGATTACAATATTTATCGTTTCATCACACTAGTAATAATTGCTAATGAGTTGCAATGTATCAACAGATGTCTTAACCAAGCCTTGTGACATCCACCCAGAACTACTGTGAAGGCAGCTGCTTGCTGTATAGATACAGGGCTGAATGAAAGCATGGAGCATTCAAAAATGTTACAGGAACCCAAGCAAGCTAAGAGTTTTTATACTTAACTTTTTTTTTTTTCCTTCCCAGAAATTAAGTGATCAATGAAATTAAATAGGTAGGAAACAAAGATGCACTAATAAAACATTTTTTTTCATTAATAAAGAAAACACGTGTCCCATTTTGATCGTGTCTCCTGTTTTTCTCGTTATTGCTGTGAAACCCTTTTTTGCTTGCAGTATTTTTTCACTGTCAAGTGACGGGCATGAAGGTTATATGAGAACTCTTGCCTATAGGTAGAGCCATCAGTACAACTCAGTGAACCAAGAATAGTCTTTCCTTGCTTCTCTTGGGATTCGTGTTTGATTTTGCATAGGGAATAATTAATATTTTAAAGATTTTTTCTTTGAAAAGAAGTTGTCTGAAATTGAAATTTTCCATCTTAATAAGTTTTATCGTTTGTTCCCACTTGCTCATTTAGATCAAATAGGTCATTCGGAGGAACTGCTTGATATCTAAGTCTGTGGGCAGCATGGATTGAAAATGCTATGCACTGCAGGTCAGGGAATTAATCTGTTGCAGAGAATAACTGTAGAGAGGAAATCTGGTCCAGTTGCAGCTCAATACTGAATATGTTGAGGGTGCAGGATGCTTTCACCCCGTGCATTAGGAAAAGGGAAAGTAAAGGTGGTTGTAAATCCCGATGACGTTACCTCAGCTCTAATGCTGGCCTCAGCAGCACAGGAGGGCATAGCAGTGTGGAGATCCATACTGGAGTGTCCAGCTTGGGATCTTTGTGCTTGGAAAGTCTTCCATTGTGTTTCAGGACAGTTTAAGATCACTTTACTGCAGTAGGATGGTGACTGCCTGATGCTGGGGGAAAAGAAAGCCCTTTTTATGTTTGTAGTAGGAGATACCCACATTCAAAATGAGTATCTCCTAATCATCTACTGTGAATATCTCCATGAAACTATATAAAAGGGTGGCATTTAAGGTACAAGGTTGCTTCTAGAAATGTTGTTTTTAGATGTCTCTTCATACAAGACTAACACTTTATAGTATTTATAGAAAAGGTTTAAGTTGTCATAAATTGCTGTTAAGAATGTGTCTATATGCAGGGTATTTATCCAGTAATAACTAAATTATTGTGGACTGAGTTTTTAAGTTATCTGTCAACGATAAAGAAAACAGGACTGAAAAGCTTTGTACTGTGAACCCAGTGTTACAGTGAAGTCCTAATATATCTCATTTCAATAGTCAGCTCTGTCTAATAATAGCTGATGCCTTTTTGATGTGTAAGAGTAAGACAGAATTTCTTCTTACGATAGCATCAGGAACACCAGGGGTTTGAGATCCAAAAATGCTCTTTCCTGCAGAGAGAGGCTGCTCCCCTGCAGCATGGTGGTACTTAATGTAGTCTCTCGAGTTGGAGTTATAAACAGCCCTTCTGTAAATGGTGTTTCCTTTTTTAATTCACTGAGAGCTATATTTGGGTGGGAAAGAGCAAAATGAATTCCTTGATTAGGTCTCCGTGCTCAAGAAGAGTCTTTGATGGTGCAGTTCAACACGAGCTGCAGCTCTCTGTTCCTGCGGCTGGGGTTTGAAACTGCTGGAGACTCCAGCTGCCTTTTATTTGTGAGAAATGTTGGACACACTTTACAGTGAGCTGGGTTAAACTGTGAGCTACTGTCCAAAGCAGTCAGACTGCATAAAAATCTGAGTTACTGATTCAGAAAGCAGAACATCTAGAAGCTGGCAGTAAGAAACAGGCAAAAAGCTGGTCGGGCAAAAAAGAGGACCTTGGAGCACGGCCTTTGAAGAGCACTGCTGCTTTAACCAGGATGGGAGCTTTCCCTTATGGTTACTGGTTAGTCCGTGTTTAGGGAGCTACTGAAGGGAATTTGCACCTTAACATCAAGCTAGGTAGAGAAACAGAGGCACAAATCTGAGAAAGAGGTTTCAGCAAAAAGACTAAAATACCTTCTGTGAATTTGTGGTAATAGAGACCAGGTTGTTATAGGTAGATTTTACTTATAATTCAGAATAATTTATATTAAAATGATATTACCTACTTAGCAGAGGAAATAATCTTGCAAAGGATTTAATACACCTCAAAATGGTTGTTGAAGAAGGGCATTTAATGGTAACATGGCCAGAGATTCTGTGAAGGATATATGTGGAAAGGCATCAAAGTCTGCCTTTTGTTGATGTAAACATATTTTGTAGAGTATAAATAGGATGAAGTTATTGAATTTTCCTTTTATAACTATTTAAAAGGCAAATGCAGCAGTTGCTGTTAGCTTCGTGTTGTGATTATTGAGCACACAGCCAAACACCACTTGGTTGACTCTACCACGGCCCTCTACTGCAGTTAATGCTATTCACTGTCTCGCTATCGCTCCCTTTGTTTTCTGTCAACATATAATAGAAACAAATGTTCTCTGTTATGAGAAACACTGAGTTCTGTTTTCCTGGCAATGAGTAACTTGGAGTGTATCCCAAACCAGAACCTGTACAACTTCTGTCCATTCTGCTGGGAGAAAGTTCCCAGATCTGCTGAAACAGAGCTGGTCTCATCCCAGGACAGAAATGAAGTAAAAGATAACAGATAAAACCACCAAAGGAAGCATTAAGATCCAGAGGCTTTTATGAGGAAAGATGGATCAACTGAAAGATTTACTGATTCAATTCCAGCTAATTGATTTCTATTGCTTAAATTAGAGCAAAGGCTCAATGCTACTATGTATCTGAACTCATTCATTCTTAGCTTACAAAGCAGAATACTGTAATTAACCAAATTGAATGTTGCTTGAACCTCCTTGAAAGAAAAGACTAATTTGCTTACAATACGTTGGATAGCCTGTCTAAATTGGTTGGCATTCTTCCAGCTCCAAAGTAGCTGAGATTTGAAATAATCACTTGGTCAAGACTCCAAATTTCCTATTTAGGTTATCTGCTTTTGGTGACAAAAGAACTTGGAAGAAGGTAGGAATATGATGGAGATTTTTTTTTTAATCTACTGAAGGATTAAAATATATTGTGTACAGAATCAGAGAATTTGGGAAATTCCAAAACTTAAAATAGCAAAAATAATCCACCTCGTAGAATGCTTTCACCCTGTGGGATAGATGGATACTCTGGCCATCTTTGGTGTTTCGGAGCAGAAACACATGGAGGTTACTGGAATATCTGAAGAAAATGGGAGAAAAATTGAATACCATCTACATAATTAATAATGTACTTAAAAAATTACAGTATTTGACAGATTCTGAAAATTTGACCAAAAATATTTTATGAAGTTATAATATTTTATTTGAGCTATATTCATTAATGTACAAAATTTTACTGTGCTTAAAGAGATCCTGAAATTATTTAGACAGAGTATGAGCTGTTTGTGTTACAGATGTAATGATGATAAAAACAGAGCAAAAGCACAGAGTGACTACTTAGGTTCTACCACTTCACTCTAAGTCTGCATGAAACTTGCGCAGATATAGCACAAATTTTGAGTAAGTGTATGATTATAAAGTGGGAACCTAATTTGTCTTAAAATTGCTATAGAATATAATTATATTGGAAAAATACCAGATTAAGTTAAAATATGGTTTAGGGAAGTACTTTTCAGCATAGGTCTTATTTTATGTGCTATTATCATTCTTTAAAAAAAATGAAAAAGGATATTGCATTTTCCCATACTTACTTTTGCTAGGAAGTAACTACCCAAGTAGTTACTACAAGACAAGTTACTACAAACTTGACTTCCAATTCCAACCAGAAAGGAATTGGATTATTTAAAATCTGATATAATCAAAATCAAATTGCTGTAATTCTTTTCCAAGTTTCCTGCTTTAATACCTTGCTATACTGCCTGCAGCTTTTGTAAAAATTGACTGGTAGAATTACTTTTACCACTGCATCTTTGCAACGATAAAAATCTTTGCAAGCTCTTATTCATTCCCTGATACCAAGAATCTGGCCTTTTCAGCGTAATGTGCCAATCCATATTGCTCTGGTGATAATGTGGGAGCTCCAGGCAAAGCATCTGGTCTCAAAATAGATTGGTAGTGAGCAGATTTAAAATCTGTCTTGCTTGATTTATGACTTAATACAATTCAAATGTTACAGCCCTCCGTTTCATTCTTTGCTCTGTACCTTTGGATGAGGTCTAAGTGGCTTAGGATTTGATTTCCTCCTGGGACCTACTTTCAAGCTATTGTAGTTCTCCAGCTAGGTCTGGACTCAGTGGTGATGCGAGAAGCATACTGAAGACCAGCAATTAGAAACTAGGATTTTTTGTTGTGGTTCTGTGACATGTAACACTGGACACAAGGAAGAGAGAGGAGGAAACAGAATATAACACCACGCTTTCTGTCTCTCTAAAGCTATATATGATTTTGTTCCTAATCCACTAATTAATGTTGGTAGAGGAAGCACTCTCAGTCTCACAGTTCTTCAGGCAGTATTTCATAAGGAACCTGCTGTAGGGGCTTGAGCATCCTTGACCTCCAAGTGGTCCACTTGCTCCAGCAGTAGTTTAACACTCAGGTTTGAGCGACGGAAGGCAGCTCTAAACCTAAGTGTGTTATACGGAGACCAGCTTCAGCTGAGGGTGGCTCTTCCGGATGCAGCTTTTCATTCTAGAAGAGACATTTAAATAGCCAAGGTGTTTTAAATGTGTTTTTTTTTACATCCTTGTTAAAATTGAAGGAAAAAAAGTAAGTTTCTATAAAAATATATTGTAATAATTATAACAATAGAGGAAATTCCCTATACCAATGTGTAATAGGTACTGCCAATCCTTCCCAGGGGAGAGAGGGAGGGTCAGGGGCTGGCGGGGAGGGGGGAGTCATTGTGGCTGAGGGATTCACGTTGAGATTATTTTGTGTGTTTTGTGGCAGCTACAATTACAGCAGTAAGTACTGAAATTTCAAAAAAATATAAAACTGTTTTTTCAACCCAGACTAGATTTTTGTCTCAGTAGGGACAAATCTATATTTCCTATTTTCTGTTAATTTTTAAGTACAAAAAAAAAAGGAAATTGTGGACTTGCCATTCTGTCTGCTAAACAATAATATATGTAACAGATTTGTTTCTGTTTGTTTGAAAAATATTCTAAATGGAACATGAGTACTGTAAATAGTGCAAAAAGAATGAGACAGGAACAAAACAGCTTTAGTGGAAGCACTCAGCCTTTTTCATGCTCCGAACCTACCTTTATTATGTTAATCAAATTCCATGCAATACCCAGCAGGGGTGCTTGAAAATTATCTTTTCAAATAAATGAATACAGATTATTACTGTGCTTTGAGAAGCTGCCTGCAGGTCTTTCATCTTTGTCATAGTGCAAGCACGGATGAGAGCAGTCATAAGAGCTCTCTAACTTGCCGCTTGTGCTCTGGGATAGTCCTGCTGGGGGAGAGGGCAGGTGCCAGCTGGGCAAACCCCCTCCTTTAGCTCTCCAGAATGAATTTAAGTCTATTCAGCCCCAGCAATCCCAATGTAACTTAATTTCTCAGTGCCTCCAGGGCACTCTGTAGGGCATTCCTTTTAGGAAGAATGAATTTCCTTGTGGATGGAAAGAAGAAATATGAGAAATCTAATTTACTTGTAGTTCTAGATTTTTTTAATGGTATCTTATGGATAGGTAATGGAAGCAATAACCTCTTTAAACTATGTATCCTTAACTATCAATGGCCTTACTTAAATCTTCAAAGTTAAGTGGCGTGAATCTGAAAAGTGAAGTTTGCTACCCTTTCCTCCCTAATAATCTATTCTTTTCCGGTGTGTTTTGTGTATGTCTAACGATCTTGAGAGATGATCACTATATTTTCTAAATTATCTATTTAGTTGTTTAGAAAAGAATTTGTGATTTGGGAACCATCACCTTGGTTTATGGTATATTTGTATGTATGAGATCCTACTTTTTGCTTCAGGATAATGTTTTGAACATCATAAATCAAATCATGGATGAATGCATTCCGCATGAACGGGCCAACCGGGACTTCTGTGTGAAGTTTCCAGAGGAGATACGGCATGACAACCTCGCGGGACAGCTGTGGTTTGGAGCGGAGGTCAGTCTCGTTTCTGTTGCTCACCTTAAGGGCCATTTTTTTGTAGCATAAGGCTAACTGTTGGAACGAAAGCAGATCATAAGATTTGTCTGAAAAGGATGCATATAATAATAGCATAATACAAACACATTTTTCAGAATTAACTTGATGTTGATGTGCACTCAAAATTTATTGCATTTAATTCACTTGCTTCGTGTATCTCTGAAGATAAAAGAGGTTCTGGGCAGAACACTGAAATCCACTTGCGTTCCTCCTCTTACCTAATTGCTCTAAGTCATTCTTCCACAGCAACTTGTAGAAACAAGGAATTTGATTTAATTATTTTAGCCAAGGGAAGACTAAATAGCCAGAAATGGGTGTGACAGATGAGGTACATGTCCATTAGCGTGGATGTCTGTGACTTAAATAATAATAATTGCGGCATCCTTAATATTATTCCAATATTGTTCAGATCTGTTGGTCTGAAGATACCTTTCAGCACAGTGCATTTCTAAGGCTGAGCGGATCTGGACATCTCCCATGCAGCAGCACTTTGTGCTGTTTGATTTCAGCTTTGCATCATTTGTATTTTTATACTTGAAGCAGTCCCTCAGCTCCTGTTATCCCTGAGTCTCCTCAGCACCCGTTTCCACTCCTTTTTTAAAATACACTGTTGTTTTTGCAACCATTTTTAATGAGTCCGTGTGAATGCAGTTACTCTTTCCTACTTGAAGGGACCTACAAACCAGGATTACAGTACCAAAAAAAAAAGAAAAAAGAAAAAAAAAAAGCGTGCTGTTTGTTATGTGAATTAATGCTCCCAATCTTGAAAAAATAAAAGCTAAAATTTTCTCTTTTTTTTTTTCATAGTGTTTGGCTGCAGGTTCAATTATTATGAATCGTGAAATTGAGAGCATGGCTATGAGGCCATTGGCCAAGGATCTGACCCGGAGTCTCGAGGAAGTCAGAAACATCATTCGTGACCAAGCCTTAAGGGATTTGAACCTCTACACTGAAAAAATGAAAGATTCACTTAAACATTTTGATGTACTTTTTGCTGAATTTGAATTAAGGTAACAGATTTGAAAAATCTGAGTATAGACATGGCTAATACAGCTATTGTTTGGCCTGGGGTTTTTTAGAGGTTTGATGTTTTGTGCTTTTTTCCTTTTCTTTTTTTAGGAAGAGTATGTAATTTTTTTATCATGCCATTTGAATTCTTCAGTAATTTGTTTTACTGCTACATTTTTTTCCTTCTAGTGTAGCAATAATGAAAAGAAAATTAAATAGCTTTTTGGCAATCTGCATTTACTCTCTTCAAGTAAACTGTAATCTTCTATTTGCATACTGGCATCTGGCATTAGAGGGAGCTTTTCCTAGACACAAAAGGAAGCCATAAATCCCTTCCTCTAACTTTTACCACTCACCCCTCCCACCCTCGCAAGGAAAGGCAACAAACAAGAGATGTAAAAAGAACAAAACCGGTGTGATGATTCTGCTCTTCAGTAGAAGAGATCTTCTGAAAACAGTGTTTCAAATTTTGCTCTGGAATAAACCTTAGATCATCTTGTCTCCGATTAGTGTTTGTTTTTCTACCAATAATTCTTTCCTTGTGCATTAGTACTTTTGCATTTAATTACACATAGAAATGAGACCAACTTTTAAATCCTTTGGGCTTGTCAGTCGAGACATCATTTAACTTTGCTAATACACATTTTTTTGTGTGTATTTTAAATGATCTTTCTGTCCTGGAAATGCAGACCTCTCATTATATATCAGGACCTACCTGCATGTCCCATAAATGTGATTGCTAAATGTGTGTAATCCTATTCATAAAATCACTACCGTTCTGTTGACTTAATCTGCAGTTCTTACAGATTTCTTACAGTGTACAATTCTCCTAATGAGTGCTGTCAAAATAAGTTTAAAATGGTTCGGAAAATGTTAGGTTGCTAATATAATTTGACCTTAGTTTGCCGAGGTCAAAGGAGGTAAAATATGTTAATTACTTTATAATCTTTGTAGTTATGTGTCGGCCATGGTACCAGTGAAGTCGCCAAAAGAATATTACGTACAGCAAGAGGTAATCGTGCTTTTTTGTGAAACTGTGGAGAGGTAAGCATTTTAGCTAAGTAATAAATCTCATTTCTGTTTTTATTTTCAGTATCTATTGTAGAAGTACTTTATCTTTAGTCTTTAAAAGGCACTATAAAAGATCAGGTGTTTTTCTTTTCTAGTAAGCAGCCAAGTAGAGAATTAAAGGGCATTAAGCACTATTGCCAGGCATAAGCCTTTCTTTAAAAAAAAAAAAAAAAAAAAAAAAAAAGAAAACAAAAAAGGAACTAATTATATAAAATTTTTGAAATGTGTAATTATAGCTGTGTATTTAAATGAACTAAATCGGTTTAAGTCAGCAAGACTTAAAGATATTTCATTCAAGAATACCTGTGGAAATGGTTTATGTAGTTTATGAACTCTAGTGATTATCATAAAGAACTTAGAGGCTCGTTAAAATCTTAGAGGCCAACCTTTGTGCATATGAAGAGATATGTATTTTTTGAAATATAGCAATTTATAAGCACTTGGAAGGTTACTTTTGATAAGAAAAAATGTAAATTTGCTTGGAAATAAGATACAGAGCAACTCTTATTTTCTGCTCTGATAGAGTGACTAACCCAGCAGAAGGGCAGGAGAGAGGAAGAGCTGTGAAATGCATTGCAGTTTTAGTGGGATTTGGAGCAGTGTAACCATATTCCCAAAATGGAACTAGTAAAGTGTAGTCTGGATGAAATTATTAGAGATCAATTGACTGTAAAACACACTTGAAATAAGTGCTGTTTTTTCTGTCACGTTAGGAAAACTTTTTAAGTGGGACCGTGATGTTGCTGAGACTCTTGTTAAAGAAGGAAGCAGTGCAGAACATTTGTACAATTTGTAGATGACACCAAGATCAGAAATGTTTCAGGCATTTTAAAAGACAGCATTAAAATTCAAAATGATCCCAACAGGTAGGAGGAATTGCCTTCAATCAATAAGATAGCTAATAAAAATACATGTCACGCACTTGGCCATTGAGATGAAAATCATGATTTTGCATTTGAACCTTTGGATAACCTGGTAGGCAGCAAACTATAGAAAATCATTTGGGGCTCATAGTGGGCCACATATTGACTCAATCAATTTACTGCTAGCACGAAGGAAGTAGCAATTGTTTTGCTCTCCGTTGGCAGCAATATTGACAAGAAAAGCAGTGACAAGAAATAAGACCAAGTTGTTAATTCTGTTCTACTCAGAGCTGTACAAGATCAAGTAGGATGCAGTTTTGGGTGCCATCTTACAAAAAATCATGTGGGCAAGTCAGAAGATGAGAATTATGAAGAAACTTATGAACATGACCAAGGGGAAAACCTAAAATAATTAGGTTGTAGTCTAGTGGGAGAAGGGACTTCATAGATTTGAAAAGTTTTTAAAGAGGATGGTGATGACTTTTCTCAAATCTTAGTTTCTAGGATTTTGGTCGGGTCATTTTCTATTACCATATATAATTTGTTTTGATTACTTAGGGTTTTTTGACCAAGAAGACTTTAGCAAGTTCAGATTAAAAATGAAACTAAATACTTTTACTCTTTTTGTCAAAAAGATCTCTTTGACTTTTGGCTGCAAACCTTTAAGCATCAGTGATTTTCAGTAACAAGCTGAAATTTCTCATGAAATAGTCAATGAGGTGGGAAAGTGGCATAAGAATCATTTTGATTTTGGATGGCTATAAAAGTTTTGAAGTGTTTAAAGATATTTTTTCCCTGCCTAAGATTAATGTGGAGACTACTACAGTGTATGTGTTTGTATATATGTGTGTATATAAATACACACTCATATATGCATATTTTATCTATACATACATATAGTATTTTGGACTGTACAGAAACATTTCATGAATTAAATACTATCAGTTTGGTTTGCCTCTATCAGAAACCCTTTTTCATAATTTTGTGCTAAATTATATTATTTGAGAGACAGTTTATCTCCAAGTCATTTTATTCTGCTTAGAGCTTTAAGGCTTGGATACCTCACTCAAGACATGATTGATGACTATGAACCAGCTTTAATGTTCACCATTCCAAGGTTAGCCATTGTGTGGTAAGTATTTTATTTTATTTTATTTTATTTTATTTTATTTTATTTTATTTTATTTTATTTTATTTTATTTTATTTTA
>JAWLRI010000332.1:4367360-4398286 GCA_034781795.1 Crypturellus tataupa | reverse complement strand
TTATTTTATTTTATTTTATTTTATTTTATTTTATTTTATTTTATTTTATTTTATTTTATTTTATTTTATTTTTCTGTGACTAATCTCCACCCCACCCCCTACACACTTAGAATTTTATTGAAGATTTAGAAAACTTTGTTCATAATTTCGGCATATTTTCCTTCATTTGAGTTTGTTTCTATCTTCTTCTATCTTCTTACAAAAATGGGGACTTTTTTTTTAAACATTAGAGGCTTATATCAAGAGCAAAAAAGAAACAAAGGAAGAGAAACTAGAACTCTAAATATACAAGACAGAAATCTGGAGTTATCCTTAAGAAAAAAAAATAAAATGAAATATAGCATCATTATATACAATGTCATGCAATCAAAAATAAATTTTGAATGCAGATATCCTATCTCTCTCAATATCCTAAGTCCTGAAAAACATTTTTTTCCATAGTGATTGTGTTATTTTTCTTAGCGACTGTAGATCAAAAAGAATTGTCATGATAAACTGAGTACAGTGACCAGTGAGTTAGGTTTAAATCTTTCTTTATGAAAGTATTAATGCATTTAAGCCATGCACAGATTTGTGTAATTGTTTTGCCCAGTACCAACCACTCAGACAACTAAATGTTAAGCCAGCTTTTTTTTTGTTGCATGCAGTTTGTTGCAATATTGCGTACTGAACAGATGAGGAGCATTTTTTTTCTAGTGAGTCATGATTTCATAAGACAAAAGTATCTCTGGAGTAAAGCCAGCATACTTTAATATTTTATCATTGGCAATATTTTAAAGTTGGCAAATATAACTATAATTGAGGGAAGTAAGAAACTTCAAATCCTGAGTGTTACATGCTTCTCTTCAGGAAATCCCTCTAGCCCGTTGTTCTTGTAAAATAGTAAAGTGTGTGCAACTGTCACGGTAAATTTAATAATAATCTGGTTATTGAAAGACAACAGGAACATAAGAACTAAATTTGAAGCTTTCGATGGACACAATCAAGGAAAATACATCATGACTAACTGGAAAGCCAAAGGCTCTCTGGGAAACATTCGATGTCAATCCAAAATTACAAGGGAGAGAGAAATCATTTTAGCTGCTTCCAAGTACCAAATGATTTGAAAATAAATCACTGCCATGTAAAGTTCCACAGAAAAACATCATCATCCTGATGTGATGTTTTCTTGAAGAAATGCAAACCTCTTATTTGGGCTGCAAAAAGAGATGCTTTTATATGCAAGACAGATGCAACTTGAAGTTGCTATGTTGTTGCTGTACTGTGTTTTAGGAGACGGATATTCCTGGAACAAACACAAACCCTGACCTTCCCTCAATCCTTTCGTCACAATAGTTTGAGTTTAAATCACTTTGCTGACATCATTTTGCTCTCATTTACAGTCCATGATGCATAATATAGTAATGTATGTTAGTGAACTTCTAACCTAGTAGGAAATATCAGGACATACCTTTTGGCAATTTTTGAGTCCCTCCATGTTGCAACTCTATGGTTTGATTCAGGACAAGAGCATACACAGAAGTCATTTCAAAGTTAGTTTTTTGTAGTGTCTTTGTAGCCCTCTTCTATTTTTGAATTTCTTCTGAGAGCTAAACTTTAGAGAAGGCAAACTCTACTTGAAAATTGCCAAAAGAATGTTGATTTTTGCACCAATTAAAATTTCAGTTAAAGTAGCTTCCACCAAGTGAAGAAATAACATTTGCTTAGGCAGAACATTAATACATGAGTCAGCAGTAGCTACTTTGCTTCATGACAGCCTGCTTGCTGAAGCTCATAAAATTCAATATATATTGTATTATATTGGTATAATATATGTATCCTTAGTAACAGGATAATTTGCCTATAGAAAAAAAAACTGCAAAAGAATCAATGTCCCTTTTCCTCCACTTCTTCGCCTTCCCATGCCTCCACCCCCAAATCCGAATCCCAAACCAATGCTGATCACCTTTAGCAGCCAAACTTTTGGGGACCCTCTGTTATCTCGGCAATTGAGCTTCCTGATGGCTGTCTTCAGCCTGATGGGAGACTGCAGTACTATCCTGGTCCCAGGGCATGAGCCAGACTCTGGGTTTATACACAGGAGAAAAAGAGCAGTATTGCTCAGATGGTAAACAGTGTAAGCGGTCATTTTTATAATACTTCATTGGGATTCATATTATTTGTGACAGCAGCAGCACTGCTGCACGTCAGAGAGCTTCAGGTGATTATGCAGGGTGCTTCCTGGCCAACAAAAATATTTGCAAGACACACATCAATGCAATATTCACATCAACAGCCTTGTTGGTGAGCTGAGTGTCCTCATTATTCCAGCTGATTCAAATACAGACCTCCTAGAAAGCTTCTGAAGCAAAATTAATTTGAATACAGTAAAAGTAGCCTACATCTGAAATACAGTCAACAATCAATGACCCAAAGTAAAGACAGGAAGGGGAAAATGCCCTAGCTAAAACCACGTGGGTGGAAACTAGTGTGTGAAAACACGCATGATCCCTGTGCCTTGCCAAGATTTAGACTGTTTTTTTGCAATAGGTAGAGACCTAAATAGTTTTAAGCCAAAATAGATTTTGACTGGAAAGAATACGCCCTTTGTAGTCTCTGTCAAGTCAGTGAGCTTTCCCCAAATGCCCTTCCTTACTGGGCAATCAGTTTCTTGTTTTGCTGTATTTTTCGGCTCCAACAGTGAAATAAATGCATGTCCTGCCTTTGATGCTTCCATCGTTCGTTCTCCCATGCTTTGGGATGGCAGGGGAGATGAAAAAGGGATCTTTTCCTTTTTGGTTTAAGTAACATGATGACTTAAATTACATGATGACTTATGGTAACATAACCGCAGATGAATAAAATAAGGCAGCAATACAAAAATGATGTAAACTGCAATTTGAGTGTAGTTTTAAAGTTTATATAAGGTTACCTTTCTCACTACTCATTCAGGAGTTGCTCTGTTTAATGCAGTTTTGATTCTTATGCATGTTCATGCATGTTTCTGAACTCCAGTGGCCTGGTAGTCTACTCTGAGGGACCGTTAAACTTGGACCACAAGCCAGAAGATATGTCTGAGCTCTTCAGGCCTTTTCACACCCTGCTAAGAAAAATCAGGCAAGTAATAAAAGATTATTAATCGCATCTTTTCTGTAGCAAAAATTAGAGACCTAAATAGCTCACACAAACATCTAGAAAGTAATTTTGGAGTTACTATGTGAACCAGAAGTTACTTATTTCCTTTCATCTACCTGATGTACCTGGTTGCTTTTCCTTTCACTGGAGTTTACTGAACATCTTGTCTCCTTGTGATACTGCCCTGTCTCTGAATATCATTTTATTACATATCATTTTTCTCTATGGGTGAATGATGCCTGAAATATTAAAGTTGCAGTTTATTTTTGGGAGGCCCTGTTTCTAATTAGCATGAATGTTTTGGTTTAACTCGGCTTATTGCATTTTCTCAGTATGTCATGATGCAATATTCATATCATTCTTAATCTAATAGAAATTACTGTAAGTTTTTCATATTGGGGTTCTATTTTTAAAGACTCATTTTATTTGTACCTCTTATTGTTGTATTTTAGTCTAAATAACCATTAAAGGTAAGATTTTTGGCTTTTTTGGTTCAGTTCTTTAGAGAAATGAAACTATATCTTTAAAACATCTTTATATTCAAGGCACTTTTAAAGTATTTCATTCTGAGTGTTTAAATTCATTGTCTCTAACATTTTAGTAGAATTTAAATTTCTTATATTACATGTAAATTCATTCCTATAAATCTCTGGGGATAATTTGACAAAAAGTGTTTTTCTTTTGTCTTATTTCCAATTTTCACCTGGTTATTTCAATTCCTGTCTGCCATTATGATGTTTTTACATAGACTAACTTTATCTGGAAGACAGTAATCTATGGAGTAATCTGGATTTCTCCATAAATTACTCTCCTTTAACAAGATTAGAGAGGTGAAGCGTTTCCTGTGGCAGAAACTAAGCTGCAGCAGGGAGTAGTTAAGAGAGGAGCCATTTCTCAAGTTCGCTTTCATGAATGGCCATTTGTGCCCTTTGATGATTTTTCGTTAATTCTGTATAGAACCAATGCAGCTTTATTTTTAGGTATGTTAATGATGCTGGTCTTGAGATCTCATGATTAAAATGCCCTAATTAGTGCCACTTTTTTCTCCAATTTTGAGTGATTGCTTTTTACAAAAAATAATATAAAAACATCATTGAGTGGTAAAAACTTAAGATAGTTAAATCCTGAAAAAAATCACTTACAGGGAAAAGTACTGAAGCTTAAAATGTTTTTGTATGGAGTTTACATTACAAATATCTAATTCATTTCCAATACATGGCCGTTACAGAAATTGTCACCATTGTATTCTACTGGATTAATAAAGCCAAAAAATATTTAAAGCCTAATATACTTCTCATAATCTTTACTTTCTACTTACTGCTTGCATTTTATAATATGGGAAATCAATGAAGTCAGTTTATTGCTTAGTCCATTTAATTTTCAGCTCCTCAGAACTTAATGGTTGGATTGAAAACACATTAGTTAAATGTTTGTTCAATAACAATATATTCCAGCGCAGCCTTTAAAATGAAAATAATATTTTAGATTCACTTTTCGAAAAAGTAGTTCTAATATTCTCTAAGATTTATATCATTTTTATTCTTTCCTAAGAAGCATTAAGAAATGTGATTAAAAAAATGCAGTAATAACTTGAACAAAAAAGATGAAGTGAGAATAAAAAAAAATACAAAATGAAACTGTAGAAAAAGAAAATGTCTGAAGCACAATATTATACACAGCAAATCCTAAGTGTACAATATATCTATGTAGTGCAATGAAAATTAATTTAAAAACTACCTAAGCTGTCTAGGTTTTCCTTTTTTTTCTTTTTTCCTTTTTTTCCCCTTTTTAAGTGACAGCAGCTTGGTTGGTTTGTTTTACCTGATCAGATTGCAATTCCTGCTCAATGAATGCTCACAGAAACCTATGAGGGAAGATGGAATTAGATATTTAGACTCCTCTCTAGCAAAATGGGAGCATTTTTTTTCCAAGAATATTTTTCTAGTCTTCATCATCAATAGCTAGAGCATGAAAATAGACTCAAGGAGTCATCTGTTAAAGTATTTGCGTACTGTGTTTTAGCCATGAGCCCGTTGTGATCATAAGATGTTCTTTTTTCTTACATTTCAGTAAATTTCTCCACAGTTTAGTGCACTGCAACTTTTTAGTCAACTAATTATTTTCACTCATGGCATAAACCCAAATGTGCAGCTCTCTGGCTGAAAGCTGTGAATGGCCGGGGAAAGGCAGGTTCCTGTGCCCAAAACTCCAGTACTCTGGTCCTTCTCGTAAGTGCCCGGTCCTTCTGCTGCCTAATGAGAGATATCTGCACACCTCAGCTGGGCATTAGTTCACTTACAAGGGACAAGTACAAGTTAAGTGCTGCCTTCTGTGCAGCTGGTCTATAGGAAAATCCACTCAATGTTTGCAGTAACAGAAATCCTAGTGGTGGTGATGAGGGAAAAAATGACTGTAATATTAAATGGTCCTTGAGACAAGCCACAGTCCTTCAGAACGTGCAATAGTTTGATTTTGCTGCAGTTCACTCCATGCTTTCATAAGGTATTTTTTTGTTTTGTTTACACAAGTAATGTCATTTGAGTGGATGCTGAAGCAACTCTGATGCTAACATTAATTTTGCAGTTGTTCTTTTTAAAAAGAGATTAGTAGTGTATCCAAGATTATCTATGGCAGAGCAAGGTATGCTTTCTGCATGTTTTTTTCAGATCAGTCAGAAAAAGAAAGTAATGAAATACCTCTAAGGTATTAAATATATTATTTTAGCTGTCACATTTATTTGTGGATATCATTTTTTGAAGGACCAAAGTACAAAGAGTCACTGAGAGGAAAAAATGGAAAATTGTCCCCTTATTTTCCCTTTATTTGTTTTTCACCCCTTCAATACTTAGGTAAAAATATTAAAATTTACAGGAAAAACAGTTTAACGTTACGGTAATCACCAAGATCTAGAGTGGTTTTTACAAAGACACTGAACAGATTAGGATGTCTCCAAAATGTTAAAATTTATAATCTGTTGCAGTCTGAGACTTTTAAGACACCCGCACTGCAAAAGTGATATTGATTGTTTTTAATAAATGCATTTTAACTGATAATGTAATGCTGGGAAATTTCTACTGCAGTCCTTTGTGCAATAATTTTCAGGGTCCAGTGCCAAAAATGGTAAATCTCTATGAAAATCAAAGTTAAATTTGTGGAATAAAACATTACCCAACAAAATTATTTCATAGAGGTAGCACTGCCTTACTGTCTAAGCAGAAGGGAGGGGTGATATATTTTATTTTTGGGATATATTTTGAGTTATTGCTTGGCTTCATTGCAAGGATGTAGATAATCTGATAGCCTGCATTTACAAAGTAATTTCGGACTGAGACATAAGCAATCACACAAGTTTTGAATTTGAATGCAAAATATACCTGGAGTTCTAGAGCTGCAAGTACTCTGCTCCCAAGTTCAATTTCTGAATTTATTTGCTAACTGTAAAAGCTCTGGAAAATTGATAGCCTCTGCATCTTCTGTGACTGCAAATGCAAATTCCTGTGTGTACGTCTGTCTCTTTAGGGATCTGCTTCAGACATTAACTGAGGATGAACTGCACACGCTAGAACGTAATCTCTGTATCTCTCAAGATGTGGATTTTCCGGTCAGAGCAGATCCTGAAGTGCCCTCTGTCATCGCACCCGGCATAACTGCAACTTTGCCTGCAAAGGAGCTTTCCGCAAAAGCTGAGAACACGGAGGCCGAGCTCGCTTGTTCCATGCAGTATGATGAGCAGGAGCTGGAGCAGCTGAATCGGATGGTGCACCGAGTAGGGGATGAAATGTCTTCTCTGCTTTCCCCTCCGAGCATCTGCCAGTCTCCAGCTCACAGACCTAGTCTAAGGAACAGTTCTAGCACAGAGGCCTCGCCAACGAGACACCATCTTGACAATTTAACTGATGAAGAGGACAGAGTGTTTTTTATGGATGACCTAGATGGAGCAGGAGAAGCTCTTGCTGGGTTGGATTCAGTAAATGATACTTTTGCTTGGGTGAATAACCCTTGCCACAGCTCAAAACAGAACCTGCAATATAGAGACGCTCTACTGTACGAGAACGGTCATCAGGCAGAGGAAACTTTGCTTCTGAAAGATGTGGGAAATGACTTCAGCAATAATAACACTATTGAAGATAGCAAACAGAGGTCTGGCATCTCAGTTCAGAATTCTTGCAGCTGTTTAGAAGGTCCCGATTCACAGTTATACCTCAATGGTTGGGATGCCTATGCTGATGATGCAGAAATGGCAGAAGTGATAGCTCACAGGACAGGAGGAATGAAAATATCTGCCACTGTAATATTTAATCCTAAATCTCCCTCCAGCTCAGAATCCCCAGTAACAACTCCAGAAGCAGCTATCGGTTGTGTTGCTGGATCTGCTAATCCATTAGCAAACGAGGAGGAGAACGAATCCCATAAGCTCAGTATAGCTGCCACAAACTGTCTAATTAATTCCTGTGTGTGTTGTGGCAGCTGTGAAGACAGCAGGGAGGAGAGTGTTAGAGGTTTAAAGAGTAAGCATGCTGCAGGAAGTGTTGTAAATGCCTCATATACTTTAGTAAAGTCTAAAGAAACGGACCATGTAGATAACTCGGGTAATTCAGTCCCTGCACAGGAAACTTTAAAACCTGAAACTTCTTCTGCTTTGCTAGCAGAAAGAGACTTTGGCAGGGAAGAGCAGAAACTGCCAATCTCCTCTAAGTGCCTGGCACATTCCTCAGGTTCACAGGTAGGAGTAGAAAATGAATCACAAGGAGAAGCAGAAATCATCTCGAATCAGCAAAAGAAGTGGGAGAAGAGGAAGCAACCATGTGAGAAGAAAATGGAGAACAACGAAGACAGTAGTAGTGAAAGGACAGCAAGGGAAGACATCAAGTCAAGATCTAGTTCAAGGTAAGAAAAACTTGAAGTTTTAGAATAAGATTGGCATATCTAACCAATTTCTATATCCTTCTGCTCTAATGATCACTCTATATTTAATGCTGATTTTAAAAGGAATAGTATATTGCAGACCTACAGAATTTTTGAATATAGAGATACTAAAAGTATTGATCTGTATGTGTTTTCTTGGAAACATTTGGAGAATGTTTGAATTTCAGACGTGTTATGTCTCTGTCTCATTGAAATAAAGTGCACTAGTTTTAGGAGTGTAATGTCACCGGGGCACGTTGCAGCTAAGCGTTACCTGAATGGTTACGTGGTGATTCTGCAGAAAAAAATCGAAAGAACAAAAACAAGTGCGCAGGTACTAAAAATTGGCTTCTGTGCTGGTTTACAGAGTTAAATTGTGATCTAATCCATTCCCCCTTCATGGTTACCTTGGCTCTGTTGGAGCTCACTTACCTGGTCAGGGTGTCTGTGTGTGTTCATGCCTGCCGGCACGCGCTCACGGCCACCGCAGGAGGATAATAGAGAGGGCAGAAGCAGCTTGCCAGAGCATCCCTCTGGCAAATTCAGCTACAACTGACAGAAGAGCGGAGGTCAGCGGTTAAGTTTTTGCGTGTTCTGTGAAAACAAGCAACCAGTGACCATAAATATCTGTATTAAAGAAAATGCTACACTTCAGCTTCGATTAGATACCTTATGACAAGGTGATTCAAGATGCAAATCTGTATCATGAATACAAATCTGTAAGAATTGCCTGACACAACTTACTGTGTGTAAAATTATTTTTCATCTTCCTCAATGCTCCTAATAACTGTGATTTTTTTTTATGCTCGCAAGTATGATCATATTCAGGGACTTATAGCAGAAATGTCCAAGGAACTTCATTTTAAGAACTAATTCACAAATCTCTTTGGTATTTCATGCACTAATGCTACTTTAAGCGGATTTTTGTTTAAAATTACTGCATAGTTAATTACAATGTCTTGATGAATTCTAAATATATTACAAAACCTCAGACAGAACATTTGTCTCCTTTTTGTATTTGAGCAAGATATTAAGTAGTATTTAGAATAACAATTCTGCAAAATATAATAAAATTATGTGTAAGCTTGTTTTTTAGGTTTGTGTGTGTAGTAACCTCTTTTTCAAGAGCTTGTCCAGCCCCCTGTTAACATTGTGTAAAACGGGAAAAAATGCATTTTTACAAGGCATTCTATAAATCTACATTTCTTTTTGCCATGTGTATACAAAATTCTGGTCCTTTTGTTAACAACTTGTTATAAGGGCTCCTCGTTCCTGTTTGGAAGAGATGTCAGTTCCTGTCTGATCTGTCCGTGTTGTCTGTGGTCCTGTAGAATCAGTCACACGTTTCCTACATGGCCTGTTTCCCAGGTTGGAAAAGTCCACACCCTACTTAATCATTCCTTGTGCAGTTGTCCCGTGACTTGGATCATTTCTGTTGTCTTCCTCCAAACATTTTTCATCTCTCTTGTTTCCATTTAGAGATAAGGGAAAGGCAAGTCATGGATTTGCCCAGTGGGATAGTTATTTTCTTTTAATTTTCTAATGATCCCTAATATTTGGCTTTTGTTGTTTTTGTGGCGATGTTGATGTTTTCACTGTTACCAAGCAGGGAACTGGTGTGTGTTTGTTTGCTTGCTGCTTATTTTTTCCTAGCTACATAGCAAAGTCCCCAAACGCTGCCTGTCAGCTCAGAGGCAGTTTTTCATATGTAAAGTTAAAACTCTTTCTGTCATTATACTGGCTCTTTTAGATCCTGGGTTCTTTTTCATTCTGCCCTTTTTTTCTTACTTCCCTAAATAACTTCTTATCACTACTAAACTTTCTCACCTCTTTGCTCTCCCTCTTCAGATCATATATGAATATTAAAATCCACAAGGCTACAGGCATCTTCTCTGGTTACCTACTTGCCCATTTCACAACAAATTAGTTGATGTTGAACCTTTCTATCATTTATAAAGTTGGCTATCTAAAAGCTGTTACTGAATTACTCTGATATCTTGGGGGAAATGTGTAGCTGGCATGGGTTTACAAAGGGAAAATCATGCTTAAGCAACCTGAGAGTCTCCTGTGATGAAGTGACTGGCAGGGTGGATGTGGAGACATGTAGTGGGTGACTTGATTACCTTGACTTTAGCAAGGTTTTTGACACTGTCTCACATAAAATTCTCATAAATAAACTGATAAAAGTGTGGGCTAGGTAAGTAGTCAGAGAGGTGGATTGAAAACTGCCTGAATTGCCTCAGGGGGTTGAGATCAGTGGCACAAAGTCCAGCTGGAGGCTACTCACTTGATGGTGTCTCTCAAGGGTCGATATTGGGGCCAGTATTGTTTAACATTTTCATTAATGACCTGAGTGATGGGGCCTAGTGCTTCCTCAGAAAGTTTACAGCCATCTTAAAATTGGCAAGAATGGTTGATAAATCAGATGGTTGTGCTGCTGTTCAGAGAGACTTCGACAGGTTGGAGAAATGGGCAGAGAGGAACCTCATGGAGTGGAACAAAGGAAAATGCCAAGTCCTGCCCCTTGGGAGGAGTGACTCCACACAAGGGTATGGGCCACAGGCCGACCAGTTGGAGACATGTTTTGCAGAGAAGGATCTGGGGTCATCTTGATGGACAAGCTGACCATGAGCCACCAATGCATCCCTGTGGCAATGGCAGCCAATTTAGTATTAGTGTTGGGATTTAGGCTGCATAAGGTAGGTAGTCGCCAGCAGGCTGAAGTAGTTAATCCCTCCCATCTACACATATATATGTATATATCTATATGTGCGTATATATGTGTATATATATATGTACTTTCTTGATCCATTTTTACCATAGCCTCTTTATGGTTATTTTATTGATTATCATGAATTGTCTCGGTGTTCACTGTCTAGACTTCAGTGTGTCTTGTAGCAGACCAGTACTATCATATATGTATGTAATATGTATGTGTGTACAGAGATTTAGAGATTAGCCTGTGAATTGCTAATCATGTTATTGGGGAGAAATCAGTTGCAGAACAGAATGCGAACCTTTTCTTGCTCATGCTGCCTGTGTGGTGACTAATCATTGCTTTTCAATGACATTTTAAAATAGGAAGATTATATTAGGCTTCCGTGACTGTTCCCTATTACATGCTTGTGCAAGCCAACCATAGGGGAAATGTTTGAGACAGTAGATTATTTTCAGAATGATGGACCCATTAGCTTGAACAATAAGCAATCTAATATACATGGAATAGCTGCAGGATATGCTCATTCATCAAATTGATAAATGTATTTAGTTTCTAGTTATGGTTATTCAGCAACTAAGAGAAGAAAATTTTCTTTCTCTTGCCTGCGTCAAGGAGCTATCAAATGTGCATGTTAGGATATAAACTTTTTTTTCAGTCAATAAGGGTTCTTTGTTTACTTCTGTTTTCCTGTGCAGTGTGACATTATTTGAAGGCATATTTTCAATGAATTAGGTTTACTGTAATTATTCCAGAACTTTGCAACAGTTAGGATCCAGCCTCAGATGCTCGGCTGGTAAGATAATATTCAGTGAAGTTGAAAATACACATTAAATATTCTTCTGCTTAAGATTTGTGTGTTGACCTGTATTTCTGACTTCGCTTTGTTGGAACTGCTAGATGTTAATTTTTTTATCACTTTCTACATTGTTTGCTTGCAAAAGTTTTGAAATTAAACCCGAAGGGCATGTGGAGTCTTGGGCAGCTGAATTAATGTCACGCATGTGAGAAAAGTGCTAGCAAAAATGTAGTCAATATCTGACTGATGCAAGAGGCAGTGATAGAAAATAAAGACCTTCATGCAGCAAAAACCAAACGAGTAAAGGGAGAAATAATCTAAGAACAACACAAAAGAACACAAAATTGTGTAGCAAAGCGGCATTTGGTATTTGCGCTAAGGAGAAGGTAAGTTAACACCAGTGAAATGTTTTAGAGCTGTATATAGTATTGCCTCTTTTTAGATTGGAAGCAAGCTATACAGATTTCTAAAATGTTCATTCTGCCACAATATTCTTGTACTTTCCAATAAAAAAATGCATAGATTGAAAATTGCACTTATGTTGGTGTTTTGGAAATATCTGACTTTCTGCTCCTTCCAAGACTGTTTATTCTTCTACATGTTTTATGAATGTTGGCAGTATTTTTTCATGTTGTCATACAGTGCCAGTGTTCTCATGTTAACCAGGCTTAAATACCTGCTTCCGATGTGTGTTCATTTATCTACGTACTGGCCTTGTAACAATTCTTAAGTGTAGTTTCTCTCCTTTCCCCTGCAGGTCTATTTAGTCTACTTTAAAATATAGAATTTCTGCCATTTTCCTTCATTTGTTATTTGGTGAGTGTACTCTTAATGAAGCCTTTTGCAGCACGCATGAGACTTGGCAAAAGGAGCTGAAACTGGTAGTGAGAATTTAATTTGTTCACGCTTTCTGCAAGCTGTAACAGTGTCCTTCATCAGCTGTGAGGTGCTGATGCTGTTCACATTTACTTGCGGAGGCTTAAACAGAATATTTTGCCATATGCTTTTGCAAAGTAAGGAGAGGAATGGTGCATATCTTTGAAAGAGCATATTATACTATTTGGTGTTCTGTATTGCAATCCTACAGTAAGATGATTAAAATAATCTTCTCCAGCTTGTTATTCAAGTTGTCCTGTTTCTTAGTGTTGCAATTTCTTAGTCTAAAAGTGTAAAATTATATTTTTAAAATTTTATTTCCCCATCATATTAGAATTTCTTTGTAAAAAGAACAGCTGTTTTATACACTGCCAGAATCTAAATTTGTTTTTTATGCCTACATTTAATTTTTCGCACTTGTTAACAGTATGTAAGGTGTTAAGTCTTTGCATGTTCCACCTTTATGCCTGCAAGAAAACAACCATTCTGATTTGGGGTGGCTGATAATTGCTGGAAAAGGACCTTTCTAGATTTATTTTGGGTGCTTTTTTTGTAAGAATTAATGGACAGCTGTGCATGTTCACTTAACTGAAAACATGTTTGCTTAGCCACCTTGTATTGTTCAGATTTTAACAACTATTGAAAAGTAGGAAAAATTGTCATCAACATAGCTAACAGCAAGAATAGGAGCGGACTGCAAATAAAATATCAGTCCTTCAATTGCAAAACTTTCCCTAAGCAAACCTGTACCAGGCTGTTGAACAGTTGATTGAATTTCCTCTGTTCCCCTTTTGGCATTTTTTTTAACATTGCAAGTTTAAAATTAAAAGTGATGGGGTTTGACCTTGTCTGTTGAACACCTATGTAGTATCTGATAAGAGCTGATAACAGCAGTTGTATTATGATTCAAATAAAAGGTGTCAGTTTTTAATAAGCCACATATCTGAGCAGATTTGGTATAGCTGACACGTGAGTTCTGTGAGTTGCTATGTGACCAAGATGGAAAGATTTGTGCCAATTAGTTCATGTAACTTAGGATACAGAGCCACCCTGAGCAATGCAAGCAGAGTCCTATGAATCCACCGTGGGGAAAAGCCAGTGAATCATGGCATTAATTTCAAAGGAGCAGGAGATGCAGTTAAGTTCGGGACACTGACAGGGGGGTTAGTGTGCCAAGAAAGAGTTAGCTGCCCTGTCTGTGCTGATGCCTCCTCTAAAGTGTGTCTGTGCTTGTGCACGTTCTCGTGTGGCACCAGTGCTAATGAAGACGTGCTTAGCTAGCAGCAGCTGATCAGAGGAACCGTGAGCTGGGGAAAGCAGGTCAGTTCCGCTCATAGTACCACTATGCTAGAGCTGCAGAGTGAATCTCCAGACACTGATGAAAAGAGTATTATATGAAAAGTTATCCTGAATTGTGCATATACTAAGAATGTGTTGAGTAGCTCGAGAGCCATCAAAAGTTATTTTTTAACTAAGTAGTTTACCACTGAGAAGGTGTAAAACAAAATTCTCATCATTTTTGGATTCCCATTTCTTGGCACTAACCAAACACAGAATTTCTTACCCTGGAGAGTTTGCAGTCTGAATATTATCCAGAAAGAAATTTCTGGTAGAAAAGTTTGAAAGTGCACAAGAGTGAGAAAAAAAAATTCAATTGTCTAAGCTACATATTCTTTAGAATAATAAAGACCCTGACTGCTGTGAGGTCTGTGTACTGCATATCCGAAGGGTTTGCATTACCTCATGGCCTGTAATCCAATTTGTGCAGAGAGATGAAGTATTAAAGAAAAGGTATTTATGAAGATGCTTTTAAGAAAAAGTTTTAAAAGAAATGAAATGTCATGCAAATTGTAACAGCTTACAGGTGGATGAGAGCTCAGATGATAACCTATTAGTTGGTTGGAGAACATCTGAGAACATTAAAAGATTGAGACCTTTGGGTAATGAAATTAGGTTTTACACCATTACCCTCAAGGAGTAATAGCAGCTCATGGCAGCTGAGGGTCTGCTCATGATCAGTCATTCTACTGAGCGACATAGGCAGGAATTACACATTGTTTCTTGGTGAGTATGAGAAGACAGTCAAAGAACTTCAGTCAACAATCAAACATACTTGTGAGGGCCTTGGTAATCAAGGTGGACAGAATATTTTACTTCAGGTAAAATATTACAAGAACTCCACCTCTGTTTATTTCTACTACTGGTAAAATAAAGGACATGTCTATCCCTTTTGACGCAATAGTTTGTATGTGCTTCAGCTGTTTGAACTGGTTCAGGGACTTTGCTCTGAAGCCAATTCCCTCTTTCACAAACTTCAGACTTTTCATGGAGTCACTGACTTCTTCATACTTAGGAAACATTTCAGGCCTTTTACTTGTTAGAAAGAGCTAGAAAACTCAAATTCTCAAAACACAACCCACGGACATGAATTGATTCTCTGTTCTTAAATAGTCTCATGATTTTGTTCTGTGTACTACTGATGACATGTATTTGGATTTCAGATGTACCAGGGAGAGCTTAACTGAAGCACTGAAGGACAGCAAACCTGAGACTAAATATCAGAACAGGTGTTGCTACCCAGATCATTTTGCAGGTTTGATAGGAAGAAAACTAGAAATTGCTGGGGGGACGATTAAGGGTTGCTCACAATAAAAGAAAATGTGGGACTTGCTTAGCTGTTCTTACCTCCTAGTTCTACTGTTGAAAGATCATTTCATTTTGAACAACACATTTCATCTTTGTGCAACAGTCAGTTCTGCTTAATCGTGCTGTGAAATCACGTGCTAAAGTTTTTTTGCATCATTTAATTATAGGACGTAATAAAAATACATTTTAGTAACATGACCAAATTGTAGAGTTGAATAGGTAAAGGTAATGAACTATAAAAGACCAAGCCATGGTTCAAATGCACGTATCTCTTCATAATAAGCAGAATTATCAAGGGAAATTATATAAAACAAATTAAAGTTAAATAGATTTTTGTTCAAGTCTGATAAATTATTTTCCAATAGCAATGGCTCTTCTTTCACTAAAACACAACACTTCGGATTTGTTTTCAAACTAAATATATGAGATTTATTTTCAAATTGGAAATCAAAAATGAGGAATATGAAGTGATGTGTCTTCGAAGCGAGTAGGAGATATATGAACAAATTCTATTATTTCTTAAAGGGATTGGAACACATACCTTCCACACACCACTTTGAAACATTCCCCACAAGGGTTATTCCATGCCTCTAGCCCAAAAATAACTACAGTGGTCAATTTGGTAGAGGAAAAGAATTTGAAACATAGTTTGCCCAATGCACTCCTACAAATTAAACTAGTCTAAGAAATCTGCTGGTAGTCAAAATTAGCATGAGGAAGTATCCTAATCTAAATCCTTTTAACTAAATTTTTTTTAGGTTTCTCTCTGTGTTGTCCAAAGATTTCCACTTTAATTGAACCTTCAGTTCAGCAGCCTTCAATGATTCTTCTTTAGTGCCCAGAATCAACACAATTTTCATATATTTGCTCAAGATGACATTTTTTTTCAGTCTACTGTAATGAGATTTTCTTCAGTCTGTGGAATTTCCAGTAGCTCAGCAGCAAATTATTACTGAAATATTAAAAAATGGTCTCTCCAAGACAGGTCTGTAGTGCTTATGAGACTAATTTTTATCTTTTAATACTACCTTATGTTGATAATACGATGTGCGATCTAACCTGATAAGACTTTTCATTAACCCAGGGATGATGGGGAGAAGCTGATAACCATTAATTTAAATTATTCATGTTATTTTATTTAGTAGCTAGTAGTAGCTAGTTCTGCTCTAACCGAGTGTTGGTGGTTTGTCACGGGGTTGCCACAACGTTGACCTTTAAGCACCCACCTGAGGACCACGCATGACATCACGGGCACTGGTCAGATTGGGGTGGCCGTGTTATCCCCCTCCTTTTACTGAACAGGCAGTAATCACTGGACTTTCTCTTTCTCATCCTTATTCTGTGGAAACTTAGCTCAAAATTGTCATGGTATTTCAGAAGTTCTTGAAATTTTCTTTTTAGGCTACCTTGGCCTGAAGCCCATAGTAATTTTATGAATTTCCAATGATGTTACATCTTTGCTATATAATCAGGCTGCACTTAACTGCTGGGGCAGACTGTACATCCTATGCAATCCTGAGATCTTTTGGTCCTTCCTGAATGTTTTAACTGTATGTTATAAATTACACTGAAGATTTTTGTAAGTGTGTGCCCATTGATTTTGCCAAATTGTCTCTCCTTTTGGTAAGATAAAATAGATACCTATTATTTCCTAAAGAACAAAAATGTAACTGTTAATTTACCTCTGTGTGCAATGGTGCGGGATCTGTGAGTTATCACGGAGCTCTGCTTTTACCTCTGTTGGCTCCAGCAGTTCATTTTGTTTCCATATGTTTTTTCAGTTCTCAGGATGGCTTACGTGATTCTCCCCTCAGCTCCATCTCCAGCAGTGACTATGAGAGTGTTTCTGTCACTACATGTAGTCTCTCCAGCATATACGCTCTGAGGTAATCGCATCCCTTCGAGTCAGATTTGACTAATTGTCTTGGGTTATGGTTGGTCACAAATTTTCATTGAAGTACCAAGCAAGTGACAGCAACACTTCTGACTGTGCTTCCTTTTGAACAGCAGACTCGCTTTTTCTCCTTGCAGTTTTCCTCAGTGCTGTTGCATTTGGCTGAACTATTTACAGAAAAGGTTTAATGTATATAGCAATGATTTATATGCTCTCAGTGATCTCACTTTTGTTTGTCCATTTAGTGTTTCTTCAAGAGAACCTTTAGCTTGAAATGTACTGAATGTTTGTGTATAGGTAGGTCTTGACTTTCTACATATCATATTTCCTTTTCATTTCAGGTTAGTAAATTAAGGGAAGCATCCCAAAATTAACCATAATGTAATTTTCACAGTATTTTAGGCCAAAACTGTTAAGAATACTAGTTTATATTCTCACCCTCTAAGCTTATGTGACAGTTTTAAATTCACAATTAATTTTACTTCTAGCGCAGGAAAAAAAAAGTTAACTAAAATCCTTCATTTGCTTTTTTCAATACATGCACAGAAGCATTATTACGCCAGTATGAACAGACACAATTTCAGTCAAGGTAGCCTTAGGTGTTCTGCTCCTTCTTGTCCTCCGTCCTACAACTCTCTATCTGTATCCAGCACTTTAGCTCAATAATTCAGAAGTTTAGCTTTGGAGATTGAAAGAGGAGTCAAATGGTCTTTTCTAATGATTGTTAAAAGGCAGATAAGGGCATTTTTGACAGCCTGTATCTTTCCTCTGAAAGATGCAATTAAAACTGTTTTTCATGCATTTCCTGTTGAAATACATTCACTTTCGTGTATTCTTTGAAGAAGAAATAATGTAGCTGTATGCCACAGTTTGCCCTCTGCTAAATACTCAGGCATCAAAGAAACCCTGTTTCCCCCAGGGCTGTGGGAATGAGCGTTGGAGGTAACCTCAGCTCCTCATCAGGCATCACTGGAGCAGTGTGAATAAATAAGTATTTATGAGGGGCATAACCTTTTCTCCAGGCCTTCCTTTAATCCTTTCCTATGTTAGTTTTGTACAAGCTACCGCATTAAAATATCTCGGTGCTTAAGCAAATTAGATCTCTCTTTTTAACCCCTCTTCAGATATTTTTGAGTGTTTGATTCGTACGGCTGTGTTTGCATGTGCATTTTGTGCTTTTGCCAACTAAACTATTTCATTCTATCATTGCTGAGTGCTGCTTTTTAAGAACTCTAAGCTGCCTATTATTCTAAATCAGGTTGACATTGCTAGAGAACTAGCTCATGTAGTTTATGGTACAATAAAACATATAAGAGCTTGCTTAACCCTACCGACATCAGCACCCCTGCTTCTTTGTAATATCTATACGATGTGGGTTAATAACAAAAGCTCAAAACTCTGACTGCTTCAGAGAAGCAGCCTTCTAGAACTGTGTGCATACGCATATAGTATTTGGCTCTGTGTCATCTCAGTACATTTGCTTGTATTACAGTTTAGAATATGTTTATTTTTTAAGGTCTTCCTCTGTCCATTTATTATCTAAAAAATTTTATTTTAGCTTTTACCCAGCTTCTCCAGAGTTTTATCATTTGTCTCCAAGCTCCAAGTTCTTTGGGTAGCAGCTTGGCTTTCCTTGGAAAAAAATCCCTTGGAATAACTAAATTCTCTAAGATGTCGTGTGCATTTGCAAAATAATACCTAACTTGTTTTCTTTTTCCGTTTCTTCTCTGAAATATGATATTGTAGTATTTTTGTCTCTTAACTTCTTAATGCTTTCACTTGTAATCTTAATAACAGATATTATAAATTTAAATGTAACATTTGCAATTTTATCTGAAAAATAATTAACTGAACATAGAATTTTTAAAATACTTTTTTTTTGGCCTTTTGACCTCCTGTGAGAAAAGAATGATTGCTTTGTGCTGTTATAATCATTGCAAATTAAAGTAGATATCCAATATTGAAGCTGAATCTGGCATAGATTTGATGATTTTGAATCAATAGATTATGATATATATGGAATTTTGTATGCATACACATTTCTTGTTTTGGAGAACTGGGAGATTTCCTCCCCTTTGCAGCAGCTTAGAGAGCACTTTCTGCCATGTGTCATCATTTACCATTTTGATTTTACTGCAAGAGAAGAACTGCTGGGACTGCAGGCTCTTGGTCAAGAAAACTCCTTCAAATCAGCATATGGTTTATGGTCGTAGACTTGTTCCATCATCCACATGTGCTGTGTAATTTTCTGAGCTGTGTTCACCCATCCTAACCGTGGGTACCTAAGCAAGGTTTTTTTGCTGTAGGATCCCTGTCTAGTCAATGGAGAAAAGCAGAGACCTCAGCTAAGTGTCTAGTTTGCTGAAACTTATCTTGGCCAGAGATTTCCAGTCTTAAATTAGTACTACATTTATATTCTTTGAGCACTGATTTGGCTCACGCTGTATTTTGAAAAACACATTTTAAAACTTTGCTGAAAATTTCTAGAACACCTCTTTGAAAAGAAGACTGGAGAGTTGATCTGCTAGGGAAAGTTTGGTTATTTCATTGGTATCTGATCTGTATAGAAGGTTCTTCCCTCTGATCTTAGAGGTCTGATCATTGAGAAGTTGACTCTTCAGCCCCGTTTGAAATCTTTTTTTTTTTTTTTTTTTTTTCCACTGCAAAATGTTCATTAAATAATATTCAGATTTGAGGTAACCATATCAGTAGTCAGCTTTATCAGTGAGGAGTAAATGTTCTTCATTTACTTCAGAAGGTTTTAGAAAAAATGATTTTACAGACTCACAGGAGTTAATAAAAATGTGGAATACAACCACTGACCCAAGTGGAACTGAGATATTTGTAACTGTAGCAGGGAAACAACGACTGGTTCTTCATTTTTATTAACCCCAGAGAAGAAACCATCTGCTTTTTTCTTTTACAGATACCTTTTTTACAAATACAATTTTTAGAACAATTTTTACTGTAGTTTCCTGAAGGATAAAATATCATACTGCAGTCTTGTCCATTCCAATTTCAGATATAGTTTCTTTATTTTTAATTGAATGGTGGTAGCTGTTAAAGTTCAACTGTATTTTTGGGAATCTCTTTGGCCCTCAACTCTCAACATGCATGAACATTACTGGCCAAGATCCTGACAAAGCCGGGAATCTGGGTTGGAAATGAAACAAGATCTTTGTATGTTAACTGAATGGGGTGGTCTGAGGTGCTTAAAGCCATATAGGAACTTAAGTGCTTTGAAAGACTGGAACTAAAAATGGCATGAAAAATATTGGGGAATGAAGAGTGTGTGGACCAAACAAGGTAGTTACAGTGAGCTGACTTCAGGTCTTATTGGAGTTCTTTTGTCCAAGATGATATAAGGGAAGAAGAAATATTAATGAATCTGTATTCATGCTTTGCTTTTTCCTCCTTAAAGAACATTCCAAAGCCTATATCTTCATTTTAATATCATGAGGAACTAAAAAATAATGTTAACTGTAAATAATAAGTTTAAATAATAACATTAGTTGTATAATAGGTACTTTTCCCAACTAGCAATCACTTTTTGTCTATGTGTGTGATTTTATTTATCTGCATTTTGCAGTACTTTTTCTACAAATTTTGGCATTTATAAAAACTAGTGATAAAATGTTAGCCAATATTAACTGCAGTCTGCAAAAGAAAGTATCTAAAGTGTGCCAAAATAGCGAGGTTCTGCCAGCCCTTGGAGTGGGTTATTTATCGTGTTATTTCTGCTACAAAATCTGCATCTGCCTTGAGTGTGAGCTGCTCGCTGCCTGGCTGGGTAGAGCTGTAGGAATTGCTTGCTGTATAACATATCTTGAGTAGATTTCTGTTAGTTTAAACACATACATGGAAAACGAGGAAAAAATTGTCTTAGTATATAAAATAGAAGGCGGCGAAATGCTGATTATCTGCTTCAAAAATAGAGAGTGTTTTGAAAGAGACTCTTTGAAGCCACCTCGGCAGGCAGCTCTTGTGTTGAGCAGTTTCATACAGAAACAGGGTTTATACTCCGCTTGTCAGCTCTAATGCTCACTGCTTCTCAGAACATGCAAAAAAGGATAATTACTTGGTTGCCCATAGGACTTCTAACAGTGCCGCACTCCCACGCCGCAGTCCCGCACTATCCAGTAATCAGTGTGCTCAGTGCTGCGTCACAGGTCGTGTGCCCACCAGTCTTATAGGGGGAACGCATCTACGCCTGGGAATGCACAGCACCCAGGACACCAAGTGTATCAGGGATGGTTTTGCTGGCCCAAAGGTAGCCCCTATCGGGTCAGATGTGTCCTGAATCTTCTTTCCTGCCATTTGCCTTTGTTATCTTGGTCAGGTTAGATTTAAGTTATACAAAATAACAGTTTAATTCTTAATTAATATTTGGTACTATCATTTCTGTTTTGGTCAATGCATCACTGTTCACAGTTTTCTTTCCCCTTTCTCTGTAGAGCTGCCCTTTAGGGAAGGAAGACTGAGAACTGAAAGTGGCTGGTGTTATTGCTTTGCATGAGCTGTACTGGGATCATGGCAACAGCTCGGGGAGAAGAGCTGCAGGAAGGGAAAAGGGTGTCAAGCTTTGAGAAAACCAGAATAAAATAGATGTTTCTCCTGCTTAATGATTTGGAACTGCAAAGTGCCTATGTATGTTTTAGGCAGTGTGAGTCTCTGCTGTTTTCTATTAGTCTGACACTCGAGTGGTGTGCGAGCAATTAATATATGTGTTGACAGAGACCATCATCAACAGGCTGCAATGCAGCTGGGGTAAAGGCTACATCCTTTACCCCAGCAACCAGATGAGCAATACTAGCAAAGAGGAAAAAAAAATCCATGTTTATAGGGTCACATTTATGATTTTGTTCATTTAAGGAGGTGTATATTCAATTGCTGAATGTCATTTGACATTCCCTATGCTATTAGTAGAACAAAATCAACGACTTTCAGAAAATTGATTTTTTTTTTTTTACTACAAAACGCTTTCATGTTTAGGGGTTTTGAGATTTTGTGGAATAATTCAAATCAGTTTTGCAGAGTTCTTGCAATGCCTAATACCAAGATATGTTGCAAGAGCACAATTATGTTTTAAGAGGATTTCCTCATATTTATAACAGACTGTAGTTGAAAACTGAAGAGAAAGCTTCCTTTTCTAATTCAAGCTTTAAGGTTCCACTTAGTGACTTAATCAGCGTTTCTCAGCTTTGACTCCCATGGCTGGATGCAGAATTCCTCAGGGTTTCTCCTAGATCCTAAGATGTTTTAACATGTCAGGTGGTTGTTTTGTCTTTACTTTTGAAGGAACTCACGGAGGCAACATGAAAATACCCTGATGAGCTTCCCTAGCCCTCAGAGTTCCTCTAGCTGGGAAGTGGCTTTCACTGCTGCTTCTCTGTGTCTGTGCGTGCTGCACGCAGGAGTGCAACCCGAGAGAGATCTTAATGGAGCTGGATGTTAAATTTACTTTTTATCATGCCATACAGTGTAGCTTCACCAAGGACATTGAGGAGCTGTATGAGAGGCCTCTTTCCCTTTGGAAGGGTTTGTATTCTGCAACAGGTACCCAGGTTCTATCCGTCTGAAACCGGGTTTGAGGATACATGATTAAAGCTGGAACTGAGACATTGCTATCCCCTTACTAGATATTAAAGCTGCTATTATATACCGTTCCTTCCTAACTTCTATACTCCTTCTGGTTTTCACTTCCATTTATTTCCATTTTGAGATTGTTTCAACTGTTGCTGTGCTCTAATTTCATATTTTTTATTTTGCAGTATGACTGAATGTTTCTGAGATCTTTAAATGCATGTTTGATTACAAGAAAGTGTTAGGAGAAAACAATGTTATGATGGAATTTGGAAAACCTTAATTGATTCTAATTTGCTAGATTTTCATGTATATTTTTTTCTTGAATTTTCCAATATCCATCCTTGTGGCAGTGAGTTTGAATAAGCCAGAAGGGCAATGCAAGAGGGCAGTTGCCTAAGAAGAGCTTCTTACAGTAATTTAGCAACACGCCGCTTCAACACCCGTGTTTTTGGGAAGTCCAGCATGACACAGAAAGGGAGAGCTCAGCAGTGAGAGGTGGGAAGGGCTGGGGAAGGAGGCACGAAGCTGCTCTGCCAACAGAGCCGGCAGCTGCCAGGCTCTGGAGCAGACATCCCTATCGACTTCAAACTCACTAGTCTTCAACGCTAAAGACTTTTCCTGACTGAAAATTCCACGTAGGACATATGGCTAATAGCATTAGCCAAATTGTTTGTTGTAACCTCTTGCCCACGTCAGTTGGGGCAAAAAAACTACACAGGGGCTTCCGCAAATCTTGTGGTTTACGAAAAATGCTTCCCTTCTTGTGGAATTCAAAAGGGTGACAGCAGATGGGGTGTCTCATGGGTGGAGCTGGGCATTGGTGATGCCAGTGGTGACAGTGTAGTTCAGTAGAGCTGTTCAGCTGTCCTGCTAGAGGGATCTGCATCGGCAAGTTTTAAAGCCCAGGGAACTAGAAACATTGATTTGTTTCTTTAACCTTTTCTCTTAAAGAGAAAGTACCTGAGAGTTTGTATACAAAAACACCCTCTTGACTTAATAAAATATTATGATTAAAAAGCTTTTTTTTTTTTTTTTTTTGAAGGCTTTTCTTAATCCAATGACAAATATCTTTTGGGCTCTTCATTAAGATATAGTCCTTAACTAACTATGTGCTACTCACAAAATAGAAAACACATTCTAAATTGAATGATTCTATAATTGAATGCTCACACCTCCTTTAAAATATTTATATGAAGGTACTAAGAAAAGGCATCAAACATCAGTTACAGAAGCAGTAAGAGTGTGGCGTTGAGAAAGAATTGGGCTGACTGCTGGCCAAAAGGAACTTGGAATTGTATACAGAGAAACTGTGCTCCACTCTGGGATTTTTCTTGTGTCAGGGAAATTAAATGATTATGTAGAAAAATAGCATATGAAACTACTTGAGTGATTACTTTATAGTATGGGAAACATGGAGCAAAAGGGAACTTCTGCCGATAGACACACGTTCATATAGGTATGCCAGAATAATGCACGTGTGCGGTCTCCTTGGCTTGATGGTTAGATTAACGATGCAGTTCATGTTACCTGCTGCTCCTAGTTTTGCTTGTGCGGTTTACTGGAGATTCCCAGAACAAGCAACAGAAAGCACTGGTATCCCAGGTATTCGTACAGTATAAATGGAGTAAGGAGAGTCTCTGAATTCTTTGTGGACAATTTTCTAGTAATCATGTGGCATTGCTTGTAGAATTTACAAGTTTTGCTCTTAGGCACTTAGTAGGGATGAATTTGTTTTACTGGAACTTGATGCGTCTTGATTTAAAAGCATCACCAGTGATCTTCAGAGATCTGTATGTGAAAGTTAATTATAATTAAAGGCATTGCCTGAAGTCAGAAATGTAGAGCGTGGTCTTTCCTTTTGAAATTGATGACTTTATTTCATCATACAAAGTAGAGTAGATCTTTGGGGTGGTTTTCTTCTCTGCTAGGCTTGACAATGAGTTGCTTTTAGTCTAAAACCATCATCTTAGGTGTTTTTATGACCCTTGAAATCAGGATAATTCAGTTGATTTCTTTATATACTTTATACAGTGACCTTTAAAATTCATTTTACTTGTTATTGTTCTGTATTTAATGAACTCTTGAGTTTTTTTGTGATTAATGAGTATTTCTTTGAAAGAATCTTTATGTTCTGCGTTCAGTTCAGATAAAATTTGAGATTTAATGAAACAAATGCTTCTAGACAAGTTCAGAGAAAACATCTGTGAGTAGTTAGTTTTCTAATGTCACTGTCATCTGAGCACAAATGTAGCACATTTAAATTTGGACTAATTTTGAATCCACTGATTTTGCTTGCTCAGTTTGAGACTTAGTCTTTTTGGATGAGTGTCAATGCTCAGCAGCATTCCGCACAAGGGCTAAGGTATCGCAGATGGTTATGTAAAACGCCTGGCACCTTCTGCAAATGTCAGTCATAACCTTTTTGTTCCACAGTCTTGTTTTCTATTATGTATAGGTACTACCACTTAACCTGGCTATAGACATTCTTTGGAATGTAAAAACTGTAAAGCAAGCTGGTTCTGCAAGTGACAGGTGATGCTCTGTGCGGTGACAGCACTGGGTTTTGGTTGTTCAGAGCCAATTAAATTTTGTAGACAAGCTGTAAGAGAAAGAGCCCCTTCTAGAGATACATATTTAAAATGCTGAAATAAGCCTCCTAGCATTGTAACATGATAGATGAAGAGTCATTTAAAATTATTAAGTAAATGCTAGCCAAGTCAGGTAAAAAGCTGATTTATTGCATCTGCCAGAGGATGTTTGTTCCTTTATAATGTATAAGCAGTTTTACTGTTTGGAATCAACCTTTGACATAAATTCTTCTTCTTGATACTTACCTTCGGGCATAGTAACTTTGCAGTTTTTTCACAGAATGAAAAATAAATACATGATAAGCATTGCTAATATGATAAACATTTAGCAAGGGGAATTCCATGGTTACTTTGGTCTCATCTTTGCATCTATTATTTTCTTTTCAACCAAATTCCTTGGGTAATGCACATTCTATTCCGAGAAACTGAAAAAGATGAGGAAATCTCTCTGACTACTTCAGACTGAAGCATGGCTGTGCTTATTCTGCGTTGATAGTCAATTCTGCAGATATTGGCACTGAAACCTTCCAAATTGGAGTATAATCTTTCTGTGTTAGTGAAATGCTTCCTACACATCTGGGATCTGCTGAGAATTTTCATGCAAATTAAGTGAGTTAGATAATCAAGCAGAAGTGGTATTCCTTACAAAATTACAAAAACAGCTTGATTGTAAGAATAATTTGGACATGAGATGAGTTGAACTCTACAGGTCAAAATTCAGATTTATATTCTCTAAGTTTAAAAGTCAAGAGAATCTTTAACATTTGCATAGATGCACTCACTGCTGTTCGGGGTACCCTGCTGTAAGAAGACGTCTCTTCTGGCTATTTATCTGAAACAGTTAATTGCAATGTTGCTGTCCTCACCATATTTCTGACTGCCTCTGTGCTATTTATTTTCTAGTTACTTTCTTGTAGAGTAAAATATATATTAAAGAACAGATGGTCGTTAGTCATTCTTTAGCAGTCATTTCTCCCTAAATGTGACTTGGGCTGTTGGTAAAGGCAACAGAGTAATTGGTTCTTTCTAACTCTAAAGCAGTTCTTAAGTCCAGGTTTAAATTATTCTGGAACGTTCATTTTTCTCTTTGCGCTGGCACCAACAGACCTGAATACAAAACACCCTCTTTTCTGCACGTGTTTTGTATAGATATTGTACTTAGCATGCAGCGCTCTGTGTTTAAGCGCAAGTTATAAATGTGTCACTTATAAATCCTGCCCTTCCATCCCAAAAAGCCCAACCAACGCGTATGTGCCCTGACTTAGGGGCTATGTGTGCAAAAAGCAGGGCGGCGGGTGCTGTGACATTACTACTCCTAAAGACTTGCAACAAGATCCAGCGCAGAGTAAGCTGGAACAGCAGAGAGTAGAAGCCTTTTCCTGGGACCTAGGAGGAGACTTACAAGGGTGAACATTATCATCAGAGCTAGGGCTTGTGCGGAAGAGTGGAATAAGCCAGCCTTCCTCCAAAATTTTGAGGGACTAGATATTTTATATTCTTGAAAGACAGTTTTCACAGCTCTCTGCCCACTTAACACCCCGCTCCAAAGCTTGGCTTTGGCTGTGTCTGGGAGGGAGGGCAGTTATCGCTGAATCTCTAGCTCATCTTTCCTCTGCACCTGGGGATTTGCTTAGTTTGGGGGTTCCAAGGAGACCGCTGTAATGAGACTAAATAAAATAACTGGCTTTGTTCAGTCAATAGGTCCATACTTGTCTTGAAGAGCAGTTTGTGCTGCAAATACGTGTTATCACTGTAAGAAAATTCTTTAAAAAAGGGGGGCTACATGCAGCCGAGAAACTGGGATCGTGTTTGGATCTTAATGACTTTATCAGTTTATTCTTTTATATGTCACCATCTCACATGACCTTTTTATTGTCAAGAACCCAGACTTTTCCACAATATGGTGAAAAGTGTAATGTATATCTGCTATGGAAGAAGGAAAAAAGATGAGGGAGAGAGAATTCACATTCAGTTCTCAGTATAATTAATACACGTAGCTAGCAGTGTCACTGAGGGAACTCTAAGCATAAAATTAACTTCTTTTTTGCATGAATTTACTTTTGATAATAGCAGCAGATAAAAACAGAAATGAATTCTGTTAGGCCAAGCCTTTACTCTTTGTAGTGGCAAGCTGGGTAAGGTTTCCAAACAACCCAATTCCTTTTCTTATTTCTGTCTTTACCTGATCTCTAGGTAGCATTTATTTCTGGCTCTGATTCTGTTTTCTTAGGGATTTTTAAATGATGAGGCCTAATCAATTTATTTTTACATTTTTTAAAATTACTTGTTTTTTGAAATTGGAATTTCAAAATATCATCCCACAAATCTTTGTTTATAATTATTTTCATATTTCAGAGTAGTATCTTATGTGCAGCAGTGGTTGATGCATACTGTCATAGGGACTGAATCAGCAAGGCAGTGAATGCATAAGCAGCTCATAAAAACTGGATGAATTCCAATAGTAACAGAAATTATTTCCATCATTTTGGTATCTACCAATAATATACTTTTTTTTTTTTTTTCTTTTCTTTTTAGCCTAGTGGTTGTCTGTGTAGTAAAGAATGCTGGAGTTTTCTACAGAGAAAATACAGTTAGAAGCAAAACATTCTATCTTTTTCCATAGTTATTGGTAAGATTAGTTTGTTTTCTCTCAGGGGTAAACACTATTTTGTGTTCCTCTGCCTCTGAATACAGTAAGGTAAGAAGGCAGGTCTTTCCCGCTGAGACAATAGATCCTTAAAACTGCAGTGTAATTTCATCCTAAGCTCTACTCTCACATCAGAATATTTATTTATTTATTATGGGAGAAGTGCTACCTACCTTTTCCATATGTATTTGTTTTGTGACTGCACCTTGACTTAGAAATAGTTCAGATAACCCAGACATTTGAAGAACGTGGATTCCCACGGAAACTTTTTAGAGGGCTCTGTCGGGTTTCTGTGTTTTGTTTCCCCCCCCCTCCCGAGTTTTCCTTCTCTTTCAGAGAGGTGTAAATGGCAAACAACCCCTCTGATTGGTGTTTTAAATGAAGATTAAAGTCTCCAGTAGACACTTGGTGACACATCTTTATCTCTTTGGTGTGATGAGCTGTTCTGTTAAAGCAGTTTGACATTTCCTCAATCAGGTTACATAAGGGAGCAATCTAGCTCTACTATGCAAATTTCATTTTATCACTTTTCTTGCATTTTTTTTCCTGTAATATCTATATTCTAGTGACTCTCACTATTCTAATTCAGATTTTTTTTTTCCAAATTAACTTCTACATTAATTTCTAAGTTAACTGACCTGCTCCTTTTCAGAGTGATATTCCCCTCGCGGACTTTTGTTGCAGTTCCGGTCTCAGCACAGAGCTTTTAACAGAAGCTAATGTGGAAAAATTGTAACAGGAAAGAGGAATACAATAAAATATCCACAAATGATTTTCTGCTCAAAAGTTCTTCTGTAACTATAGCACAAAGTGAAAATCAAACATGAAGGTGATTGATTGCATGTTAACTTCAACAAGAATTTACAGCAATTAGTTCTGTTTTGCTCTAGAGTATTGTTTGAGTAATACAATTTACTGAACAACCTGACTAATCAAATAAAGATTTACATTGCTTTTTATATTTTTTTTTTCCACTAGCAGCTTGATGACGAGTTCTTGTTCATCTGATGACATTGATCAGGAAGAAATTCAGCTTGCTTTACAGGCTGCCAAAATTGCCACCAGAGAAAAGATCAGATCCAGATTTCATGGCAGCAATGATCTCATTCACCGGCTTTTTGTTTGTATCTCAGGTATGGGAATGTCTTTTTGTTCCAAAAGTCAGCCTTATTCACCATTTTCTCTGAGTTGCATAAAAATAGATGGTAGTAGAACAGACTACGGATGACATAGCCAAAAGACTGTGGCTTGGGGCTGAATTTGCAGCCTGGTCTGGCAAGGTCTGTTGAGTGAGACCAGCTTCCAGAATCACAGAACGCAGACGGCTTAGACCTGTAGTGATGAAGGGTCTGGCCATGCAACAGGCTCAGTTTTGTAGCTCTCCCTTTTCCTTGGTGGTGCTCTATGCTTTAAAGGGATGAAATTTGATCCTGCAGTTACATATTGACATTAAATGTGATTTGGTATTATGGTAATTTAGTTTAATTAAATGTGCAATTTTTATCACTAACATAAACAAGTATGTACTAGGAGCAGTACATAAATTTAAATAATTGGGGAATGTTAATAGTCTAATCATAATTCCCTTCTCCTTTTCAAACTCCTAGGTGTTGCTGACCAGCTGCAGACAAACTATGCTAGTGATCTGAGAAGTATCTTAAAGACCTTATTTGAAGTTATGGCAACCAAACCTGAAACAGAAGACAAGGAGAAGCAAAAGAAAGGTAAAGAGATTTAAGTATATATATTTCTTCTATCATTTTTGCTGGTAGCTGTATTTGGTTCCATGAGCCATTTAGCAAGAATTTCCTTAACACTTTATTAAATTTCCTCTCTGCACAGTCATTTGACTTAAGCTCCAATCATGGAATTACAATGTAAACAAGATAGATAGTAGAAAAATATAAGCATAGGAATATGTTGTAAAACAATTTATGTAAAAGTTCTGGTTTTCAGAGTGCTTCTGATCATTTTCATATCTCTATGGATAGCAGACTAGTGTTTCTAGACAGTATGGTTATCATATAATGTATGCAGAGCTTGGGCTTTATGGTCTTGGATCCTTCCAGTTATTATTTTACAATGGACACAGTTTAATTTACCATGACTGTTTTGTTTTGAAGATACTGAAATCTGGCGTGTCTCTTAAAAATGTCTTTTTGTAAAACTGTCCTCTTGTAAAAAAGTCAAAATGTGGAATTTGTCTTCAAAATGGTTAAAAAAAAAAAATCCAGATAATTAAGATAAATGAACAAGAACTACATTATAAGCAAATGAAATAAATTATTTTAGCTTTTTTTTTTTTGTATGAGCGTTATGTTTCTTTCTTTTTTGAAGAGGAAATTCTGTTAACTCACCTGAAAATATTCATGTCACCTCAACAAGGCTGTTACCTTTGTCTTTGTTTTTATGAGACCTCCTAGCACCTAAAGGCAATCAGAGCCTTTGCTTTTTTCCTATTCCTCATGACTGAAGACTTTTCCTTTGGCCTTCTCCGTGATTCATTTAAAAGGGTTGAGGATTTCTGTTTTCCTAGTGCTTTTACATGAAACACTAAGATAAAAGTTAATTAAATTTGGCAGAAAACTCTTCAACTCTGCAGTGAAATAATATGTTACGATATATAATGACCCTTTAGTGCTCACACTGAAACTTCTCCAATCCTTTGGTTTGTTTCACAGTTAATCAGGGCTTAAGGAATGCAGCACTGGAAGATTGTGCTTTATGTCAAGAAAGTATATCATCTTCAGAACTCGCAGCAAAAGCCAGAGATGGGGACTTTGAAGGTACTTTCTTATTTTTGAAAAATAAAATAAGACAAAAGTGAGGTATAAAAAATAGTCATTAAAATAAAACTCATTTATTGACTCTTGAAAGCAACTGTAAGATGTTTCTGTAGTATGATATGTAATATTATAATTCAGATGATAAACATTTTTTCTAGAACTCAGTTTAAAAGCGTTTTAAAATTTGGGGATATAGAAATTACCAGTTAAGGTATAAATGCCTTTTGTATTAATGCAGAGAGCTTTTGTATAATAAAGACTTTAAAATAATATGTGACACTACATGTCACATGTAGTGACATGGCTGTGTAAAAAAGGCTGTAAGGTTTTCTTGGGGAAATCTGAAGAGATCTGTTGGGTCATTAGGTT
>JAWLRI010000332.1:4352101-4367260 GCA_034781795.1 Crypturellus tataupa | reverse complement strand
GTATATCATCTTCAGAACTCGCAGCAAAAGCCAGAGATGGGGACTTTGAAGGTACTTTCTTATTTTTGAAAAATAAAGTAAGACAAAAGTGAGGTATAAAAAATAGTCATTAAAATAAAACTCATTTATTGGCTCTTGAAAGCAACTGTAAGATGTTTCTGTAGTATGATATATAATATTATAATTCAGATGATAAACATTTTTTCTAGAACTCAGTTTAAAAGCATTTTAAAATTTGGGGATATAGAAATTACCAGTTAAGGTATAAATGCCTTCTGTATTAATGCAGAGAGCTTTTGTATAATAAAGACTTTAAAATAATATGTGACACTACATGTCACAATTCTCAGATAGCTGTGTCAAAAAGGCTGTAAGGTTTTCTTGGGCAAATCTAAAGAGATCTGTTGTGTCATTAGGTTTGCATGGAAATGCTATTTTTTTTTTTTTTTACCTCACAGAAAATGCACTTTTCATGTTTTCTGCACTTCTATCTGAAAAAGATGGTCAAAATATTGCTGTTGTCATATTCTTGGCCATCACTCAAACCCCCATATTACCTGAAAGTAAATTAGAAAATGTTAGTTATGAGAGACTGTTCTAAGGGTGTGCCCAAAATATTTATATTATTTGAATATAAGCACTATATAATACATACTTGAGTATAAGCTCACTATATACACTAAGAATGTTAAAAAAATAGCAAAAAGCATATGTAAGTCTCAAAGTTGAGGGTAGTTTGAAACACTAAGGGCTCAGAGTTGGGTTTTGTGTTTGTAGTTTTCTTGTTTGTTTGCTCTTTCAACAGAGCTGCAATAGTGCTTAGATTTTATATATATATAGTGCTATAGCTGTAGTGTGTCAAGTGTTGTATAGGCAGTGAATAAAAAGCCATCAGAGACCTTATAGTTAAAGAATAAGAAAAGAGAAGGCAGATATATGGGATACAGCAGACAAGAAAGCAGCCAGCTTTGGCCTTCAAGACAAGATGATGGTTTTAGCGCACGAGGAACCGAACTGTTGGGCAGGTCTGTGGTCAGGTGAGAAATATAAACCAACCGTAACCTGGGAAACTGTCCTAAACTTTCCTGAAAATCAGCTGCGTGGTAATTTCCCTGTGCTTTAAAACCTTGTTTTGCTGTTGTCTCTCCTTGCGTGGATGTGTGCAGTGTCTGTCCATGTGCACCACTGTTCTACCAGAGGTTTGGAATCCAGCGTGACTGAGAACTGAGTGACAGGCAACTTAAATCTCAGCTCGCGTGCAGAAGGAAGGCCGGCAGACAAGAAATCTTAGTTTGTCATTTGTAGGAAGATCAAAAATCACAGTTAAAAAAATCTCTTGAAGATTAGATTTTAGAATAATGCTACATAATTATAATATATGCTTGCATAAAACCTACAGCTTGTTGCTAACCCTTCATTTAAAGGTAAAACATTAGAGGATTTCAAATGTAATGTATTTTAGAACAGCAGGGCTAATTCATGCATAGTGCACTGTAGAAATAATATCTTCTGGAAGAAGATGATTTTGAGGCAGATAAAGAATTGCTCAATAATAATTTTAATTGATTTTTCTATTGTGCCATAGTTCAGAATGTGACAGAAAGTTTAGTGAAGAACTTTTTCTGCATAAAACAATTATTTTAGTAAAATATGTACCATATATATACTGCAGTTTAAAAGAATTAAAGACATTACTCTTTACTATTTAAATTTATATTCCTTTGTTTTGAATCGATGCTGATGCTGTCAGTGAATACGACTTACAGAGCTCAAAAGCAAGTTACTCTCCATTGCAGGATAACCCTCACACAGTGGATCTGCATTTTGTCATGGCAAACCTGCCTCACTTCCATGAAATGTTTTTTGGCTTTCATAGTTCCTCACAGCCTTTCACTGTGTCTTCCACTGGCAGGAGGAAGTTTTGTGTTTGGGGGAGTGCAGCTTCTGGGCTGGGATGCTCTTTATTGACACTAGAGATGTCTGGGTGCTCGGGTGATGTTCCAGCAGGTCACTGTGGCTTTGGCAAAACCCGAGGCTTCGGTCCTCACGCTGTGCAGAGGGTGTTGAAGCCGCGGCAGCCAGCTTTGAGCTGGGTGGTGTTTGGGTGCAGATGAAGGGCTTGGTGGTTGGGGCGACCTTTGCTGCTCCAACATTTCTTCCCCGCTTCTTCCAGCGAGGCTCATGGATTCGTCCTGCAGGGCACCAGCAGGAATGGACTGCAGTTGTCACTGTAAATATTCAAAACTTATCTGTTGACAGCACCACATCAAAATTAAATGTATCTTTTCTTGTAAGTTATTTCAGTCTTTCAGGTCACTCTTAATGGCTTAAAAAGAAAATGAAAACAATTTAAGGCAAATGAGCCCATCAGTAGGTCCTTTCTTCTGCCATCATGGCAGGACACAGGCACCCATCAAACTGAAAAAGCCCAGTAAATTACCTGCTGGGAAAGCTATTTCCAGTTATCAAATCCCTCTTACCAAAAGTACCAAATATTTAAGATTGCATCCGAGCAATGCTAATAAAAAAGTAAGCCCAGCAGCCCAAACAAAAAAATAATTGAATAGTTTTAAGATTCAACTGAAGATTCCAGCCTCTCCACAGATTATGAAGATGAATCACTTGTTTTTGCAGATTTCTCATTCTTGCCCTGTATAAAACCCACCAGCTGGTCTGGGTCATAAAACAAATATGAATGTTTATTATAAGCCAGCTGACATTGCCAAAGGTATAAGAGTTAAAACCGGTGACCTTCTGAAGGTTGAAATACAATAAACTACAGATTAACTGGAATTCCAAAGCAAAAAGCATTTTTCAAACATACAGATGAGCCCATGGCGTATATCTTTAGCTGTAATTTTCTTATGTTCTAGGATTTTTTTCTAGGAAACAAATGTATTCTTCTGAGAATATATAAAGCAGTATGTTTGTATATGGAGAGAATATGTAAATACATTTGTGTTTTCCCAGCATATAGGGTGAATTTATACAACATTCCTTAAAAGTGAGGCTTAAATATAGTAGCAGTTCAGTATATAAACCGAAAGCAAACAGCAGTGGCAGTAGCTGCTGCCTTTGTCCCTGCGCGAGGGCTTGCTCCCGCGTGGGGAGAAGGTGATCGGGGGGTTCCTGAGCTCCGGCTTGGAACAAAACGCCTTCCTGGGCGAAGAGCAGACCGGGAGGTTCCTGGGTGCCTGGGAACAAGCAGCGAGGGTTTCCCGCGGGTTAAAGCCAACCTTTGCCTTTGAAATGTTCAGGAAATTGCTCCTCTGTTTTTGTTGTGGGAACGTCTCCCTGCTGGGACAGTGCTGCACCGTTCCGAGAGCCTGCAGGATGTATCACAGCTTTCTACAAGATACTTCAGGGAAGCAGAAGTTTGGCTTAAGCCATTTATGCGTCTGGGATATTGTTTCCAATCCCAGAATAAATCCTTTGTATGTGCCTGTGGTTTCCTGTGTATGTGCAATAACTTTAAAATTTTTGTTTCTACAAAGATTTTTATTAATTTCTTTAATAATACATAATTCTGATCAAGCCTAAGTCCCTGGCTGCTGCATTTGGAAGCCTTAGGATTGTCCTTGTGCACCTGGTGATTTGAATAGCTATCTTTGCATGGCTAATCTGAGTTTGACCATCCTAGAGTTCGGGGGTGATTTATTGCTCAAGAAGAGACAAGGAAAAAAAATAAAGGTAAAAAAAAAGTGTTATGAAGCTGTTTGTACTCCACAAAAATGTAGTCTCTGTAGCATCTCTGTGCTTCCTGCAGCCATACACTCCTTTCGCCTCCTTCACCTCTAACATCCGCACAGAGCTGCCCTGCTCGCTGCGGCCGTAGTGGCCTTGCTGTGGCTGCCCGCACGAACGGCTGTGGTGCCCGGTGGCACCTGCTTGCTGCGGAGCACGGGGTGTTTCTGCCGGTCCCTTCCATCTCATAATGTTGCAGCCCTCCCACCTTTGTCAAGTCACAACTCTCGCTGCTCCCTAACCAGCAGCACTAGCACCGTTCGGTAATTGATGATCCGAAGGCTCAAGCTCTTGTTCTTTCCGCCACAGGGAGTCACAAGGTCAAGAAAACCCTCCCATGTTCCTGTATGTGCAGAATCTCATCGCTATGAGCCTAGAATGAACTGTCAACCCCATCTGAATGTTTCGATTTTTCTCTTGGTGCTCACGTGCCTGTGGCTCTCTCTTATTTATAATGATGACCTGCTACACATCCAGAGTGGAAGTTAAACCGTTGCACAGTTCAGCGGCCAAGCATACTCTGTCCATATACTTGTTCAGCACCTCTGCATGCATTGGGCAAGAAGAGAATTTAATACTGAATTTCCCAAAATAAGAGGTTTTATAATCAACTTAGCATACTTAGTCATGCATGTAAAACTACTAGTTTTCCAAATGTGCAGGGTTCAGATAATATTTCAATAATTTGTCTGAGTTAAGGTTAAAGAACTTGCATAGAGTCTGTTTTGAAGACACCTAAAAATATTATCTCTATGTGCACAAGTATGAAACTTGGGACTTCATTGCAGAAGAGGGAAGAAGCCCATAGGTGCTTGTAAAGCACAAGTTCCTTTGGCTCCACAGTGACTAAACTGTTGGGATTTTGATTATGTTGGATTTTTTTTTTTTTTTGGCCTAGGAGTACACATATCATGTTTCTAGGTTTTAAAACTTCTGTCAAAAATGTGTAAGGAGAAAAATATTTGAAATCCAAGTGTGCTTTATTAGAGCAAATACTATGTAAATGTCAAATTTGGAGGCTTCAGAATATATTTTTGTTTTGTGGTCTAAAGAAAAGCCAAGATGATTTAAAATAGTAATAATAATAAAATTCATAATGAAACCCTGGGGTAAAAAGTTTTATTAGTGTTGCTGACTATTGCCAGGAAAACCTCATAATCATGGCTATATGGGGGGTACAGACTCTCAGGGCCATCTGATTGAGAGTGAAGAATCGAACCACAACCCAGTGGCAGTCAGTCTTTTCCTTCAGAGTTGTTTCTTCTTTCTTTTTAAAATAATTATTTGGTTGAAAAAGGGAGTTGCTGGTTATCTACCTGCATCAAGATGATTGAAGACGATGCTCGGTTGGGCAGAGGTTTGAAGTAAGTGTACAAAAGCTTTGTGTTCTGGTGAGAAAATTGTCCTAAAGAAAGCTGTTGGACAAAGCTGTCCCTGAAGGTAATAAGTCTCTGCCTCTGCTTTCTCCCTTGCCCCCAATTTTCATGAAGTAATATTGTCGAAACAAAAAAATATTTTCTTGATAAATTTCAAGCCAGCTGCAATCATCGCCAACCACACGTCCTGCCGAAGATTGCATTAGGACAATAGTCTCCAAGGAATCTTGGTAAAAATTGAAGATTGCTCAGAATGACGTGCGGAAAATTGTGTGTCAGAAGGGACAAAAAGGTTCATTTTACAGTGGCAGTTGAAGAGAAGGGTAAAGTCGTGTCATCTTGGTTCTCTACTTTCTGTACTTTAAACTGTAAGAATTCACCATGCCTCACAGTTTCTGCTTCTATCAGAAGCACGAGCTCATCTGACCTTTCTTGCAGCCGTGAAGATAATGCACTTTGACGGCTGCAGCAGCGCAAGTTCAACTCGCTGCTGTAGGAACAGCCCTCTTAAGGTTGGTTTGGGAACAGTATAATCAGTGTTATGCTTGAAGTGCTCTAAAATCTAATATATGTTGATCCAGGAAGAGCTTACAGTTTGAGTTCCGCATTAAGAATATCTGATAAAAATGACAGGTTCAGAAAGGTTTCATTCTCTGAATTTGTCTGGCCATAATGCAGACCCTGTCACAAGTTTAGTATTTAGCAGGTGGAGGTCTGCAGGCTGTCATGCTCTGCAGACTTTCCAGTTAATGTTCCTCCATGCTACAGATTTGCTAAATTAGGCCTTCTTTTAGAGCTCTAACTAGTTATTTATTTATTTTTCTCCTCAGCCCATGCAGTCTCTTGTGTCTTAGCACTACCAAACAAACTTACCCTTTTTGGAGATGAGTTCAGTGTTATTTCTGAGCTGTGTGATTCAAAAGGTGTCCAAGAGATTGGATTTGTATGGGGTACTCTCCTCTGAAGCTGGGTCTTTCTGCCTTCAGAATTGCTCTTGCCAAATGTCCAGCCCCTCACGTCACCCAGCAGGACCTGTTCTAATTAAAGAAGATGCTGGCATTGCCTTGTATGTTGTCTTGTAACGTCGCTTGAATCAACACTGATGGATCTAGGTCTGGGCTCAGCAGCTTGGTCTCTCTTCTGCGTGTGTTTTTGTTGCTTTTGTCAGATTAGGTGGGAGTGCAGCAGATCTATTGCACGTATTTAAGCAAAATGAATTTCACATGTGCTTTTGGACAGTGTTTCCAGCTTGTACCAGTTTTATTGTGATCGTTTTTTTTCATAAATCTTCAGCTTTTGGGGGTTCTTTGCCAATTTTAAGTTTTCATAGCCTGAAATGAATTACTTGAAAGAGATTGCAGAAAGAAAGATGAGCATGATTTATGAGCAAGATTACGATGCAAGATTTTTGAATAGTTAAGATTTAGCAACACTTCTCTTTTTTCTTTTTTAAATGTCATCCCTGGTTTTCATGATACTTGATTTTATCCTGGGCCTTTAAAAAAATATACTCCTTTCTTTAAACTTATGTTTTTTATTCATTTAAATACTTGTTTTTCTTCTTTATCCTGCCCCTTTCCTGTACATGCTTTTAATGTTTCACCTTCTCAAATCTATCTCTGTAGTCTCTCTGTCTTGTTAATTCCTTCCCTCCCTTCCTCCTCCCCTTTGATGTTTCTCTTTTGGTCTTCATCTCTTCCCAGCAGATTTCTCTCAGCCCTCTTTGCGTGATAAAGCAGTGGGCCAATTAGCCCACGAACAAGGTTTTCTCTCTGCTCCATGTGCAAATCCCTGAAGCCCAGGGAGACTTTAGGATATTTTAATTTGTTGTTGCATATAGAGCAAATGGAGCAGCGTAGCCAGCAGAAGGACCATAACATAAGAAGCTAGTGCCCTGCTTCCAGCGTGGCTTCAGGATAGTGCTAGGAGTTTAATTTATATAACTCACTGTTCTCATCATCATCACAGTGAGGCTTTGTGTCCCCACGAGACTGCTCTTCAGAGAATGTTTCCAAAACCTGTTCTATAAAAAGCCTGCTGACTCAATCATTAATACATGTGAGTTGGGAAGGCTGCTCCCATGGTTGAGTGAGATGGGGCCTGTGGAGGAACCCAGGAATTGGAATTGAAGGTGTCGAGTCCTCTTGTGTGGTGTGAGAGGGGCTTGAGCCACTTGGAGCTTCATCCTACGTGCAAGGTGCTGAGCACTTCAGCCCTAACCCAGGGCTGCATTTAAACCTTCACTCCTAAGCAAGCACATGATCTAAAAAAGAAGCTTCTGGTTTTGTAGCCATCATAAAGATCATTTACAGGCACAACCCGAGTCAAAAGCCTGGGGCTCATGGCCCCGGAGTTTTGTCTTCCATATGTTGTTTCCTCGCTGTGTGAGCGTGTGCTTTGGAGCAAGGCTTTTCCCTGCCGCTTTCTCCCCACACCCCTCGAAGCAGACGGACTTACCAGCCGTAGTCGGGCGGGGAGGATTAGAGCGGTTAACGTTTGCACAGCATTTGGGATGCTAAAAGCCGTTACATAACCAAGTGTTACTATTTGAGGGTGTGCTGCAGTGCAGCTGATCCTGGCGCCAGGAAACTGGGTGTTGGGAGGGCACTGAAATGCAGCAGCAGCAACGCAGCCCCTCGACCTGCCTCGCTCCGGGGTCACGGTCTGCGCCACAAGGAGCCCTGCAGCTCGCTCTGCCGATGCCCTGAAGCTGGGGAGTGGGAGCCAGAGGGAAAAGAGAGTTCTCTGGTTTGGGAAAGCAGTCTGCATTGAGGCCTAAACTGTTTGTATACATGTTGTACCAGTGACTTAGGATTTGTGTGTTGTGCAATCAAAATTGGCAAATGAATCCATCTTACAGTAAATTAATTCTGTAATGGTAGCCTATGGGCTATATGGTTCTTATAGGTGTATAAAATCACTATTTATCAAAATACTTTTGCTGTCTCTTGACATACACATTTTTATCCTTTTTTTTTCCTTTTAATTTAGCACTGGAGAGAAGTGCAAGGCCACCCTTCCTCCCACACACACACACACACACTTTTCCAACATCTTATATCAAGGGCAACAACAGGAAAACAAACAAACCAGATCCAAAATGGCAAACACCTGCTGTTAAGAGCTGCTTTCTGCTGATGAGCTCCATAGTCTCATGGTTAGGGGCACGTTAGCTTATAATGGACCTGCACTAATCATGAATCTCAGGGAAGGAGTGGTTATGGTACTCACTGCTCCAGAAGTTTCAATCAATTCATAATGGAGTTTGCTAAAAGGCTCTGTGCTGTGTTGCTTTTCTCAATGTATTAAAATTAATTTCCACGCTAACATGAAAGTTCAGCCCATTGGCAAACCATAGGTAGCAAAGTAGGCAACTTACCAAACTGCTCCCACCGGCTCCGAGGTCGTGTGACAGGGAGACCTGGTGGCATGGAGCTTGTCCAACTTCCTAAATTTTTCTGTCTTTAAAATTAGTGAGAATCAAGAGGAAGATTAAATCCCTGAAAACAGCACAAAAACTGCATAGACTAATGCAACTTTTGAACAGAAACATCTTTATTGATTTGGTTATTTTCCATGGAATACATGTGACGTCCCAAAGGACCTCCTGGATGGAGGATGTGGAGATGCTCTAAGGTGAACAGCCTTGTCATGATTTCATGTCAGAGATTCTTGCAAAAGTGACATGAAGTGTTCAAAACCATGTCATACTCTGAGACTAGCAGCAAGTCACACCAGCCAAATTACATGTACTACCTAGGCAGGTTGCAGAGGGAAAAAAGAGAAAAGAATGAAAAGCTTTTTGGCTTCATTGCGATTAATGTGCAGACTTAAACTAGTAGTCCTGCGTCCTCCTACTGTGATAAGAAACACTGTATTTTAAAGATTTTTGCAGCAGATCAGTCCTATCTGTCTAACTGTCCTGCTTCTGGGGTGGAGGTGAGGGATGCCGTATGCAGTCTCCTTTTTCCCACCACACGGGTCGTTTCCCTGCACACAGACGGCTTTGCTTGTTATCAGGGACATGGTGGTGATGGGGTTACAGTTGGAGTGGATGATCCTAAAGGTCCTTTCCAACTATAATGATTCTATGTATGCTCCCTATTGCTGTGACTTTATTAGAAAACAGCTCATCCTTAAACAAAAGACTTCTTTTTTTCCTAGTTTAATTCTCAAAATAGTTCAGAGGAGCTCCAAAGAGGTGCCTCAAGATTTGATTTTGATTTTTTTTTTTTTTTGGACTTACCTGCCTTTTGAACATTTTCTGCATTGAAAACTTTTGGTTTTAAACTGATAAGTGTTGCAATAGGACAAACACATGAAAGCTGGTCACAGTTACATTTAATAGAAGAACACAGTGGAAATTATGTGGATTTTTCATGTAATTATCTTCAACAACTGTTCATTCTTGTTGCCTGTGGCTACTGTGCGCACGATCTCTGTATGAAGTGCGCCATGTACTTTCCTGCTGGAGATGATGCTTCTTGAGGTAGGGTTTTGCTTCGCAGGTTTGTGAGTCAGCAGTCACATGTTGCACATTGCAAATAATACTAGAGAGAAGCTGCACTTGGGAACTTGGGTAAATACATCCCTGTTCCCTTGTGTCCAGAGCTTCCTTCTGGATGGAAGTTGTCTTACTCTTGATTAGATATTTATTAATTAGTTAAGCAATCAACTGTGTCACTTGTGCACTCATAATTCTGGACTCACTGAGGTTGTGTGGGCCTGTCACTAGTAGAGGCAGTTTGAGAGAAGCAGGGAGCCTAATACACTCTGATTTGTAGAAGACAAATCACTTCCCTGCTTTCCTTTTTGGAGAGGTTGTAGAGCTCAGAGGAAAAACTACCTACTGGGTCGTGCTGTTAAGGGTGATGGTAGTTATTTCTCTGCCAATTTTTGTATGCTATGCAGAAATGCAAAATGATTTTGCATTTTTGCTTTAGCTGCTGCCAAGGCAGACTTACAGTAAGAGCACTAGTAGTTTAGCAAAGGGAAATCAGGTTTATTATCAGTTTATCATCAATGGGGTTGCTTGCCTAATTGTAGAAAAACGGCCTTTCTGTGGCAAAGGCCAAATGGGTTAGAAATGGTATCAGCACTTGCTGTGTTTTGGTGGGTGATCGGTTTGTCAAAGCCACTTGTGTGCCAGCCCTGCTTAGTAACCTCTCATCTTCAAACTTTATTTTGCCTCTCTGCTTTTCCTTGCCCCATTTTCAAGTCTCCAAGTGCCGGGTGCTGTTTCAGGTGAAGCCCCTGCCCCAAAGGCCTCTCAGTGAAATGGGCAGTGGTGCCACTCTGTCCTCCTCACACTCACCCAGCTGCTTGTTCCTAAAGCACCTTGAGACACTTACATGAAAGCTGGTGCTGTTAGATTATATTCTCCCTGCTCCCTTGAGGATCTTACAATCACGTGTTTGTTTTTATTCCCCTTTGAAGTGTGTTCCCATTTGTTGCTGTGTTTCTGGCAGATCCTCCTGACTGGGTCCCAGACGAGGTCTGCAGCTACTGCACTGCGTGCAAGGCTCCCTTCACCGTCATCCGCAGGAAACACCACTGCAGGAGCTGCGGCAAGGTGAGGGCTCGGGCGCACACGGGCAGCGGGAGGCTGCATGCACTGCGGGAACCCGGCTGCGCAGTTCAGCGCCTGCTCTGCACCACGATTTTCCAAAGCAACAAGTGTTTTTGTATCTTCGTGGGCAGCTCTTCCGCTTACCCCTGGAAAAGAAGGGCAGGGTCTGGGATTTTATACAATAGCAGACATTTGCCCACTAAAAAAAAAAATCAGAGGTTCCTAATGAGCGCCCTGCGCCAGGCGTCCCTCTGGGCTGCATCTCTAAGCTGCAGTGAACCTCCCCCGCAGTGCTGTGCTGCGAGGGGAGAGCTGCTCTTCAGCTGCTCAAACAGCGCGTCCCTTTGCTTGCTTAAGCCTTTGCAGGGTGGATTTGTAGGGCTGCTGCTCTGAAGTTCATGGGGGAGGAGGGAACGAGGGAGAATAAAGCAGCTATGTGCCACGCAGAGCCAGCAGCCTGCAGTCCCGTGTCGCTTGCTGCTTGTGTGCTGATTGGAACTCAGGAGGGCGGAGCAACTTGCACTGACCTCAGTAGGCTCGCACGGTGGGAGCTGTGAGGAGATTCACAGATGCTGCCTAGGCTCTCCCTGCGCTCTGCTGCTCACCCTCCTCTGGAGGAGCCTCCTTGGCCCCTGCAGAGAGGCTGCTCTGTCTTGGCTCACGTTAGCGCTGTGAAGCCTGGTCAGATCAGTTGGTCCCTGGGGTGTGGGTTGCCTGCAGGGGACTTTTAGCTTGTTCCCAAGGTGGCATTCCCAGTGCACGAGAGCACGGGCAAACCATCTCGGCCTTTTCTTGAAACCAGTTTTGTCCCAAGCTCTTCAAGGAACTAAAGTGAAATCTCCTCTTCTTTTTCAGATCTTCTGTTCCCGCTGTTCCTCTCACTCTGCTCCATTACCTCGTTATGGTCAGATGAAGCCTGTCCGTGTTTGCACTCACTGTTACATGTTCCATGTCACTCCTTTCTATAGTGACAAAGCTGGTATCTGATATATTAAACTAGTGATGTGTCTGCTGGAGTCTTAAACGGACTAATATATTTGACCTAGGCCAAGAATTCACTTGAAAGAGGGACCCTGTGAGGGCATGTAGGCTTTGACATCCATTATTATATATTTTGTACAGACAGTTTTTACTGCATTTTATTACGCTGCTAAAGGGAAGTACGAAGCGTCTGTAGCTCTAGCGCTACAGTACAGTCTTCCATAAATTTATAACATTAATGTTACGATGCCATATGCCGAACAAATGCACTGCGTGGAAAGAAATAGGGCTTAGAGAACTGAGCAAATACTGCTGCTTATCATACATGCTAAGAACAGAGCAGCTGGTTCACTAGTTCATCACAGCAAATCAGTCGCAAAGCTGGGACACTTCTATGCTCACTAAACTCCAGCATGGCTGTGGGTGTCAGCTCTCCCTCCAGCTGCGGATTAGCTTTTCCGTCTCTGGGTTTGTGCCACCTATGCTAGGATTAATTAAAGTGAAAGTATTTCAAATCCATATTCAGTATTTATGAAGGCAAATTTTGTTTGAATCGCATAGGAAGAACAGAAAGTCCTGGAGCGTTATGTGTCTGTTGCCTTTCATTTTCTGAGCTGAGCAATAACTCTTTAAGTTGTCTTCTAAAAATTAAACTTTATAAGTTCTAATTACATATTTGGGGATTTTGAAATTATTTATAGCCTGCATCATTTATGCTAAATCCCATTAATAAAAATGTAACACAGAGCTTTGATTTCTGTGTCAACTACTGAAACTTAACAAACTGCAGTGGAAATGATTACGACATGAATGATTTACTATTTAAATAGATATTTTTGAAAAAGGTTAGCAGCAAAATTGAGTAGACATGACAAAGGATTTATCCCATGATGAGGTGGTTTTCTGTACTTTTGAAAAAGCAAGTATGTCATGATATATAATTTATACAAAGGTCCTACAGAATGGTCAACCAGGGAGAGGTTCTTGTTGTCCACCTTTGGCAGAGTAACTGTAAAATATTGCATACTGGTACTTCACTCATGCGAGCACCTCAGAAAACAGTTGTATTTATTTGAAACACCAGGGACTCATTTTTTATATCCACTTGGAGAGGAAAGGAGTAAGATTCACGTGGCTTCATGCTATGATCTTGCACAACCTATTTGCAGCAAGAGCTCCATGAGCACTGAGATTTCAAAGATGTCTGGACATGCTTTGAGTTGGCCACATTAAAGGCAAGACGCTGTGTGCTGCAGTTTCAGAGGAAATGAGATCAAGAGCCCTTTGCTCTATCTGCTTTCCCGACTCGCAGTGTTACACAGTGGGTTTCAAACCGGCATGTACGAGAAAAGGATGAGGAAGCCGTTCGCGGTAGCACGCTCAAGAGCGGGTGTCATTCAAAACGATAAAGCAAAACTGGCCAGTGTTGTTTTTTTCTGTGGACATTCCCTCCGTTATGTGGTTTTATATTCGGTGTTAATGAGCCATATCAGGGTATAACAGTTTGTCGGCACTGCTGTCATTTTGAATCAGAGGAAACAGCTTCACTTAGTTTATGTGTACTGCACAAGCCTTATGATGCTGTTTGTAGATGACGTCAGCTATAAAATGTTATCCTCACCTTATTTATATTTTTATTATATTTTTCCTGATTTTTTTTTTCTCATGGAGTCCTTGAGCTGGACTGTTGGATTCACCAGAACTTGAAAAGACAGGGGTTGGGGTGCGGTGGGAGGTGGGTAATGTTGTGCAAGCAGTGATACTTATTCAGGCTTAAATCTCAGGCTTCACATTGCAATGATTATTGCAGTTTTATTTTTAGAAAAAAAAAAAAGGACAAATATAATGCTTCTTTTATAGGATAAAAAAATACAACAACCTAAAATTGTGAAATAAATATGCACAAAAAGTTGCTTCTGTGAAAAAAGAATCTTATTTAATGGACTGAATATTTATTCAAGCTTGTTTTTATTTTGTAAATGCTGTAATTCAGAATCATTTCCATAAATATGATATTTAAAGATCTCAGACACTATAGTTTCTTATGTAAATACAGACTCCTATTTCTCTTACTGAAAAGCACAATGACTATATCAATACTAATATACATTTGCCTCAAGGAAGACTTTCATCTTGTAATCTCTTCAGATAATTAAAATGTCAGGACTTTCTACTTCCATGTGCTGGGTTGCTCTTTCATTTCTGCTCTGTTTACACACAGTGACAGCTGACATCCTGTCAAAGAAACCAGCCTTAATTCTGCCTCGCTTTGCCCAGTTCGCAAATAACACGAAACATTTAGAGTTTAAATTTGAAAATGGAAGTCACCCTTGTACACAGGGCTGGCAAATCAAGCCTGAGCACTGACCTGCCACTGAGGGTTCAGCATTCCTTGTGCTGTCCCTAGCCCCTGGCTTAACCTCTCCCATGCCCAAGACCTTGTGTCAGTGGCCGCCCCGCACCCAGGGCGCATTTGGTCTCCCTGCATCACATCAGAATCACTTCTGTGCGATGCGGATCTGCTGGGAGAGTAACGACCCTTGGCTCCACCTGAACGGTTACTCCTCGGAAGTGTGTGTGTACCCTGTGCTGGATCGTGGTGCTGCTGGTCGGAGAGGGAGCTGCTGCGGTGCTCGTGGGCTTTCAGAGACTGGCTTTGTCCAGAGACAGTAACGTACATCTTTGACAGGCCCTTTCGCTAAAGAAACCTTCTAGCCCTGCCACGTCAGGGTTTCAGCTTCTCGGCGGCGCAGCAGTAAGAAAGCTGCCTGGGAATTTTGTGCACAAGCTTGAGATTGCATTTGAGCTTAGCATACAGAATATTTATGGGCCAATATTGCTCCCTTAAGGTGTTTATGTGTAATTGAACAGCAGAAGTTTGTCCTAAAGGGATTTTTTAAATGAAATTCACGGTGCTTGAGGGTTTGTCAGAAACAGAATAAAAAGGAACCTCTTGTTTTCTCCAGCCTCCCCGCTGGTTTCTGCATTCCTTGGGGCGATGCTACAGGATGGCATAGAAAGGTAAGAGCGTGGCCGAAGGTGGCTGTAACCCGCCCGCTGTTGGGGCTGCCTGCGCAGAGGGTCCCTCTGAACCACGGCCGTTTTCAGCAGCTTTCACCGGTTTACAAAGCCGTCGTCTCAGGAGCTGTGCCGAGCGTACAGCGCTCCCTCCCTCGGGTTTCGCCAAGGCAGCCTGCGCTCCCTCTGCAGCGCAAGGAGCTTCGATAGCTCTGCCCGCCTGCAGCGACTCCTCCTCAGCGAGGAGGCTCCAGAACACTCCAAATAGGTCACCCGGCGGCTCTGTGAGGCGGAGCGGGATGAAAGCGGCGGGCAAGGGGCATGGCCCCAGAGTGCCCGCTATCTGCCTGGGGCGCGCGGGGCAGGAGCTCCGGGGATGCTGCCGTGGAGCCTGCCTGCCCGGCGGCTCCTCGCCTGCCCGCCCGCCCGCCGCAGGCAGCGCCAGCGCTCGCAGCCGCGCGTCCCCGCCTG
>JAWLRI010000332.1:4303555-4352001 GCA_034781795.1 Crypturellus tataupa | reverse complement strand
CTCGCGCAGAGGCAGCGGCTCCGCGTCCCGGCTCGTCCTGGCAACGTGCGCTGCGTGCAGCCGCCCTGCGCCACAGAGCGCTCCGGCCGCCCGCACCTCTGACCAGCGCGGGAGGCCTTACCGGGCCCTCTCCTCTTCCAGTAACGGCATCTAACAGAATTGGGCACTGTGCTGCTCGTGCTGGAAGGGCTCTCCTCCCTGGGCATCCCTTCGAGCACTCTGCAGGCTTCTCCAGCCATTTTCCCTTCCCCTCCTCCAGCCTCCTTGGATGCCTTGTGCTACTAAAGTGTTCGGGGCAGTATCTCACAGTGCGGGGAGCTTTCATCCCTGCTGCTCCCGATCTCCCCCTCAAGTTCACCGGCACAGGATCCTTCCGTCCCTTCGTTCCCTGTGCTCGCAGTTTTAGGAGGGGCCACTGCTAAAGCCCCGTTCCCGAAGGCTGCTGCTTCTGCCCTTGCTTGGGAGCACCTGGCCCTGCTGCCGGAGAAGCCCCATCAGCCGTGTGAAGAGTAGTGAGACTGTGGGGCTTCACCTGCAGAACGCTTGTGCTATCAAACCCTCATTTGCTTTTGTGGAGCAGCTCTGATTGAGCTTTGAGCGACTCATTTATTTATTAATTGGTTTTTCTCTCCAGGCCATTAGTGATTGTTGCTTCATTAGCAAGTTTCCTGGTCATTACGCAGCAGCGAAGTGCTCTGGTCTTGTTTTTAATTCAGCTCTCTTTCTTTGGCTTATCTGTGGAAAGTTGGAAATTAGGGGATGAAGCTACAGAAGGGAAAAAATTGCTTGCACCAGTTCATAAATATATTTTTAAAGGAACTACCATGTGATTCCTTGACTCAATTGTGCAGAAGAAAAAAGTAGAAAGCAGCAGTTCAAAAGTGCAGAGCGCCGCTGTCTGAGCTGCCTGCTTTCGTCTAGGACTTTTCCATCTCGTAGCTGCTGAAATGGCTAATCTGGATATGCGATCTCCAGGTGAAGTGTTCTCTTAGCAGGGAATTTGGAATAATAATGGGGGAAGTCAGCTACGGTTCCCATGTGAAGCAGCTCCATTCAAATAAGAAAAATCAGCTATTTTGGTCCAAGTCTGTTCAAACAGTATAAAGCTCTCACGCCTTCACCTCACCAACTGACTACACAGCCCGTGCCCCTTGTGCCGGGGGGATTCTGCTCTCCAGACCAGGCTGATGCCCTTTCCTGGAACAAAGCAGGAAAATGCCACTGCAGCTGTACTCCTGAGCGGACCATGCTCGCTCATCATGCTCTCTGTTTTCTATTTCTAATTCCAGTTCTTTTCTCTTTTTTCCTGCTTGATAAAATCAAACACCAGAAGGAATGCAAGGTGTTGTCTTACCTAGGGCACAGAGTGTATTTCTGAGCAGGCTGGAAGAACATCAACTTAAGCAGAACCCAGTGTACGTTATATGTTACTTGTATGTCGCCACACAACATGAGCAGCAATATAAGTCCTTGGTAGATGGAGGAGGATGGAGGGAGACTTTTGTCTTTTTGCTGATGGATCATATTTTTATTTTTTTTCCCTGCTTTCTTCCCTCAGGAAGAAAGGCAGAAAGAAAGCATTTGCCTTTTTAAAATCTTCTTCATGCAACAAATAGCTCTCATAATGCGATGTAATTGCACAGGGTATATAACAACTGATCATCAAATAATGTTAGTCTGGTTTTAAAGTAAAGAGAAAAATCATTAACCCCAAATCAAGCAATTATGAAAGCACTTGCTCTGAGTGTAAACAGCTCAGAAAGGCATCTGAGAATACCAGTGCAGTGTGATAAAATGCTATCTGCCTTGCATGCTGCTTCTGGAGGCTTTCCAGTGCCCTCCAAAGGTTCAGCTGTCGTCACGTCGCTATTTGCCAGAGGAAATTGGTCCTTGCCAAATCATATCTTCATTGCTGCTCTTTGTGCTGCTGGGATTTGGTGGCTTGTGGCTTTATACATTGAGAGCCCATTCATGATAGTTTTAACTTGTGATATTTATAAAAGGGCTTATGCATTTGGCAAAACAGAAAATGTAACTGAACGAGGAAAGGTTTCGAGCTGGCATACTGCTAAAGACAGCATTTCTGGCATGCCTGATACTGCCAGGGAAAAGCCTTGGGAAAGAGGAAAGGATTGGAAAGTGCAGAAATCTTTCAGAGTAGTGGAAGCAGCTATTGGATAAGAGAGAATCGATCTGTTGTACCACAGAGAAGGTTAATTGAAAATGCAATTGGCTGTACTGTAAATATCTGCACTGGGTGCACGGATCTGATAACAAGGGCTCCGCCGTCTGCCTGACAGATCTAACAGTAACCAGTGGCCAAAGGTTGACCCGACTGGAACAGATTCATGTGAGCTGCAAGAGGCTAACTCTTGTGGGGGTAATTAGCAGTTAAAGCAGTGAGCTAACAGCTTGGTGAGCTCTCCATTCCTCTCATTCCTGAGGCTGCTTTAACTCAGCATTGCAGGGTGTCCTAAATGCACAACGGTGCAACCACGGGTATTGGCACTAAAGCTGAGGTGGGCACTTGCTGGTCTGAATTGCACTGCTGCTCTGTGGAGCTGTTTGTGAAGGTCTCAAAAATGCATCAATCAATTCTTAAATCAGTTGCTTAAATCTGCTGAGTACTAGCATCACCACGAGAAGGTGACCCTGCAAATGCCTAAGTGGGCCTGCTGCACCCGGGATAACTTCTGTAGGTAGTGTGGCATGCATGGGAAACTGAGTAAAAACTGAACATACAGAAATCATTGATTTCCCATATTCAATTTTTAACTAAAAAAAGAAACAATCCTGCAGCTTTGTGTTCCCTTGTAATTCCTGGGCATGGCTCTGCTGCTCAGCTGAGCTAATTCTTGCACCTGTGGGACATGCAGTAGCTTGATGGACGCAGTGGGCTGGAAATGGGGAAGTTGGACTTCTGTTCCTGCTCCTCTTAGAAATGTTAGGCAAGTCACTCTGGGGTTGAGGCAAAGCCCTCGCAGTGACTTCCAAGGACACTGTATCTGATTCCAAATCTTTCTTGCGCCTCAGTTCGCCAGCCATAAAACAAGGAGGATAATTCTGTTTGACTAAGGAACTGGGCATGGATAATAGTGGCTGGCTCTGCACAGATGTTGCTGTGATGTACAACACAAGATGTAATTAAATATCACACACACAAGAGATTTATATTTGCACACAAGAGTGTGTCTACCCTCAAGACCTGGACTTGGGCTCCTGTAGCTTTCCCCTGCGTGGATGTGGAGGACAGACTGCTGGCGCCCAGGGACTTCTGCTGAACCTCCTCCGAGCCCCGACTGCCAGGCGGAAGGACCGTTCTGTGTATCTGCCTGAGCTTTGCAGCAGAGGGTTGCACCAGAGCTCTGCAGCGAGTCCATAGGATATTGTAGAGCAATTCATTCCTCTAGCTGCAAATTGCAGTGCCTTATCTTACCATGGTAACCATGGCACCAGCATGCTAAAACACCAATACACAGGTCCTAATTATTCACTGCTGTAGGTACCTTATCTTCATCCTACAGAAGAGGCATTGGAGAGAAAGCTTATTAAAAGGCTTGGGAACACGAGACTGCATCAGCCTGTCCTGCTATCTCAAACAACCTTGAATAATTCTGCTCATAAATCAGCTGTGCCTCATCCTAGAAGCAAGTGCAGTTTTCTTGATTGCACTTACTTAGACCTTCATCTTCTCTGTAGACTGGAAGTCTCGGAGATGCCAAAGTCTCCAGACTATGATATTTTGATTGCACTTTGAAGCTTCAGCTTGAATTTGTCAGTCACTTCATATTTCTCTTGCATGTCAGACCTTTCGCTCTGCACCGTCACCTGGACCCTTGTCTAGAGACATGTCTAGCAGGACGAGGAGAGCTTGTATGAAATGTCTAAGTTGCTCTAAAAGCAATGTGTTCACTCAGGTAAGCTGAGGCCTGCAGTGGCTTTGGGCTCCAGCTCAGAAATGACAATTCCTCTTCGGTGTCCCCTGGATGTGATCAGGATTTAAAGGCTCTCCCTCTCCTTGCAGTCCCATCCTGTTCTAAGAGCAGTCTCCAGCCCTCATTTGACTTGTTAAACCTTCCCAGTCCTGGTGCACTCTTTGAGCACAGACACCCAGGGTAATGGTTGAGCTTCAGGATTAAATTCTTCCCCCATCTCCAACACTTCTGACTGAGTCTCTAGGAGCAGCTCTGTCTGACTTCATGGGGGCTGCTCGGTGTACTCAGTGGCGGCTCTCCGGTAGGATATATGTGGGATATATATATATAGGTATATGTTTAAAACAGTGGGGAAATCTATAATTTGTTCCGAGTGCAGGAGCCGGGCGGCAGAGCAGCGACCAGGGCTGCAGCGTGTCGGTAACGGCTGCCGTGCCGCAGCTGCAGTCTAGCGGGTGATATTTGTGTCTCCGCATCAAGCTGAGGAAAAACCTGCCAGAGTTGTTATCTCCTTCAGCGAAACACAGCGGAGGCTGGCGGATTTGTTTCGCTCAGATGGTAAGGAAGCAGTTAATTGCGCCTGGCAATGGCTGACTCTGCCTGTCTGCGCAGGGACGTCTTAGATGTTTGTCCCACAGATCCCATGTTGTGTAAGCACATTTGAGAGATGCCTCCCATCTCCCAGCCCCCTCCGCTTTCCCAGCTCCCTCGCTGGCTTGTTTTGCTTTTTTTTCCCCCAAACATTTATTTAATCTCCTCGTCTCGCCAGCGCTCTGTGCGGAGGCGCTGAGGGTGTCCGCAGGGATGTGCAGCGCGCGAGGCGCCGGTGCCGGCGCGGAGCCTCCTGGGGACTCCCCGGGCTGGGGCTGCTCCGCGCCGGCTGCTCCGTCCCGGCGGGGCCGGCTGCGCTGTCTAGACGGAGCGGTAGGTGCCAGTGCCCGCATCTCCCCCGCGGTGCCCCGCTGCCCTCAGGCTCCGCAGGTGCACGCAGGTCCCGCACTGTTTTCAGGTGACCTTTTGGGTCGGTTTGCTGCTTTTTTTGGAGGGGGGCAGTCTTGTTATTGGGTGTTGAGTGTTTTCAGGGCCTGGGACAGCATCCCCGAGCAACATTCCCTGGAGCGCATCCCCGCGCTGCATCCTGCTGGCGGGGCTTGTCTGCAGCCCTGCGTCCACAGGGGTCGGAGCAGCCGCTGAGGCCTCGTGCCAGCCCTCATCCCCACATGGCTGCTGGTGCTGGCGCTTCCGATGCCGCGGGAGGGCCCGGCTGCCGCAGGGCTCTGCCGAGTCGTGCAGTGCTTGGCTGAGGAGCTCGGCGTGATTTTCTGTGCTGCCAAAAACCCAGCGGGGCTGCAAGGGGCCACTGCAGAGCTCCAGGGCCAGGAGCTCCTCCAGGCCGGGTCAAGGCAACCACTACCATGTCCTGTCCCAGCACCTCCAGGCCTGACCATGCTGCCCCATGCGGGGAGCTGGGGTCCTCGGGGCCTGAAATGGCCGGTTCGTCCCTATAAATAGCCGCTGCGGGTTACAAAACCCTCTGAGCGGCGGCGGGGGCTCGTGCAGCGTCTGCGGCAGCCGCAGGTTCGGTGTGACACCGTGTGGCAGCGCGGCGCAGTGCCGGGACCCGCCGCAGCCTGGCGGCCAGCGTGGCCGCTGCCGGCCCCACGTCTGGGGCCAGCGTGAGGTGAAGACCCTCCTTCCTTCTCGTTTTTCATGTAAACTCACCTGCCAGGGCTGAGCTGACCTCCCCTGTACGAGAACATTGTATAAGGGAGCAGCTTAGTGACTCACTTGGCGAAGGTGGTGGTGGCCGTGCCGGTGAGGTCTCCGTGGCCTCTGTTGAAGCCTTCAGACTGCAAACCAGCCTGGGCTGGTGTCTCCTGCTGAGCTAGCAAGGTGCACAAAAGAACCAAGCCCCGAACTTTTTGTGGTCCCGTCCTTTAGAGATTAGTGTCCAGCCTGGATGGGCACGTAGACAGGTGAATGCTTCCTATGCTCTCCTTGCTCTGGCTGCCGCTTAAAAACATTGCTCGGGGTGAGCAGGAAGAGAAAGACGTGACGTAACATGGCTGCTCTGCCATGAGCAGTTCATCTAGTCCTTTTTCCCTCATGGTTCCTTACATATTTCTGCCAGGCCAGCCAGTGGTCTGCCACATGTCTTTTGGTTAATAGGCAGAAGAACAGGGAAACGCATTTCTCTTGGGTGAACTGGAAGGCTTCCACAGCCCCAGTGCAATGAAGGTGGCCACACTGATGTACCCTGGCTGCAAGACCTCCTGCCCCAGAGCATCTCTGTGTGTGATGTTCATGATGGTCTTTGTGCTGCTTTTGGAGCAAAAACGTGTGAGGAAGATCTGGGGAACCTTCTCAGTGTGAAGTTTTACACCCACACAAAGATCACCACGTTGCTGAGTGATACTGATAGACCAGAAGGATGAGCCTTTTCAGAAGAATGACATTTTGAGGACTCCTATGCAGTTGTCTGTTAATTTTCACTGGCGAATGTTCATATATTTCCATCCATCTAGCCCAGAATTTCCCACTGTCTCTGAATCTGCCGTACAGAGCGCTGCTCAGCATCTGCTCCAGAAGCATCTCTGCCACAAGACACAACATGTGGGACCGAGACATGTACCATGAAAACCTGGCAAGCAGCTGAAATGGGAGATGGAGCCAGACTGCTCAGTGGGGCTCCTGCTCCCACACACCAGTCATTAAATACCTCAGTCCTTCCTTCCCCTCCACTTGGAAATCTCACCGTTAACTTGAGTTTAGGCCTCCTGTTGGGTTTGCAAGCTTGGAGAAAATCTTTTCTTTCAGAGATGAGTTTTCCTTGCCAAGAAGGTTTTAATAACTCACCGTGAAATTTATAGCGTTTAAATTTAAACCACACGTGGGAAAGTGGAGCAGTAACAGTTTAATCCAATATGACCTTGAGCGATCTGTTCCGCTGCCTTCAGACAGGCAGTTCACGCTGCAAGTGAGGTTCCTCTGTGAAGCAGCAGGCTGCAGCTCCCTCCTCAGGGTTGTGTCCTGTCCCAAACACAGAGGTCAGGGGTGGCCATCTACAGCCTCCTGACTGGACTTCACATGCCTTCTTCTTCCATCTGGACTCTGCTAGTGGAAGAGGATGAATGTGACCCTAGCTTGGAGGAGGCTGTTGATGGGTCCATTATGTGTTCCTGTCCATGTTAAAGAATACACATCCTTTTCATGACCCAATAGCATCTCCCCTGCCATCCCATCACTGGAATAAGGAAGATACCACAGGTGAGCATAGCACAAATTCCCCTCTTCTAGGGAGCAGTCTGCTGGGGATCTCCCTGATATCCTCTGAGGAGGTGGCAAGGTCTTATCGCTACGTAAATGCTGCGGATGATAAAAAACATTGAGCTACTTTACAACATGAAGGAGAGAGTTGGGCTGCTCCTGGGCAGTGCTAAAGGCTTGATGATGTTTAAAGTGTTGGCTGCCCTTTGCAGCCAGCACAGACAAGTCTCCGTCATTTACTAAGCAAAGCAATATATGCTAAGCTCTGGCCAGCATATCAGCATCACATCCGTTGAGTAATGATTTCCTGTCTCTCTGGGCTCTTGTTTGGATGGTAGTGATTGAGATAGGACCTCAGAGTTTACTGTGGCCAGAGGGGTGGAAACTGAGTTATGGCATAAAATTCAAGTGCTGCCTTATTCTGCTTGAAGTGTGGTAGCTGTTGTACGCTCTCAGATGTGGTGCCCAAGAGATCACCTATCTATCTATGGAAAAATCTAGCTTTAAAATATTATAGCCTTTGGCTTCTCAGCTATCCAGGATCAGGAGAGTCAGCTGTATTGTGGTTCCCAGCCAGTCCTGTCACTGGGTTGTTTAATGCACTGATACTATGCCAAGCTGGGTGAGCCCAGATATATGGTTATGGGTATATGGTTATAATTGTTATAGCCCCAGATTTCACAGGTTAAGTATTCAAATTTTTGTTTCCATTGGCCTGCTTTGTCTTTTCTACCAAAGACATTTTTATATCAACAGTACCAGTGTGAGACTTAAAGACTGCGTATACATTCGTAGCCCAAGGGAAACATGAAGTGGCAAAAGCCTGTGGAGCAGGGCTGTAGGAAGTTGCTGATGTGCAGATTCTGCAGCTCCATGGAGGATCTGTTACTGCACAGAGGTGAACTAGAAGCTTAGGCCTGGTAAGGCTGAACTCCCTGCATGGTGTCCCACTAAGGCAAACCAAGTCAATGACACAATCCTCAGACTCTTCTACACGGCTGCCCAAACCCACGGCAGTCTTGGTCATTCTGTTGACAAGACCTACGCTGTTTAGGTTTCCACAGCAAGCTCTGCCTGTTGGAAATGGGCAGATCTGATGATTTACTGGGATGGCCAGGTGGAGAATGTAAATCCAGGCTAAATTTGTTATGGCTGACTTAAATCTAGAAGAACTGTGTAAATGCCAATGCTATAGAAATACCAATGTTTAGCTGAATTACCAGTGCCTGTATTTGCTGTGTTTGTGTTGACTGTCATTTGTGCTGCCTTTCTTGGACACAACCTGGAGAAAAGCAGGCAGATGGCAAATTCTGCTTTTCGGTTGACTTTTTTTCCCCTTTCCACTTGTGCGTTCAATAGAAGATCATCAAATAGCTTGCTTTGGTGAGATTTGCCCTTTTTTTTTTTTTTTTTTTTTTTTTTTTTTTGCTATTTTTATGGAGAGAGGTAGCCTGTAGGCCAAATATTCTCTAGACATGTTAAATATATTGCAATGAGACCAGAAACTGATTTCATGTCATGTTCCCTGCCAGAACATTTCCCAAGCAGGTTGATTGCTGCTTGTGCAGATGAAGTTTAAAACCTTGGGTTGGTGGAAAAAAAAATAAAACCAGATTCCCTTCCAGCTTGCCAGGTATGCCAGGCTCCTTGGTTGATTCACCAAGGCGGAGGTTTCCAGAATGACTAATGACTGAGCAGGCATTGATTTCTGCTTGTCTAGTGGAGACGTCTTACCAAGTCTCCAGTTTCCAGACTGGGTGGGGTGCTTGCCTTTTGCAGAGCAGGTTCATATATTGTGCGCTGCCCCCAAAAAGACATGGTAACCTGGAGATCTGGCAGGTATGTCAGCAGCAGGCTCCAGGCTGCCCTCAGTCATGGAGCCTGTTGAACCAAGTCTAGAACTGCCCTTGTGCGCTTCCGTCCTTTCCAGCTGACATGAGCAGGGCCTGAATTGCAAACTAGGCTGGTTAGAGGCCTCTATCTCATGTAGGTTTAATTACACTCCGTTAAATGGAATTTCCTTTGATATTTTCCTTTAAGGAAAATGTTTGCTCTGCTGTTGCCACCTTTCTGCTCTTGACAAAAATGCAAAATTTCAGCTGTAACTGGCCATTCCGTGGAGCATTAAGTTGCTCCTGATCAATAGCTAGATGTCACAGTAAACCCAGGTAGACTGGACAAGGCATGAACCCTAGGGCTTTTGTAGAAAGCAAGAACACAGCAACATTATGTGCTATTTCTCATCAACACAAACTGACTCAGAGTCAGAAAAAAAACCAGAAATTATTAGACCTTGAAAAAAATATATTTTTTGACACAGTATTGAGTACTCCCAGATAAAAAGAGTTCCCCATCTGATGCAGGCTGAGATCTTGAACTGCTGTAGAGCTTGGGAAAGCTGAGGTTTGCATCTTAAAATGCAAGATGCAAGCCCACTACAGCACACAAAGTAAACTGCCTTCCCTGAAGAACATCCTTCTTTAGGTGAAAGAAGTCATCAATTTGGCCTATTTTTGCCTTTCCTTTTATCCTGTTGGCTTCACCTCTGAAATAAACCTTCTGAGTGAGCAGCCATGGGGACATGTAGTTTACCTGCTCCTCGGTGACACTCATCACTGCAAGTGAGCCACATCTCATCCCAGCTGGGCACCTGGATCCCATCCAAGTGCTGGGCTGCTCTGTGCTTTGGACCTGGTGAGTGGTATCTGGGGACATGTACCGGGTGGCGGTACATGCCAGCCCCCACTGGAACACGTGTCCTGCCCTCTGCTTCAAAGAGACATCAGTGGGACAGGGGTTGCTCCTTGTTTAACTCTGGACTGGAGGCTCCAGGATCTCCTCAGAGCACTTATGACATCCCGAGCTCTAAGCAGAGGGCTATATCCCTATGGAAAGGAAGTGACTGCCATAGCAGAAGAAAGGAGATTTTTGCTCCTTGCAACCTGCTGTCATTTGAACTTCCGTGTCAGGACATTTAAGGTTGGTTTACCAAGAATTGTGCCTGGGTAGGAACAGCAGGGCGAGCTGGATACAGTCTTTGTGGACTGATGATGTAAAAGGCATCCAAGCAGCCCTGATGTCAATATGAACCCACTTGCCTGACAAACCAAGTAATATTTTGGGCTCTATATGTGCTACATGGGCTACATGTATAGCTCTCATCAAGACTGCTTTTCGTTAGCAATCAAATATGAGTCTCAGGCAATGGAGAAGGGAGAGAGCATTAAGTTTTCAAGCAGCAGACTTCAGAGACTGCATCTTCAAATCTTCTGCTATTTAGAATGTTTCCCCGAGGTTTTACCACACATAAATGAAATGATAATTACAATATTTTAACCCAATTAGCTCCCTTCATGATCTGGCAGGTGCAAATTGGAGATGGATCAAACTTATTCTTACTGTGAATTATGCCTGGAGCCTCCTTAAAGCCACTGTCTAGCCTTGTGTGTACATGCTGTACAATTTGTGTTACGGGGGGAGCGCAGGGAGTTCCTAAATTATGCATGGGATATGAATTATTGCTGCAATGCATCACTAAAGCTTCACTCATCAAACATACCCAACTCCTTGAGAGCAGCATGGGAAAAGCAAAGAATTTGCCTGTGGCATGGGCAAGGTTTTCATTTGCATGGATTTAAATCATGTGTGTCACTGACAAAGTCACAGGTCACCCAGAGTTAACTTCATACATGTCCCTGGATCTTGAAGGAAATGTATTTTGCAAGCTTTCATCTGATTAGCATGGAAATTACACTAGGACTTTGCTATAAAATGGGGACCAAGTTGAAAAAAAAGATCTTGATTTGTTATTTTTTTTAAAAAAGAAAAAGTCTTTGAAGGCCAGTGCAGCTGCCCTTCCTCAGGCAAAACTCCTATTTACTTATGGGAGATCATTCCCTACACTTCACTCCTGTAAAAATCTGGAGCAGTCAACTGATACAGTACAAGTAAAACTCAAGAGGACATCTCTACAGCTACATTAACAAATTTGGTGTGACTGGTGCCACCCACGAGAGGACAGTTTCCCACATCCGTGCTTGTTTTTCTATCACCTCAGCTGTGTCGCTGGTCTAAATACTCTGGAAAGCTTTGGGGTAAAATCCTAGAGCCACCAGAGTCCTTGTCCAGAAAAGCCTTTTGAGCTAAACCACCCACTTGGGGCTGAAATGGACAGGTCCAAGCTGCTGGGCCTTGGCCAGCCGCAGGATGGGCCCTGCTGGCTTCAAGGCTTCCACCCTTCTGGAAGGACTGTGGGGAGATGCTGGAGAGCAGGAGAAGGGATTGCTAGTCTGCCTGGTCCTAACAGGAAAGGGCACCTGGAGACTTTGTAAGTGTGTCTGTTTATGGAAGTGTTTATGGAAAAATACCATGGTGATTTCTGTGCTCACTGATCACCACCAGTGATTGCTGCTCTGTGGAACCTCACTGCAAGAAGAGCAGCTCGGCAAAAGGCCCTGGGAGGAGAGCGACATCCCCCCACGGACAAGGACAGCGATGTCGCAGGTGTGGGGTGAACCTGGCGCTGCAGGAGCTGGCTGGGGCTGGGGCAGACCTGCTCCTCGGCCCCTCCATGCAGACTGGGAGCAGTGGGAACCCGCAGCACCTGCTGATGTGGAGGTCCTTCCCCTGGCATCCCAGCACTGGGCTTCATCACCTCCAGGTGAGCTGTTTTTAACAGATCTCTCTCTCCACTGGGAGAATTTACCTGGGTGCAGCAGTCCTAACATAGCATCTTGCTTCCCAAGGCTATCTCAGGACACGAAATTGTTGCTGTTTTTCTAAAGTGAGTTTACACAGCAGCAGTGGTCCCACCTTACAGATCTCAGCGTGGCCGTATAGCTGTAGGAACTCCCCATGTGCACGGAAAGGATGGAGAAATTATCTCTGAACAAAATCAGGCTAAAGCTGAAATGAGCTGCAGAACAGAGCCACTTTCACCACTCTTACTGCCAAGTCACATTTTCTATGCCTCAGATTGAGGCAGGAACAAGATGGCCCCCTTTCTTTTTCTCTTTTCCTTTTCTCCTTATTTCTTCTATTTAGTTTCTGGAAGTGACTGTATTTTCTGAGAAATTACCAAATTTCCACACTGGGCAAGTTACCTAACACAAATGTCACTCAAAGTATGGGTCACTTGAGGAGGGGCACCTGTTCTTACAGGCTGTAGGTGAGGAATGATAACTTAGTTATCTTTGGGATGGAGAGGCACTCAGTAAATGTGTTTCAGAAGAGCGTTTCTCTCAAAACCTGCCTTTGAAACCAGTGTGTGCCAACTGTATCACGTCCCTTTTATGTTTCTGTACCTCAAACTCTGTGACAAAGTTTTACTAACAGGTGTCCAAGGAAGAATCATAATCTCCGGTCTTCAGGACAGATGTAGAATTGGCTGTGCTTTAGCATCAAAACCCTCGTGCAAAGACGGCACTCACCAGTGAGGGACAAGGACCCAGTCACAAAGAGGGGTCAGAGCTGAGTTGAAAGGAGTGAGCCACAGACCTCGAGAAATTAAATAAATAAATAGGTCACTGAATGTTTTCAAACAAACTGTAAAAAATTGTTTTCCACACACTAATGGTCTGTGAATACAAGGTTAGCCCAGCATGGATTGACTGTTCTGTAGCCTGTAGCCCATAGCTGCTTCTGTGAGAGGCTGGGTGGCATTAATGCCGTGCTGTGGCCAAGGAGTGAGTAGGAAAGGCTAAAATGAATGTGAGTGAGAAGAGATGGGTGCCTGAACGAGAACTAGCAGAAACTCTCCTAAAACAAGGGGCAGAAGGGCTGTTGTGTAAAGGATATATTTAAGAGAACTTCACAGCCAAACTGCCTGTGTGGATGTACACAAAGAGGGAAGCACAATAAAGCTGGGAAAGGCATTTTGGAGATCCAAGCTAGCTGTTTAATGCTCTGTGCTCTGTGCTGTTCTGCCTTTCATTTCCAGGGGATGGAGAAATGCTGTCACCTGCATCCAAGCTTGAGATCAGGTTAATTTAATATCCAGTTTGACCTTGTGATTTAACAACCACAGCTAAAGGTCACTGGTTTAATGTGGGGGGCTGGCTGGACTGCTGGTAAGACCCTCCACAGACAGGCTACTAAGTGGGCACAAGGAGAAGCAATCTGGGCTTATGAGGGCTTTGCTTCTGAGAGAAGAGGTGTCCTAGTGGAATTTTAAATGGAGTTTCAGCTCAGAATTCCCCCAGATTACCCCAGGAGCTTAGTTAGCTCCATTTCTCCACATGAATTTTTTAGCTGCAGAAAAATCCAAAAGCACAAACCTTAGCAAATTGAAACAAACAAACAACAACAAAAAAAAAACCTTTAAGAGATGGAGTACTGTAAATGTGTCAAGTCACACTCACTGGGGGGCTTGAATGACACCTCACACTCCTAGTTACTTCCAGGAGGAAAAAAATAGCTGTTCTTTGGATAAAGAAGAAGGCATCCAATCATTCATTCACCTAGGGACAGAGCCCAACACCTTTGCTTCTTCAGAGCATCTCCTTAAATTAGTCCCAGAGGTGTCAAGGGAGAGACATCTACAGAGCAAGGCACTGCCCCAAATGAATGAAGGGGTCAGGATCTGACCTTCCTGTGCTGCATGTGACACCAAAATGGAATGTGCACCCTGCAGAAATGCTAACATTTCCATGTATCTTGTGTGTGACCCCACATCAATTATTTGGGAAAGGAAAACAAACCCTCAGAGCCACAATTCCGTGGGAGCAGTCCTGTTCTTGAGAGAGTTGCAGTCTCCCTCCAAACTGCAGACTGGGGACAACTTTCTGCAGAGCAAGAACCTTTAAAGAACAATTCCTCATTCCTGTCGAAGTTCTCTTGTGTGAACCCCTGAGACTCAATCTTTTCTTTGCCCCCCTCCTTGCTGACAGACTGTCCTTGGTGGCTTTGGGAAAGGGCCAGCCTGGTTGACCAGGGCCCAGCTGTGGCCACATTATCACAGAGCGGAAGAAAACACTGCAGCCACCTCACCAGGTAACTCAGCAGGACCAGCAACAGCCCCAGCCTCACGTCCACCTCCTGGCTCTGGTAATTTGCTGCCAGGACACAGTAACAACGTGGTTTATGAGCAGCAAAACTCATGACCCTGTAGATGGGCTGGGTCTGGGGTGGCTGCTCACCAACATCATATCAAGCAGCTCAGCCATCCAGACCTGGTTTTCTGGTTGTATCTCCCATTTCTCATTTCTATCTCATGTCTGGTCTCATCTCTCATTTCTATCTCATTTCTATCTTGTGAAATGTGCAGGGGGTAGGTGTTTTGAGGGCTCTTCCTCTCTGCCAGGTTTGTGTGATACCGGCCAGCACAGATGGTTCACGAGTCTGCGAGCTGTGTCGTCACTGCAGGGCTGTGGAGTTTGTCACCAGGCCCCCTGGGCACGTGGCTCTGCTGGGTAATGCAGACACTTCTTCTGCAAGAGGTTTTTTTTTTTTTTTTTTTTTTTTTTTTTTTTTTTTTTGTCAGGCACTGAAGAAGAGAGCAGAGGCTGTTGCTGGCCAAACAGAAGCTAGTTTGAGACTTGCTCTTAAGAAAGTCTGTGAGTTGCCTGTGCTCTTTGCATAGGTCCTCATTTGGTGGAGAGTATTGAATCGATGGGGAGGCAGGAGCGAGGGTCCCGCTTGAACCTGCACCGTGGAGAGAGTATTTGGCCCAGCTCTGGAGCAAGGATCTCGAATGCATCCTGCTACCTAGTGAAATGCTTAACCCCAGAGAGACCTCTGGGTCTCTCAGCAGTCTGGGTTGAGCCCAGTCTGCTCAACTTAGGTGCCGAAATTGCCATCTCCAACCTCGGCAGAGGGAGATGATCAGCGGTACCCAACACGGCTGCATAAATGCCCGAGGCGACCGCTGAGACCTGCATCCTGTCTAGCCTAGGCGCTTTCCTCCGCCCAGGGCCTGTGCAGGAAAGCAGGGGTGCCTCCAGAGGGCGCTCCTGTCCACCTAACACGGGCTTGGTTTTCCCGTGAGGAGGTTATTTCAGCCGTGTGATGCGCCTGGGGTGCAGCCTGCAGCACGCCCCTAGCGCGGTCCTGTTCGTGCTCATGGCGATGCGCCCTACTCTCGGTGTAACGGACTGCAGGACCCCTCGAGACCAGGAGAGCAGGGCCCAGGGCTCTGGTGGCTCGAGGATGGGATCGGGGATCCCAGGACTGACCCCTCTGTTCCCGTTCCATGCCAGGCACGGGGCGTCTGAGCTGCCCTGCCTTGAGGCCGAGTCGCTGGCCAGAGTCACGGGGCAGAGACCTGAGCTTGAAATGACGTGTGGGGCTGACGGCGGCGGCGCTCGCGTGACGCTGTGCGCAGACGGGCGTCCGGAACGATCCATCGAGCTGCAATGGGATAAAACCAGCTCCAAAGAGTAGGGACCAGGGTCCTACACAGGGGTGTCCAACAGCGGCAGAAAGCCGTACCCTGGCACTGGGGTGAAGGCAGCACGTTCCTCCCTCCGCACCCTGGGAATAGCAGCCCTGGGGAAGAGGAGGGTCAACCTGAGGCGCCAGACAGCTCAGCCCTGCCAGGATCCCGGCACCTAAACACACATTCCTGGTGGGAAGTCGGGGATCTGTGGGTAGCAGCTGAGAGGCGCTTTGAAAAACCTGAGCTTGATCCCTTTGTGGATCCAACTAATAACACCTTGGAGGACTTTATAAAGGAGCCCGAAGTAGTAGTAAACAGGTCACAAATTGGGAGTGCTAAGGGAAAGCTGGGTGTTCCCGAAATTTGCAGCTCATTTTCCATTCCCAAAAGGAGGATCAAAATCTAAGTGTTTCAAGGATGCAGCTAGCTCACTGTTCACAGGCCCTTTATGGCATTCTGGAAGCTGCCTCGTTTTCTACCAGAAGTCAGACTTGGTAGGTTGATTATTCAGAATTGAAATTCTAATGCAGTGAAAAGGCGACACAAAGAGCAGATGTCTGAACAGTGGTTGGTCCAACTGTAGAAATCGTTTTTGCTTACAGTTTTAATTAATGATGGGTTTTTGTTTCTGTCACAATACGCAGAGTTATTGCTAAAGCACATTTGAGATTTCTAGGAGAAGAAAGTTAACTAACACAATGAACTCACCCACCCAGGGGAGCTCTGAATTAATGTGATATTTAGCTGGGGATTTCAGAGCGAAGATACCAAATAAAGAACTATTAACAGGTTCTCACAAGCAAAAATCTTCTTCAAGAAGTGACAGTACAAGACCTTGGAATCAAGAAACAGCTTGGATGGGGAAAAAAATGTGTCACTCTCCTTGTTTTGGCTTTATTTGACGCTCAAAGCAGGGGTCTGAAAGTAGAAAGTCATTGCGAGTAGCTGTGGATGTATTTGCCGTGGTTAAGGATGCAGCAGATGCAGCTTGCCATCTGAGAAATTAAAGGCCAGGAGCGTAGCTAAAATGCTTCTTTCTGTGAAATTGGTGAGAAGGCAAAGCGTGCGGAAAGGTAGGTGCAAAATTATCGCACCAGCCGGGTTGTTTCAGCATCCCAGCTTGCAGTGTGTGCTCTGTGCTCCCTTTCCCACTGAGTAGTCCAGGAAGCTGCTGTACCCGCTGGCTTTTTCTTTTTCGTTTGTAACAAGAAAACACAATTCCAAATGTTCCTGTCCTGACTGCAGCTCCACCACAGGTAGGAAAAAGTTTGCTCTTAGCCAAATTCTTTGAATAAAACAGAATTTGGTAATCATCCTTTTGTCCCTTCTCCTGATGTATTTCCAGAGAGACTCTGCATTTTCCCAGTTCTCGGGTGACTGAATATCTATTTTACAGCAACATTTTAATAACCCCATGATAGTGATAAGTTAACAAATTATAGTAGTGGAGCACCAATGAGACAAGAACTGCAGGAAATATTTAAGTAGGTGAATCTATTAGGCTGACCTGTCCTTTCTGAACTATCAGGTTTATATAACAAATTTCTGTGAATTCATACTTATTCAAATGTACACTACTGTGCTGATTATTAAAGCTGATCTTTGATTTTGACTTCCATGAATTTCTTGGATTTCTGAGCCACTCTGAAGATACTCCAGTGTTGCAGAATAGATTGACCTGTACAATGTACTTCTTAGCTGTGATTAAAGCTAGTGAAAAGGATATATATACAATGAAAATCTACAACGGGAAATCTAAGTGTGATTTTATTAGCCTAAAGTATGCAAGAGATTAGTTTGGTTACATACCTATTGGTAGGGACAAATCAAATTGTTCCTTCTTTTAAATCGTTAATGTATCTAGGTTTTACAACTCAGCTCATAAGGCACATGATAAATTAGCTCACTTTGTGTATATATCCAGCTGACTGCCTTCCAATTGGGTTAATTACCATTTCCAAATTATTCTAGCACCGTTCAGTTAAGCCATCCTAGTTCCCTTAATACCTGGAAAGAAAATTTTCTTTAATCTCTGCTCCTGGGTTACCTATATTAAACACTCAACATTTATAGCCCTGCGGCTAATTGCTTAGCAACACTTTTTGGTGGAGAGGCTCACCTGGAGCTTTATCGGACATTGCTGCGTTGCAGAGGAAGAAAAGCTCCTGAAATGAGGTCAGGTGGTGTAAGCCTAGCCCCTAACGGGGAGCATTTTCTCCTATCTGTAATGAAATTAATCGAGGTCATTAATTCAAAGCTGTTTTATTGTTGTCATTTGAAGCTGTAATTCGAGCTGGCTCAAAGAGGCACAGCTTTATCTGTAATTATCCTTATATAATTACATTTCTATTTTAAAGTAAATATTTTCTTCTATTACTGTAAATATACTACATGGTATATAGAATAGTGTTGTCTCATCCTGCTTTTCAGCCAGAACTGCACTACTGAAAGCAGTGTGTCTAAGTGGGATGGGGCAGCTATAGAAACTGGTTACTTGGATGCTATTTCATTTGTTTTTAAGGCACAAATATAGTCCCCATTTTGCTAAGCTCTCAGGGTCGTAGTGACTGAAAAGCCACGTGCCAGCAACACCTAGAAATTTGTATTTGTGTCAACATCCCAGCATGGGGACCAGCTTTGCCATCCTGTAAGATAACGGGGGAGGAAAAATTGCACCACTCGTTCCTTGTTTAGCATCTTGCTTGGTGAGACCAAGGTGGGGATGGGAAAGCACCTTTTGTCTGCAGAGCCAATTTGGCTCCCTCGGTTTCCCTGCAGGGCTCTGCTCACGCGGGTGTCTACACGGCATGCATATGAGCTCGCTCCTCTCTCCTGTCTGGAGCAATCCAGCCGGTTTCTTCTGAGGAGAAATTCAACACCCGTGGCAGGTACTTCTTCCAAGGGTGCATAGACAGAAAGACTTGTCATGAGTTAGGCCAGACTCTGCCCTGGAAGGTCCTCCTAGCATGGAGGGCCTCCTCCTGACTTTCACCCTGTGCTTCCAAACTCAAAACTCGCTTGACCCTTGCTATAAAATCATAGTCCTGGTAGGCTGCAACCCAGTCTTTTTATTATTTGGAGCGTGGTGCAGCAGGGGATGATGTTGTAGGGACTGGAGTTCACTCAGGGAGAGTGAAAACCAAGCACAGAGAGCCCTGAAAAAGGGCAGCATTGGGACCATGCAGGGACAAGAAAAATACAAGTTACGCTGCTAGAAGAAAACAACCTGGAAATGAATCCCATCCCTACTACATGTTAGGGGGAATCTTCTGGAGCACTTGTGAAATAGGATAATTTACCTGAAATAGATAGTTGAAAAAGTCCAGATGTTTTTAGTGCAGTAAAAAGGGAATTCACATGTTGAGTGAGAAAGGGGGAGTGAAAGGGTCATGAATCCTTTACTTATCAATAACCTATTTTGAGCTACCAGCAGTATTTTGAATATATGCCCCATGCAATCAGAGCAGTACTGAAATCCACAAAACCAAAGAGTTTAAAAGCAGTAGCACCGCTCTCAAAGTCCTTTTAAGCCAGGCTGGGATGGCAGTGATTGTGACTAGACAGGGACCAGGCCTCCACCTGAGCTTTGTGCCCTTGGTGTGGCATTGTCCCCTGTCATGTCCTGCACACACGAGCCTGGGGCTGTGTTATCTTTGTGCTGCGTCTAGTGGCGTGTGTCAGCTGAGAGCAGCATTTCTCTCATTCGCTTCCACTTGCATTTCAAATTACCATAAAACCTCTTGTGTCAAGTGCAAACGCGTGAAGGCCTCAGGTTTACATCCTGTGCAGCTGAGGCTTGGGCTCTGTAAAAAGCAAGTGTAGAGATTTGGCACACAGCTCCTGGCCAGCAAGGGAGTTACGACTTCTTGGCAAACTTGTGTAACAGTTTGGACTTGAGCTCTAAGGGGCACAGCCTACACTGCTCTGAGGTACTCGGCTTGCCTCGTAGTAAATGGGCATTTTCCACTTCTCATCTATCTTTATCTCACAGTAAGCATGACATATTTTTAACCAAGTGTCTGTCTACACTTGACTTACTTCATTCTCTGTTTAAACATACACCTGAAAGGAGTCATATGCAATGTGCAGTGAAGCCCATCTCCCATCACCATCAATAAAAGCATTTATAGAAAATGTTCCACGTCCCTGCAAAATGAATATATTAGCATAGATTTGTAAAAGATGAACTAGAATAGGAAGAAAAAGGACCTGGAAGACACTTCAAGAATAAGCTAAGAAGCTCAAGGCAAAACCATCGAGTTAGCATGCTTTATTTTAACCTGCCACAATATTTAAAAGTGATGTGTTATTTTTGCAACCTAATTTTTGAGCATCTGATTTAACACAGCTTTATATGAGATCACTGCTCTGAAAACGCTTGCTCACCTCCCGATGAAAGACGAATCAGCCTTCAAGAAGTTTCAAAGTGAGCACCCAGAATCAATAGTCGTTCTTGAACATTTTGGCTGTGGAAACTTATCAAGGCTGGAGAGAGAGGCGATGAAAGCACTCTGGTCTTCATGCAAGTGCTTATTCCAGGAGGAGTCAAAGCAAGGACCTTTATGGGCTCATTTCTCAAACAGAAATGATGATTTTTCTAAGTAATCCCTAAGCGCCCTGTTAAATTGAGCAAGTGTGATTGAAATGAGCACAAGTTTCATGCATGGGCTGCTTGAACACTTTGGTCTCCTTTTTATGCCGGGTTGTCTCGGGGTATTTCAAGTAAAGCCTGGGCTGGCTGGGGTGATAGTGATGGATTCACTAGCACCATCTCTCAAACTCGACACACTACCGTGTCCTGGCTTTTCTTACCCTTCCTCAGCATCCCCAGTAACAACAGAACAGCAGCCTTTTTAGCTTTTGAACAGAAATCTTCCTGTATAGTCTGTGAGTAAATTCTCTTACATCTCTGTTAGATACCAGCTGTGATGAAAGCAGGTGCCTTCTCCAGGGATGCCCTGGGTGAGGTTTCTGGTGTGATAGTAATGCACTCGGTAAGACAGAAATCCTAGGATTGTAATCTCTATAGCCAGTTTCTTAAAGTTGCTATGAAAGTATTAAGATCTATGTTTCTTCATTTCTCCTAGCAGGAAAAGATACTAAGAAGTGCACAGAAAAAGACTCTTCTTTCACCCCTCTTGCCTACCTCTCTGAATGTTTGGTCTACTCAATACTTCTCTCTTCTGTCTTCAGAATGGTCTTGGTTTCTTTGTTTTAACTATTTTGCTGTTCTGGGATCACCATCTCTTGGTACAACTGATGAGTTCTACTTTCCCGGTGACAGTTTCATTTCAAAGAAAAATTGCAAAATCAGTGCAGCGTCAACATTAAAAAAAAAATGTTGATTAAAACTGTTGGGTATGTTCTTCTCCATTATTTTTGATATAAGGCCAGAACAATTAAAGAGGAAGATAGATCAATGTAAACTATAGGAATAAAACCTGAAAAACTTCTTTTTGTACTTTTAAGTTTGCCAAGATGATAGGAAGGGCAGTAGTCAGGAACTTCTGTCAAGAGGTAATCACTTTGGATTAAGCTCAGATGGCATCAATATCATCCCTTGCATAAAGAGTAATTTATGTGTTTATTTTTGCCAACAGCCTTAAAACTCTAGGAAAATGTTCTTGCATGTCCCCTTCCCCAAACAATGTTGTACAGATGAGACCACCGCAGACATCAGAAAAATCACCTTTATCAGGTAGATGATGCAGTCGTGGGATAAGACGTGGCCAAGCGAAGCCAGGGCCGGCCTGACCTCACGTTGGTGATGGCCTGGCTTGGGGGCATGAGTAGGACTGGAGTCACAGAGTGATTGAGGTTGGAAGGGACCTCTGGGGAGGCAGAGTCACCTCAAGCACATTGCACAGGACCCTGTCCAGATGGACGGAGACTCCACAACCTCTCTGGGCAACCTGTTCCAGTGCTCTGTCACCCTCAAAGAAAGGAAGTTTTTCCTTCTGTCCAGAAGGTCTCTGGTTCATTGGACCTGATCCCTGGGAACACACAAGGTGCCCCAGAGACACGTATGACAGTGGACAGATGTGTGTGACGGGTATGACATGTTTTTTTCCTCTTGTAGAATCGAAGTCCAGCCTCCCTGTGTGCAGCAAGTGAACTCAGTCACCCAGGAAGCAGTCAGAGAGCTGCCGGGTACGGTTTTCTGCAAGTCTGCACTCTGGATTTCAGCTGGTAACATGACTTCTAAGCTTGGTGGGGTGTTACTTAAAGCAATCCTCAGTCACATATTGTTGCCAAAAAAAGAAGAAGAAAAAAAAAAGGAACAGTTTGTGAATGACTAATACATGAAAATACTTCCTCTGTCTTCTTTAGCCTTTTCCTGCCTAGCTACCTGGGAGCTGGACTGCTCTGGAGGAAGCAGTTGGGAACTGGGAGACAAAAAGGGCTTGGTTTATTCACTTTGCTCCAGTAAGCTTGGCTTCTGGTGAGGGAGAAAGCCCTGGGGCCGGGCTTTGTGACAGATCAGATACTGGAAAGGAGAGAAATTGAATATTGCACCGTATCACATTTATCTTCTTGGATTTACAAATACATTAAAATAGAGGCTGGGTGGAAAGAATGTGATTCTAATTATTTAAATCTAATTATTTTAAGGGCGCTTGGAAACTCAGATAGTGCAGGGCTCAGTTAAGCACAGCCATTCAGGAGTATTTGCTATTTTTTGTGTAATTTGGGGTAGATGAAATTTTTTGTTGCACAAGTGTACTGTAAAACCCTGCAAAATGAAGAGGGTGTCTTTTAAGTTTTTGGGTCCGATCAGGATAAACAAAGTAGAGTTTTAAAGGGCAGATCCAGCCGCATGTCCCGTAGTGGTTTGTTGCATTTTGTCACCTGTCTTTAAAGAGGTGTTTCCAGTTTGGAAGGACATTAGGCACAAGAAACAGCACTGCCTTCATTCCTGAGAGCCTGGGATATATTGGAGAATTACAGTCAGTTAAACCGACTCAGAAGCTTGAGACGTGTTTTTCTTTTATTCAATTTCTGAGAGACCAAAAAAAACCCAAACTAGACATTTTAAAGATCTCTTTAAATTCTTTTTCTTAGCTGCAAACTAATTGGAAATTTATGGCTACTGCTAATTGGAAATGGATTCTGCGCTGCCAGTGCTCCAGGTTGGGGAAGGAAGTGCTCGGCTTTCCCTACCGACCGAAAATCGCTCCTGCCTTCGAGCGGGAATCTCAGGCAAAGCCCGGCGCAGCGCTGCAGCTGCTCGTTAACCACTCGAGGCAAAGCGGCCCTTAACGAGGAAGGTGTGTTGGAGTTGGCCGGGTGGGCTGTGTTTCTTGGATTGGCTCGAAAATACTTGTCTGTTTTAATAGCGCGGGTTGGCTGCCGAGCTCGACTTGTGCTCTAATTGCTGCGTAACTCCAGATCTATTTTAATGCGTGCAGCGGTAGTAATTACAAGGAAAACACTCTACCAGAATTTAAATGTTATTATTATTTTTTTGAATTTGAAGCCTTCGTCTCTCCATAGCAGGATTTGAACCTAGGCAGGGCTTGTTGGATACTTGGTTTAAAACATGTAATCCCAGGAACAATAAAATGGACCATAAGGCCCCAAGACCTGCTGTTCTGCAGCCGGAGAGGAAGCAGCCTGCACACCGCTTTCAAATGGATTTCTTCAAGTGCTGAAGGATCTAATGCTCGCTGGTTAAAACTAAGCTGGCTTAATTCTTGTTTTTTTACAGCTTACTACTGTGATGATCGGGAACTGATGTAGGCCGGCTGGGAACAGGCCTAAAACTGTAATATTTTCTCTTGGCTTTGCCAAAGCCCAGGGTGAGAGTGTGGACGGCAGAGCTGGAATCGGGGCCTGGTTTTGTCTTGCAAGACCCATAGAAAGCCAGGAGGTACTGTGGCGCCCAGTGGGAGCCTCTCGCAGCCCTTCGCTCCCCACCAGTGCCCACAACGAAGGGTCCAACACCCCCCTCTGCTCTGGTTGCCCTTCTATAAGCATCGAGGAGCCCCATAAAACAAGTGACCGATGTTTTCATGCCAAGAGCATCGCAGTGTGGTGAAGCTGCTGTGAGCCCTGCAAGCACCGTTATCACCAGCGTCCCCCTCCGTGGCCCAGCGCCTTGCAGTATCACACGTGAGCCTAAGTAATGCTGTCGGAGTGGCGGGATGGCTTTTTCCCCAGGTATTTCTGTGAGCAAAAGCAGACTCGGAGAGCGCGGCTGACCCCTCGATCGGCTGCTGCTCGGTCCTAGCCACGAGCTAAGGTTTTTTCCAATCACTTTTGCCCACAGCTCCGCTGCAAGGGGGAAGGTGTGACTGCAGGCAGTTTACACCTCGTTTTATTTGGAAGAAAGGCAGGATTTGTGATCTTGCGTGTGCAGCTCTCAGGTGCCCCATGCCCACCTGCCCTTTGCTTTCCATGCTTCCCTGCACTGCGCGATTCAACTGCTAGACGTGGAGATGTGCAAAGCATGACCTGTTTTGGCTGCACAGCCCAACATGAACATTTGTAAGCAAAGGCCTGCAGTATATAATGGTATTTATTCCAGCTTCTCAGTTCCCTTGTGTTTTGACTGACTTTTTAACATCTTGAGATCTGTATCTTTATTTGCACATTATTTTCACTGTGAAATAACTGAGGGCCTCTGGATACAGCTGCTCTCTAAAATCAGCGACACTTACGAGCCATCGCCACCTCCATCCCAACTGTAACTCAGCTGTGCTGCAGTGGCTAAATACAACCAGGAATTAAAACACTAAAAAAAAAAAAAAAAAAAAAAAAAAAAAAAAAAAAAAAAAAAAAAAGAACTTCTCAGAAGCACTGAGTTTTTTTAAGGCTTTCTCAGAGTTCAAATTAATGCTGAGAAAAATGGGAAGCGAATGCTGTTAAACACCGGTTTGGGCCCTGCTTCAGCTGCAGGACTGCCTCTGTGCAAGCCCTGCCGGGGCAGCTTTCCCCTCTCTGCAAAGGGCCGCTGCTCCCACAAGCTGGAAGGTTTTAACCCCAGGGCCGTGAGGAACCTGCTGCAACGATGTTCTGCTGAGCAAGTGCCTCTGCTTAGAGCCTGCTGCTGCCTCCTCCTTCAGCAGTGCAAAAGGGATTTAGGTGCTGGACGCAGCATCGGCGTGTGGGTATCCAGCAGGGAGAAGGCAGTGTCCCTTGGACAGGAAATCCCTTGTCGGGAGCGAGCCCTGGAGCTGGCACCCATCCCCACTGATCTCCTCACGTGTCCACGCTCCGGGCACCTCACATACCTGCACCTTGGAACAGCGGCGCCTCATTAGCTTCTGAAGGATTAATTACTTAGGCTGAGAGGGTAAGAGGTAAGACACACTCTTCCTTGGGAGCCACAGGAAAGGGCTGTGCGAGCTGAGAGCTGTGTAAACAGAGCAGATAAATTATCCCCTCGGTTGCGAACGCGCTCAGAAGCAGAGCTCTGGCCAGCCTTTGCATTAGTTGTGAACAGCTGCATACACCGTGGCCTCCAGATTTCCATAGAAACTTGGATCCACCATAGATTATCTTCATTTTGTAAATGTTTTAATTATTATGCTATAATATGGCTCTGTAGGGATTGCAGTGCCCAGCCAAGACTCCATGGAAGCCACATTTTAAAAGCATTTTCTCCAGACCATATTTTAAGGAAAGCGAAGCTGTTTTAGGATTAAGACTTATGGCTTCTGATAGATTTGATTTTTTTTCCATGCTACTGCATGCGCTGTTTTAAACAAATAAACTCCCACTGAGCTCACTCCTCCAGTGGGACTGGATTGAACTTCCCAGGCATGCATGAATTATAAAGTCAGATCTGTGTTCCTGCCGAGCGCAGAGCTGCACTCGGGAACCAGCCCTCGGTGCACGTAGCCGCTTTCCTCGCTTGGAAAACTAGGGAAGGTGCCGGCACGGAGCACGTCCCGCCAGCAGCAGGGAGGCGCTGACCCTGCATTTACTTGTTTTTCTTCTTATTTATCGATTTTGGGGGGTTCTTCTCACAGAAGCAGCTTTCTCGTGCCGTGCACCTGCCTGATGGCTCTCTCTCCACCAACCTCCTCCTGGCCAAGCAGCGGTGTTAGGCAACGCTGGCCAGCAGCGTTCAGGGCAATTTGGTAAGAGGAGCAGACGTCACCTGCCCCCCGGGAGCCTCTGGCATGAGTCTTTTCCACCGGGAAATGCCAACGTGTCAAAAGCAGGGGCTCTCCCATGGCAATATCTGATTTGGGCAGCGTTCCGTCTAAATAGGAAAATTGATGATAATCGAGGGCAATTTTAGTTTCCATTTGGAATGGCTCCTTTGATGCAATTTCCTGCAGCCTCATGCAAAAATCTAATATGCGCAAGGTATAATGTGAAATGCCTGCATCAACTTTGGGAGAAACCACACGTTTTGATCCACCTGTAGTTAAACAATTTTGAAACTGCAACCCGTGGCAAATTTTTTACTTGCTTTGGCGGGGAAAACAAATCCCAAATTACATTTTTTTTCCTATAAAATGGAGAAGAACGGCTCCCCTCTGGCTCTCAAATTTGAGCGCAGTCTGGCCGGGAGCCCTGCAGACGCACAAAGTCGTGTCTGTGTCCAGGACGGGCCCTGTCGGCTTGCGTGGGGCCCACGCTGGACCCACCTCCGTGGTGTGGAGGTCTCAACACACTGGCAGATGCCATCCTTAAATATTTTAAAATTTTGGGCCGATACTAGTTACAGCTTTTGTTATTTTCTATTTTTTCTTTGCTGTAAAATTTCACGGGGCTTCGAAGCGTGACTTTTGCGACTCGCTTGGGAAGCCTGGTGTCCCAGTGACTCTCGCTGAGATGTGATTTCCTAAATCCTGATACTTTATAAATCCTTTATTGCTTTCAAAACCAACACATTTTTCTCCTTCATTTGAAGACATGCACAGGGGGAAGAGAATGAGATGTGATTTGGGTTTTTTTTAAAGAACCTTTTCCTAAAACCGTTCATTTATTCGGTACTCCGTGAACTTATTCCCCGTTTCAACACATACCCACCTCTCCTTTCTGATATGACTATTGGTGCTGAAGGGACTGATGCTTCCTGGTTATGAACCTTGCCCAGAAACCCAGCGTTACAGAGACCCTGCTCTTTTCACTCAAAGCCCTTCGGTTCAGCCCGTTGGGATGCACCGCAGCCCAAGGCGGGCTCTTCCCTAGCAAGCTTTCCCGGGAGAGCCCAGGCTTCCTCACTTATTTTTGGCCAGTGCTGTTTGGGCAGCAGAGGCCCCAGGGACACGAAGTCTCCTTGCAGTAACGCGGTGCTGGGGCTCGATCCTGCTCCTGCTGCTGGTCCCAGGCCAGGCTGAGCGGCTCTGGGAAACCATCTCCCGAGGCTCCGCCTTTACAAACAGGACCTGTCACCTTCTTATCGATGCCAGCCTTTCCACACAGCCTGGCGGAAAGAAAAGGAAGAGAAAAGAAAAAGAAAAAATATTATTCTGTGCAGAAATCCCAGGGGGATGTTGGGTTGCTTTTCAGGCAGCCCGAAGCTCGTGTCTTGGCCGGCAGAGCCGTTCGCGCGGTTCCCCTGGAGCAGACACGGGCCTTGTCCGGCCGAGGATGCTTCGCGGTGCCGCTGCGGGCGGCAGCTTCTGTGAGCACACGGGTGCTTCTCCGTGACGCTCTGCTCACACGGGAGCGTTTTGCTGTGGGAGCCGGGAAAGGGCAGACTTCCCGAGGGCTGGGGGGCAGCAGGAGCGCGGCAGCAGGTCCTGGTTGTCCCTGAGCTCGGTGTCAGACTCCGGCGCCGTGAAGGAAATATCCACCCTCACTCACACAAACCGGCTGCGGTGGCGGGAGGATTGATTCCTGCAGGGAGACGCCGCCTGCATCCCCGTGAGGAATGCCCTGCAATGGACCCGTCTGGCACTGAAGCGGCGGATGGCGCCTCGTTCAGCAGTCCCGCGCTGCGGGCCTTGGGGAGGCAGGGGAAGCCCTTGGGTTCGCTGAGTGCAAGGCACTCGAATTTGCATGAAGATGTTAATTAGCCACATGTTATCCTCCCGCAAGCGGGCCTGGACACCCCTGCTCCTGCTGGAGCTGAAGAAACTCACCCAAGTAATCATTTATACAGACCTCAGTGCAATCTTTGATGTTGCCCCCCTCCGCTGACGGTTCACTGCTGTTTATCCGACGGGCTCTCCCCGTTTATCCGACGGGCTCTCCCTGTTTATCCGACGGGCTCTCCCCACGCACCCGTGAGCTCCTCAGCAGGGACCATCACAGCGCAGCAGACCCGGCCCTGGCTGCTCCGGTCGCGGCTCCGGCTCGGGGCGCCGCTCCGCTGGACCCGGCCTGCACGACCCACCTGGAGGCCGTGCTGCCCTGTAACCCGTTTCTCCCTGCGCCTGAAAAACGCCCGTCGCTGTGAGGGGCCGCGACGCGTGGAGGGTGCCGGGCTGGAAACGGGGCCACGGGGGTTGCGCTAGGCAAAATGGTTATTGCTTCTCTCCCCGTTTACACAGGAGGCTGCCACGGCGCTCCCGAGGAATAGAGATGTCCCGCCGGCTGCCCCAGGCAGCGTGGCATGACAGATACACGTTTACATGATGTCTCTATTCCAGCTTGGCTGAGAAAGTAATTATCGGGCCTGGGGCTGAAGCCAAGAAGCACCTTCGTCTCTGAGGGCTCGTTGATTAAAACGTCTTGTGCTTCCAGCTGCGCTGTAATGAAGATGCCACGTTACCCTTCGCACGGGTATGACATGATTATTTATTTGGGAGGAGAGAGGAATTTGGAGAGCGACCTTAATGTTCCTTGCGATTTGAAGAATTTTACCAAGTCCCGAGAAAGTCCTAGTTGGAAAATCAGGGATTTCTGCTAGAGCAGGAAGCGTCTCTCACATTGTTACCCAGCGAACGAGCTCTGGATTATATTTAGTTCCATTCACTCAGCACAATGAGAAGTCGGGCTGCAGCCAAGTTCCTCCAGCACGTTTATTCCTGCGCCTTGGGTCACTCCTGGCTGCAGCCCGCGGCCCTCCCGCTGCCCGGGACCACGGGGAGACCCCACCTGCCTGGCAGCATAAGATGCCCCCCAGCCCTGTCCCCGTCGCTGGCGTTCCTGCTCCTGCTCCGTACTGCCGGGATTAATCCAAGGGCGTTTAGCAACTTTTCAGCTAAATAAACTTTGGGGGCTCCTAGCTGCGGGCTCAGGGCAGCACTGTATCAAACTACCAGCAGAAGCTGTGCTGCTCCAGACGCTGCGGTAGCGGCGACGGCTCCTGACGTTCGTGAGCGTTTGCTGCAGCCGCACGCGCGTCAGGCGCCGGGGTCAGCGAGTGCAGACGGAGCCCGGCTGCATTTCCTGCCTTCATCCATTATTTCCTGTGCGACTAAAAACAAATTGCTCGGGCTGTGCCTGTGCTGGGCGCTGGGGAACTGCCTTAAGGTGGCCGTGTGCATGGCAAACTGCATGAGCCAAACACCGTCTCTCGGTCTCAAAGGTCTCTGCAGCGTGTTTAGGATGTGCTGAGCTCAGCATACCTCCCAGTGGACAGATTCCTGCCTGTAATCAGTTAATTTAGACTACACAGCTTCAAGTTGGGCTTGTCCTAAAGGACAGATCTCCCTACTACCACCTCCCCTTCCTCCAGGATGATGATCTGGACTAGAGACTCTGGATTCCCTGCAGGTCACAGCTCATCCGCCACCAACACTGTTGGGAACCTCCAGTTAAGAGTGAATATGGAATATGGTCTGTTAGGCGATGTCCTGGGGAGATGTCTGGTGCTGAGGGTCTTTTCAGTAATGGCAGTGGTGGAACGTACTTTCTTTGAGGTCCAGAGCAAAATTAAAAAATCATGGCTTTGCTTGGGCAGGAAAAGCAGTTGCCTTCCTCCCAATTGGGACAATGGAGGGAAGAACAGGGAAGATCATCTCCCCTCAGCTCCCACAAAAGCCAAGTGTGGCAACCTGTGGCTGCCTTGTTGCCCTATCTTGGAGCCAGGCGACGATGTCCTTTGGCACTAAGGGCAGAAAGGACCCAGGAAGCAAAATGTGGCCACCAAATGGCTATGCTCGAGCCATCACAGTCGGCAGCTGGGGCACCTTGGGGATGGCATCCAAGCTCAGCATCGTGGTGAGTCCAGGTCACCACGCACCAGGACACCAGCACATGGTGCAAAGCAAGCAGCTAAGACCACCTAAGCCAAGCTCTAAAAGGAATTCCTAAAAGTAATAACAACGGAGCCAGCCACAGAATCTCCTGAACTTTCAGTGATTTTTATGAATGTATGTTTGGCACAACTCTGTTACTCCTGCCAAGCACTCAATTAGCACTCGAGTTAATAAGACGTTTTAATGGCTGTTAAATTAATCACTAAACCTGACACTGCTTTCCAGCGTTCTCGCACGGGGAGCGCCTTTCAGCCCAGCCCCTGTTATCAGTGTCACCAATTATGTGTGTTTATTCTCCTTACTACTCTTACTTGAACTCATGTGAAATTGCATGCAGTGATAGAGACATAACGTGGTATTTTTCTGTACCGTGCTGAAGAGATGAGGACTAGAGCTCTGCAGCTTGGAGCAGACGAGCGCTCCCAAGCTTTTGCTCAAACAGGTTTTACACAAGCCTTATGACAACAGTCACAAGCCCTTGGTTTGTTCTTTGCCAGTGTTTTTGTGAGTTTGTTCACAGGAAAGTTTATCAAAAGGCAAGTGCTGCTCATACAGGTGACAGCACGTATCAGCCCGGGAATACTCATGGAAATGTTGGACCGACTGGTGCCACAGCTATTTTCTGCTGGTTTGAAAGGGATCCAGCCAGGAAACAAACAATAGTTTGGGATTTAGCTCATTAGTCACTCCGAGCAGCTAGTAGACTATAAATAGCAGGGAAAACATCAAGTAAAAGTAATTTTTAAGTGACTGAAACATGTCTCTAAAAATGGAGTTTTAAAATAGTTTCATTTTGAAAAAATCGAAGGAACAAAAGGAAACACATGATCTGCGGGAAGTTCCCAGCTCCACAGGGGCTCTGCTGGCAGGACCGGGGTGGCCCTCCCGGAGCGGGAGCTGCCGCAGCCCCGGGCCGAGGTGTCTCCTTGGGCCCGCTGAACCCGGCGCTGCTGTGGAGAGCGGCGCGGCCTCGGCCGGAGAGCGGCGCCGAGAGCGGCCGAGAGCCCTCGCAGAACCCTGGCCCGTGCCGAGCGCGCCAGCCTGTCCTGTGGGGACAGCGAAAACTTGCGGTAATTAAAACAAGTAGCTAGTTATGGCGTCTGAGTATGATCAAAGCTCTTTTGTCTGCTCTGACAGTTGGCACATGTGAAAGATTTTGGCTTACATGGAAAATACTGTTGTGGTTTTTCTCTCGGTTTGAAATGGCAAGAAACATGCATCTCGGATTAGCCCTAAACTGAAAGAAAACAGTAACGGGAAACTGAGAACCAGAATGTACATGACGTAAAACGTCTACGATTTCTGGCAGAAGGAGTTTCTCTACCCAGAGATGATGCCTTCGGAGCAGATGACCCGTTGCTGCAATGCACATGGTCGAATTGGGTCATTTCATTTTTCGGCAGCCACGGGAGAACAGCTCCTCAGAGCAATCCCAGAAGTACTCTGCTGCTTTTTTAAATAAGAATTGTTTTTTGCATAACAAATGCTTGTCTGAATTGTGACAAACCAATTGTGTCTCAAGTTTTTTTTTTATTATTTGGATTGTAAATAGTTTGGGATGTTTTATGGAGGAAAATTACCTTTCTGTGTGTAAAAGAACCTATATATTTTTTCTCTGTTCGTGTCTTGTGTCTTTGTTATAAAATAAAGGGTTTTATTTCCCCCCTCAAATTCCTCTTTATCTCCAGAAGCCCCCAAACTAACTCAATTTCCTTTAACATCTCTGCAGACAAGCTACTTCCACGCTGGGAGTGTGAGTATGAAGAAATGGTAAAAACCCACGTGCTTGGCTGAGGAACTCTAACTGTTGTATTAGGCAACAAAACATAGTTTGAGAAAAATGACCCAGCTGGTAACAGGGATTTTTCCACCCCTTATTTTGAATTTCTGAGGTATGCTGTGTCAAGATGTGCTTCTTCCACATCTTGCATGCATTTGTGTCTTCTTTGCATTTCCTGGGATTTTTTTTAAATTATATCCTGTGAACTCTGTGGGTACAGGCTGAATTTTCCATAAAATTCAGCTTTGTTTGATGTGGGCCTTTTTACCCTGATCATGGCCAGCAGAATGAATTGTGAAATCTCAGCTCTACCCTCAGGTGACAGCCTGCATAGAAGTGTGCCTGTACCTTGTCACTTCTGCCCACAGCTGTTTCCACCTTTGCAGGTTAGCAGAGATGACAAGAAGTCCCTTTTCCTCCTTATTTGGGTAACAGACTAATGTTATTCATTATATACTATGTAATGAATATATTATGCAATAGATAGATAAGTATTCTGTTATCTTGGGCCAACTCTGGTGCAAAGGGCCAGGCTTGGCCATGAATGATCAGGTGTCTACATCTTTGGTCCCTGCAGCCCTCGGAGCCACCCCTGACCCGACGGAGGGTGCTTTGTGGAGCAGACTGCATGGCACACAGGACCTGCTCTTCCATGGAGGGACCAAATCCCGCCAAGTCCTGCCTACCTTGGAGAGAATTCCGAGCAATCCGTATCTTGGTAATTCCGCGAGATTCTCCCGCCTTCTCCAGTTTAAATCTTGGCTCCGTATCATAGGTCTGCAGCCAGACCCGTGGTCGAAGTGGGCATGTGACAGTCGCTGTCGAGTGCGGGTGGAAGATGCTTCCTGGGCACGTGGACAGGCCATCCGGGTGCCAGCGCGACGTGCCAGTGTGGACAGTGCAGTGGCGCAGGTCTCTGCTCCTTACAACATCAGCTCTTCACATCAGGCATCACGGGACCCTGTGCCATGCAGGCTGCCTGCAAGGGTGTCACTGACGTATCCAGGGACATTGCCTCCAGGTGACAACAGGCAGTATTACCATCATGTGCTATATCAATAAGCAATGTGCTGTGACATTCCCTCATCCCTGGCAGGAAGCTGTTGACCTATGGAGCTTTCCCATTAGATTAATTTATCCACTGTTCACCTTCAGTGAGCACTTCTAATTGACAGCCTGACTGATTTACCTCTTACGGAGGATGAGCACGGACATCTTGTAGTCTGGTTTCTTGGACTGGAGGCATTTGGAGAGAAACATGTTTACTGCAGATGTCAGTACAGAGGAACTGAACCTTCTGTCCTCAGAAAGGAAGTTTAGGAAAAGGCAGACTGCAGTTAGAGCTGCTTCTGCTCCTGCCTGCATGCTGCCAGCTTGCTCCTGGTGTTGGCGTTCCCGCCGCCCGCTTCAACAGGCTCTGCAGGACGCTGCTCTCCCGCCGCAGAGCTTGTCGCCCATGCTCCTCACGGCAGTCTGCTGGACTGCTCGCACTGTCAGGACACACTCTCTCCTCTCTAAAAAGCAGCTTTTCACCAGGACCAGAAAGGGACAAAAACCATTTACTTGGCCTAATAATCTTGACTTCCAGTTGGCTATCTTACATGCTAAAGAGGAAGGACTTCCATCTCTTCCCCATGTCAGAGTGCATTAAGCAGCCTTAAGTGGATACAGCACTGATCCTCCCTGTCCTGAAATCTCATAAATTACTCTGGAAATTATTCCTTTGTCTTTGGGTGTGGACAGGGGGGAAGGATCCCCCCCAAATCCCAGCCACGATGTACGTGTGTTTGTACCTTCACTGTGTTCACTACATATGTCTAAGAGCATTGCTTACTGCAAACAAGTAACCTCTCCCTTTCCCTATGTAGGACTTTTTGAGTCCCCAGGGACTAGTTCTACTTGATAAAACAAAAGAATTGTTAAAAATACATGATTTGAAGTGTTTCACAATATTATATTGTCTCACACCAGGACATAATTAACTAGGAGAGAGACAAGACAGGCATGGGAAATTATACAGGACTCCGCTGTGCACAGTTTAGCATTTTCTCAAGGAGTGACGCTCCAGAGCAGAACGGTTCCCTGAAGCAGCTTAAAAACGTTGCTGTTTTACACTATTCAAATCCTTAGCTTATGCGTCTATGCTACGCACCCGGCTAGGATGACACTGTTCTAGTGGGCAGGGCTAAAGACCCATGATACAGAAACTGCAATTCCTCTGCGCTGATACTACCCTCTATCTCGATTCTTAACTTTTTGTGCCAGAATGTGGTATGTGTGTATGCATGTGTGTATAAATAAATGTTTATATACAGACGCATATTCTCATGGCTTGGCACACACGCCTGTGGCTGTGTGAATTCCATTTGAATTCTTCACTCTGTTTCTATTAACTTTAACTTTCTGATCAGATAAAAATACCCATTTTATGGCAAGAGAATGACCTTAGCTCCCAGACACCAAGGACCACCAGCACCGTCTTTAGAGCGTTTTGGCTTTCCATGGCTCTTCTGTCACTGCTACTTGAAGAAAGAGAGAACAGAGTATCTCTAGAACCGAGAGCTACAAAGAGCATCAGATCCCACTTCAGAAGGGAAAGGCTGCCTAGAAAGAGAGGCAGGACTTTGGCAAGAATCAGAAGACTGAGCAGAAAAAGCATGTTGGGTGAGCCCGAACCACACACGTTTCTGTAAGATAATCGTGGGACCTCAAGAAGCAGTGAGTACTCCCAGGAAGGGAAACACATTCAGGTGTTAATTATTTTTCAGAGGTGCTTTTGTTATGTGCTGGACTTTGTAAATGTAAAGTATAAAGTAGACGGACTTTGAATTCCTCTTTTGTACGCCCTGTGTTGTCATGCACATGAGTTTCCCTGAGAGGGAAACGGAGAAAAATGGAGAGTCAGGGTGGAGTTGTGGAAGAAATACTGATCTCAAGGCAGCTGGATAATAGGTTCTCTGCCCTGCAAGAGACACATCAGTCAGGGAGCTACAGGACTGGACTTAGATGGTTGCTTAAATGCAGGTGTTTGAAATGGAGTCAGGTGGAGCTGCTGGTAACACCCACAGCTTGAGAGTCGGATGGAGCTGCACTAATGGCCAAAGTAAACAAAATATTTCTAGTATGAGTAACTTATTTTTATAGAAAAGCAGATCTATAACATTAGGAGAATATATGGTTAGATAAAAGCTTAATCTTTAAATCTCAAGAGCATTACAGTGACAGCAAGATAAACCCATCACATTATACTAAAAATGAGGAACTGCTGCAGGGAGAGGTCTTGAGGTGCTTTGCAATTGTAAAATGATACAGAGAGGACTGATAGTCAAAAGTTTGCTGTGAACTGGGGTCTTGTCTTCTGGAAACCTCTGTAGAAGAGAATGAAGTAGGTTCACTAGGTGAATAAAAATACTCCTGGCTTGACAAGGCATCCCACCCGGGCACAAATAATTTGAGGATCTTCTACTGGCTTTTCAGTAAATCCTGTCTCTACTACACATGTAGCTTAGTTGCTCCTGCTGCCTAGGCAGGCGTGGTCCTACTTGCTTGTACGCTATAAAATCACTAAGTCCTGAAGGTGGCTCAGAGGGAGTTAGCTTATTCCGTAGGGATATAATTTTTTCTTTTGGATGAAAATACCTGTAGTCTTCCCAGATAAAATGACAGACGAACATGAACATCTGCAATGAACATGGTAGCAAATGCTGCTCACCCAGCACCTCCAGAAAAGGCAGAGTAAATAGGCCTGGTCTTGTCCTTCCACCTCTGCCTCCCCAGCCAGCTGGGCCGCGGCACCTCTCCAGCTTTGGGCAAAACAACCTCCCTCCCAGACAACTGCCAATAGGTTTCATGTGGTCGGCGAGTGCTGGAGAGACAGGCCAGAAATACAGCCTGTTACACTAAATCCAACAAATAGGAAATTATCTGCATATAAATATAGTTTATGCTTTTCCACTTGAAAGGAAATCCCCTTATCAGCGTGGTCTCAGATGCAAACAACCACGGACACTATGAGCTGAGCCAAGTGCCCTTGCTGAGAGGAACCAGTGGCCGTCTCCGGCAACCGAATCCATATGTTTATGACCCTTTGGGGAAGGAGTTTTACCATATTGTATTAGGATAAGTTGCCAGACGGGGCGGTGGATGAGGAAGGTGGAGCACACAGATAGCACAAGGCTGTTTTGCTGAGCTAGATCCTGGGAATTGATGCAAAACCAGGCAAGGAGATGGGAGGCCGGTTGTTGGCTGGGACATTTCTTGGGTCAAGTACCATTTTTTTGACACTTTAGGTAGACTGCAGCCCTTCTGCCACTGAAATCAGTGCAAATTTTGCTATTAACTCAAAGAAAGTAAGCAATGCTAGGCCTCAGCCTAGCATCAGTGAAAAAAAATCCTCATTGCCTAAATATTCAAATCATGGTCCTTCCTCCATTTGCCTTTTCTATATATTTTCTTCTCAAACCATGCCAGGTTAAATTCATGAAGAATTTCATACAACTGAAGACTGTGCAGGCACACGTGAGATAAAGTATTTGATTTAAAAAAATCTTAAGTTTGATACTGCATAGCTGCTACACAGATGTTTTTAAAATGAAAAAAATAAATCCAACAAATAAACAAACAAAACCCAGTACCACCACCACCACCACCACCAAAAAACACAGTTAAAAAACCTCGGTTAAATTCTGTGCTCAGAAATTCAGCACATCCACATATAAAAACTAAACTGTTGTCCACGTTTGTCAGAAAGTACAACCAACCTTTTACACTTTTCTAAAGGGCCTCCTGAATGGCCAGAAGGTGGTTTTACCCCAGAGGAACAGTGATTTAACAGATATAAACATAATTTAGCAGCACCCACAAGTGGACTCTATATGCCTTTCATACAGTACTTGAAATGTACATTTTCTCTACAGCCAGTGTGGCCTGATGGATGTGGGATAAGAACAGAAAGCAGGAGCTTGTTCTCCCATCACTGCTCTGTGTCACAGAGCTGCATCTCCCTCGCCAAAGCCACTCTCCGAGGGTTGGAAAAGCCAGATGAAGAGCAAGAATCGCTACCCAGGCAATTCCCAGCCACCTCCTAATGGTTATTATGAGCCACCTTGGGGGTCCTGCAGCCTTCACGGAGCTCCCAAGGCCCTGCCCTGGGCAGAGCAGCCTCACACCAGCTGCTGCTCGGGGAGGGTGGAGCAGAGATTAAAAGGAAAGGAAGGGAAAAGGCCATGGTTTGGAAGGAACAGGCAGCCTGCACTGTGTTAAAGTTTCCCTTCAGCACCTGCCCAGGGTGGATTTATGAGGGGCTCCTCGGCAGCAGGGATGCTGCCTTCCCTGTCCCACCAAGGGCTCCTGGCGGGAAGGCTTAACCTGGAGCTGCTGCCCGGCATCCGCCCGTGTTCCAGGTGAGAACGGGCCAGGCACAGGGCTTCTGGCACCCCTGTCCCTGATGAGCCCTCAGTGCAGGCAGCGGCCCTCTCCTACAGCTCTGCTGTGCCCGCTGGGGCAGTCTCCCCAGCTGGAAGAGGCACGGAGCAATCCTACTCCACGAGTCAAAAGAAACATTTTTTTTAAATACTTGGTTTTCATTGCAGTGTGGCGTCGTCCTCCTGGTGGCTTGTGGCCAGCCGCAGTCCCCACGTCGCGCTGTGTTGCGCTGTGGCTCCTGCTCCACAAAAGCAGGAGCGTTGACCATGCAGGCTCCGCTCCTGCCCCGCTCGCCACGCGCGGTCCTCCGTCCTCTCGCGGTGGCCTCGGCCCACCGGGCAGAGCGGCCGGGCTCTGTTTAAACAGCTGCCTTGTTTCATCTCAGAGGTGGCTGCATTTCGGTCCTGGGAGAGGAGATACTCCTCAAAATAGTTTGCATTACAATTAACGTTTGTCAGCCGAGATCTGTCCGGTGAGAGATCAGTATTTACAAGTCGTCTGTAAGTCTTTTTAGGCTGAAATACTTGTAGAACCACGTAAACTAAATGCAGAGCAGGAGCAAACCTGGAGGTGAGCTGATTTCACACAGCAGGGCTGGGGAAGAATATCTTTTGCATTCAGCTCAGAGGTAGAAAAGTGGAGCTGTGAGTATCCATGAAAGGGGGGATTCTTTAGCTCTTACAGATTTCATTCAGTTGTTCCAATGAAATAAATACATCCGCCTTAAACAATTGAAAGAGGTATTTACTGCCTGTGGTTTAACAACTGTACTAAGTCAAAGGGACCAGTCAACTAGAGCCTTATAATTCTTTTCTAAAGAGAGGATGAGAGAAAAGAATGAGACGACAATGCAGTATTTATAATAAAGATGAAATGAGTGGAACTCAATGGCGCCAGCAGCCCCAGAGCTCCCGCTGCTTGGGCTAATGCATTTTGCATTAGCACGTCTGGATATCTGGCACTGTACGGCCCTGAAAATGCTTTTACGAATAGTGGCCTTCTTACAGCAGCAGCCGCGCTCCCAAGCACCACCAGCACTTGGTGCAGCTGGGAGGATCAGGCCCTACAGCTGCGTGGCTCACCCGAAACACTCAATGCAACTGAGGGTCAGTGGCCACCGGCCTGCTCACACACAGGTTGCTCTTCACCCTGTCAGATCCGTCAACTTCAACAAGCGACAGAGATCTCATGGGGGCACTGCCAACTCAGGACATGTCGCTTGCAGAGAACATCCAGGGAACCTGCTTTGGCAGGGGGTGGGTATGGAAGATATCCAGTATCGATCCATGGAATAACTGAATCACAGAAGAGCTGGGCTTGGAAGGGAGATCATTTAGACCCTGCTCAAGCAGGATCAGCTAGAGTGCCCAGTTACCCAGGACTGTGTCTAGTTGGATTTGGGATGCCTCCAAGGATGGAGACTCCACAACATCTCTGAGCAACCTGTTCCAGTGTTCAGCCATCCTTCTGGTTTGGAAGCGTTTTCCGACGTTGAAGTAGATTTTTTGTGTGTGTTTCGGTCTGTATCCGTTGCCTCTCATCCTGTCCCTAGATACCACAGAGAGGAGTCTGTCCTCTTCACACCCTCATGTCAGATATTTATCCACATTGATAAGGTCCTGCCAAGCCTTCTCTTCCCCAGGGTGAACAGTCCCTGGGTACTTTTTATAGGCTTCTTTTCTATGCTTGACTTTAGTCAGGAGCTGTGTGCTCATCCACACAGCTCCTGCCACCTTTGCTTAACTTCCTGCCTGTCTGGATGGCCTATTCGTGAGCATGGAGAAGATGATCCTTAAATACTAACCAGTCCTCCTGGACCCCTCGTCTCTCCATGGCTGAGATTCTTTCAAGCAGGACTCTGAACAGGCCAAATTCTGCTCTCCTGAAATTCAGGGTTGTGATCCTGCTTCTTGCCTTATTTTCCCCCTCTCTGGATCCTGAACTTCACCTGTTCATAGTCACTGCAGCCAAGGCTGCCTGCATCTCTCTGACCAGCTCTTCCTTGTAGAAGACCTGGTAGCTACCAGGTCTATCAGAGCACCTCAAGTGTCAGGATGTTATTGTTATTACCAATGCAGTCTAGAACCCTCTTGGATTTGCTTAGGCTCTGCTGTGTCGTCCCTCCAGCAGTTATCAAGGTGGTTCCAGTCCTCACTGAGGATGAGATACTTATTGCTATAGTCAACTGGAAGACTTCAGTGATCTTCCAGTTGTCCAAAGGCCTCATCTATTTCTTCATCCTGATCAGGAGGCCTGAAGCAGACACAACTCACTCATGTTTGTCCTCCTGCTACTCCTGACCCACAGACCCCAGCTGGCTCCTCGACCGTCCCAAACAGGCTCCATGCCTTCCCACTGCTCCCTCTTGCAAAGGGTCAACCTCCCTCCTTGCCTCCCATGGCCTGTTCTTCCCATGGGGCCTGTACCCACCCATTGCAGCGCCTCATCACGAAAGCTGTGGGCTCATTCCAGGTTTGGGAGCTGTTGGTTTGTCCCCCTGCTCAGTGCCTGGCCAGGATCGCTGTCTTCTCCGTTTATAATGGGGTGCTGGGCTCCACAGTCAACGTGCAAACACCAAAGTACATCTGCAAGCAGACTTGCCCTGCAACGACTAAATAAATAACATCTGTGTTACAAGAACCCCTAGATCTGTATCCTGCACTGTTCCACTATTCCAACAGCTAATCCTGTATTTGCCTTGGAAGCAATACAAAATCCTCAAAGGAATTAATAGCCAGCAAGTGCATGTCACCAAAATGATTTATTTTTCATTCTTTTCCTCACCAGATTAAAGAGATACGTGTCTTCTATTTCTTTGTGAAGCCTGGAGTTGAAAACCTTTGTGTTGCTGAATCTTCCCATAAGCTCAGATGACAGAACCATGGGCAAAGACCAGTTACATCCAGGGAGAAACTTCTAGGTAGGAGCAAAAACCCTTTGGGTGTACGTGTCATCAGAAGCAGATGGCAAATGTTACCTTCTTTTCAATTACCATGATTACAGTGGAGAGAAATTCAGCATTTCAGATTTTTCATTTGTTTTTGACATAAATAAATGACTTCTTCTTCTTAAAAATACAAGGTACCAGAAATCATTCCTACAGTTCTCAAAATACGGAATCTGATTGATTGTTTCTTTCTGCCTAACTCTTTCTTACATCAGTTTATCTGTGCAGAACAAGCCCAGAAAGGGAAAATGCAAACGGAGCTGGAGGCTGCTGAAAAGTGTGGGAACAAGTCAATAGAGAGGGATCCAGGGAAAACAAAATAAATTGATGATGTCGTTGTCTTGATTGCTGTGTGCTTGAGCCCAGTCTTCCAAAAATAAACCCCAGCCTGCAACCCCAAATTCTGGAGGCGCAGGACTAGATTAGTAACTGTGAACTCGAGCACTCGGATCCCGGTTTATACTGAACATGTTCACAGGCAAGTTACTTTTGGCTTGATTTTTCAGCAGCTCCTTTTGTTCTCTGTTGGAAATATTGGTGCCAAGCTCTTGAAAATCTGGTCTTAATGTCTTGATCTCAGATATGAGAAAGACTTAATAAACCCATAGGATGTGGGCAAGATGGTTTAGTTATCATCCCAAAGCGCTTAGAAGCCATTAGGGAGGGTTTTGGGCAAGCTGCTACAGCGCAAACCACATTTTTTTGCTACTAACCCTCTCACATACCAACAGGCAGAGAGAATGGGCATGGTGACTTTGCCCAAACTGGACAGTAAAAAGAAACAACCCCTTTGCTTTAAGACAACAGTGAGGAGGGTTGTCTTGCAAGGAGTTACTTGCACCCAGGCAGTCAGGCAGGCATTTTCAGCAAGAAAACAGTACCACAGTACCACAACAGATGCCTGGGCTGTAAAGACAAATTAGTAAAAGGTCCTTTTAATACCACAGACTGCAATAGCTCCATGCCAGGAAGACTGAGCCAAAGGATGCATCTCCAAAGCAGGAAGAGCCCCCAGACTGTGACTTTTCCCACATTTAGGCTGTTGAGACTGGTTAGGGCATGGCTTCCATCCCGAGGTGAGGTCTGCACGGAGGTTGTGGCTTGGCTTGTTGCTAGTCAGCAGAGGTCCCCTGGCCTGTGGAATGTCTTATCCTGCTAACCTCCGAGCCGGATTTCTAGTAGATCTTCAAGTCCACACTGGTGTCCAGGAGGAATCTGAACTATTCAGCACAACAGCATGGCCTGCTTCCAGGAGGATGTGCAGCTGGCCCCCTTCCACAGGTTCCCTTGGGATGGGCTGAGCTTTAACTGAAAACTGCTAGAAGTTCTGCAGACTTTTTTAAGGGAAAACTGAACGCCCTGGAATTGCAGAGGGTGCAAATCAGGGCAGATTCTTCCATTTCTTCCTGCAGAAAAAGTTGACCCTGAGAGACATGTTAAAAAAAGCAGGTCTCAGAGCCAGTCCTAGGCTCTCGGGGAAGTAGGAAAGCAACTACATTTCTGCACGACCTCGGTACAACTTTCCAGTAGGATGTATTTTAAGATTTTCCTCAGGCATCAATGCTTTCTCACCACCTCACCATTACATCTCCCATGTTGTTATTTCTTCTTTTTTAGCGCAGCCATTGCCTCTCTGACTCTGAGCTGCCGCTCAGCGTGGATGGAGGGATGGCCATGTTGGAACACGACAGGTAATGCTGATTTATGACCCCGGATGCCACCACACAGCCCTGATCTGCTGCCACCCGCGGCAGGAGAGGCCTGGGAGAGCCGTGCGGCAGAGCTGGCCGCGCGGTCGGGCGGGAGGAGGCCGAGCGCTCGGGCACCCTGCGGCAGCAGGGGACATGCGTGTTCGTGGGTGGGTGCAGGCTGCAACGGCAACTCCAGCTTGGTAGGTTCCCTGCTCGGGAGTGCTGAGCTGCGTTATCTGATCTGACTCTTCACATAGGGCTTTCTGCACGTATTTTCACCGCCTTGCTAATGCTGTCAGGATATACTGCATAAAAACAGGAAAGATCTTTAATCTTAGGGTCATGAGAATGACACTTGACCTAGCAGAGTTACTTCTCCGCTTGCTTTACTTTTAACGTGGTTGTTTTTAATGACTGGCAACGCTTCGAGCCTCTGCATTTCAGCAGCATCTCCAACTATGAAGGTTTACATGAGGGATGGGCCAGGGTACTTCAGAGGTTGAGAGGACTGCAATGAAAGAACAAATGGAAGCAGCCCAGAAGCTCTCCAGTGCTTTCACTCCATCCCTTTCTTCTTTCATCTTGAAATATGGCCCAGCGTCCCTGAAACAGATCAGTGGTTTTTGGTTCATTGCTCGATTTTCTTCAGCTTGTGAATATACATTCCCCTTTTGGGTGAAATAACTGGCATAGTGCAAATGGATACAAACAAAAGTTGAAAATTAAATGATGCTCTATGTGCTTTATAATAAATAGAGCAAGAAAATGATATTAATTTTTAATAAACATTCTAGATGTGCTATCTCCCTGCAGCACCTGATTTCATTGTATAAGCAGAATTGAGAGGCAGAAGAGCAGAAGGAACATTAAAAGTTGTAATGACCCTAAATCCGGGTCAGGTAATACATGCTCTGCCATGGGAAGATTGCTGTGTCTATATGCTATTTTTTTTAAATGACACTGGTGACCCTGCAAAAAGATCAACGCATCAGTTTCTAAAATTGCATGGTAAAGTCTGTGATCAAAATATGTAACTTCAGAATGTGGTAGGAGACACAGACACCACTTGTGGAAGTCTCCAGAGGCAGGCTGAGCTTCACAGTAATATCCATCCTTTATGGCTGCTCTCACTTCTGAATTCCAGGGCTGGGATCACATTTGCACAACGCAGATCACCCCACTTTGATAGTGGAATAAGACAGTTCACATTTGGCACGCACAGGGAGTTGATATGGAATAGGAATAACGTCTACACCCTGTTCTGCTCTCCCTATCTCAACAGACTCCAAGAATGTCGCTTTGCAGGATCAGACCACATGTAGCTTATCTAAAGCTGCATTGCAGGCATGGAGTAGAAAACCCTTGTTTCAAAATCCTGCATTATCAGAAAACTTCTTAAGTTCCTTGAGCATTCGTCACAAAACCATAATCTATCCTTTTGAATGAAAATGCCTTGCAGCGAGGATCGGGTTTTATCCAGCACCGAGTGCGCTGATAACACACCACAATCAGTCGCCAATCTCTGCTAGGCAGAAAGCTGCACTTTTACTGCAGCTATTTTTAAATGACAGTGTGATTTTTTTTTTCTTTTGCTCATTTGCCAGTGGAAGAACTGGCTGTGCTGTGCATGTGTTCTGACAAGAATCTTCCAGTTATTCTGCAGCCCATTCCAGCTGGGACAGAGGCAGGGCTGGAGAAAGTGCTGACTATGGGCAGGGTGAGCCCTCCAGGGAGCAGCAATCCTGGAAACCTCTTCCTGTCACCATCCACCGGGGTCCAGCTGTGGGAAAAGCCTTCTAGGTTTCTTGTGACTCTGTGGTGCTGCTGCTGGGTTTGGCTGCTGTTCACATATGGGGCTGTTTTATGTTTAGCTGAGCTGCTACTTGCATGAGGGTTTCTTTTTTTCTTCCTTTTTTTTTTTTTTTCTTTCAATTGCGCTAGATTTTCAGTGCGTTATTTTTTTAGGTTGAAGTTCTGAATGGCCTTGAGGCATGAGCATCTAGAAATCGAGCTTATGAGTCATCTGAAAGGCAAGTGAATCTTTGCTGTCTTTGTGTGGACAACTCAGATTTCATCTCTTCAGCTTTCCCAAATGGAGACATAATTGATTCCACCTCTTCGCCCAAGTGTCTGGATGCTCCTGTATGTTCCAAAACAAGCTTTATACTTGCTTTCCCCAGTAACACACTAGAGAGTGACACTAGCCAGTTTTCATCCCCTGGGAACTTCTTTTGAATGAAGAAAATTTAAAATGTCTGCCGGAATTTTGCTGATTTCCAAACCCTCTGCGCTTAAGCCCTGCTGAATGACAGTTGTCCTAGAGTTTTATACCAACATTTTCTAGTATATCAGATCTAGGCATAAACGGATCACAGTAGGTAAAATCCTATTGAGAAATATGTGCAGCTAGTGGATATAAAACACACCTAATTAAATCCTGGACAATTATCTTCTCTGGTTTTAAGTCCTCTCTTTATATACATGTCCAAGATTTCTGCTTTTACATCTGTGAGTAACGTGAATTCACACTGACTGAATCCATCACCTTCCCTTAGACAAGCTGCTCCCTCGCTGCAGAGGAAATCCCGTAGATGTTACTACTGCTAAGGTGAGTACCATGCAGTATAAGAAATGGTGTCGAATTGAGTCCCGCCAGACCAGAAATAGATCTGCCCTCACCTGGCGGCTCCAGCAGAGCAGGAGGGAGAAATGAATCTCTGCTCAGCCTGAGCTGGGCCAGCTCCCACCAGTTCTGGAGGCAGCTTTTACGATAGCAGAATCCAGAAAAGCTGGATTAAAACCAACATGCTTATTTTCCAGTTGGGAATCTGATATTCTAAAGTGTCTTAAATTTTATAGTTTTTGTCATTATTATCCAAAAGGAACTAAAATGACTAGAAATAGTTCGCTAGTTGAAAAGTTTGATGGGCTTGATTTAAAGGTATGTTGAACCCTAATTATTTCTGCAGGCTTTGGTTAAGATTCCTAGGGCAAGAGTAATGGAAGCTGTAAAAATATGTCCCTTATTCTTGATGGCTTTACGTCAGGAGTTTACTGTTCTAATCATTAACTAGCCTGCTGCATTATCTATGAAAATTGTTCTGGAATATTTATGAAATGTGACCTTTGCTAATTCAATGTTACAAAGTGTTAGATCTATTCTGTTTGCAAGTGGAACAGATTTCAAAATCACTCTGCAATTAGTGCAGTTTGATCTAACCAGCCTGTCTCTGCATGGGGTAGCCTTCTACTGCAACAGCAGGACTGCTGTCAGAAATTAAATGCATTTTCCATGCAGCTGAAGGTAAGGCTGTATCACCTGCTTGCACTACATCTTATCTGGCAAACGTAATTGCTGAATTCATATTCCCAATAAGGGAAAAAAGTAACAAGGCTTAGAAATATTTTGTTATGAGAAATATCTAAAATAAAAAAATGTACCTGGTCCAGAACGTTTGCTATGTGTAACAGGGGGAAAAGAAAGGGTAATTGGGCAATTTTAGGCTAAAATGCTCAGTGTTAACAATTCCACAGTACATACAACTGAGCAATTGTGAGTGACAAGAGGAAGATGCAGAAGTAGCCCAATGGCATCCCAACACTTTGGGCTGTGACTTTCCAAAAGATTCCCCGAGGCCACCATTAGGTGGGAATGTTAAGTGCCTCCCCACCTGAAAAGCCTATCTGCTTTGTCTAGCTAATGCTGCCATTCATTTCTAGTTCTCGCAGTAATATAGGACAACCTTTATAGCTTCAGTTTTTATAGCGTTTTGGAGGAGTTATATTTCATTGGAATGACAAATGTGCTGGAGAAGCATCATGCAGGGATGCCATGTGGCACCATTCAGTGAGCTGCCACATGCCATGTGGCTGCAAGGGTAGATCACTAAAAGTGTGTAGCATCCTAAGCGTTAGTGTTGTACTGTTTTCATCCAGGGAGCTTGACTTGGTCAGCATTAGCATTTCATTAATGTATGGGAAATCAAATCTCACTAAAACTGTCACTTTTTCATGTGACATGGCAGGACATCAGCACAACTGAGAACCTGCATCTTCCCATCCCTCCATTAGTCCTCACTGACTGCTAGTGATGAGTATCTAAATTAGAGTTTGGTTTGATGAGCCATGTTCTGGCATGGTGACACTTCTCCAAAGACTCCCATCAGAAATCGTCTGGCCTTGTACAGACCTATTTTGTTTTCCCTGAGCGTGACATATGACTGTATTTTCCTTTACAGAAAATAAACATCCTCTTGCATAAAACAGGGACTAGAAAGTCATAAAGACACCACGTTCACCCTCCGCTCCGTGCAGGGAAAGTAAGGCTTGAGCCTGGTGAAGGTTTGGCACCTGGGCTTATTCTGGCCAACGTGAAGACGGGGTTGAATAGAGAAGATCCTCAGTGGGAACCTCTGGTCTGAGCACTGGTGATATTAAGATGTTCACATTCAAATTTCATTTTAAAAAATTAAATAGCTCGTCTGTGCTCTCACTGCTCCATCTGCATATGAAGGAGAGATTTGTTGTGCAGGCTGGAAAGGGAGAAAATGACCTGCGGGGCTGCGGGCGGACCGGTGCGGACGGCGGGCAGGACACCATGCGGGACAAACTGGCAGGGCTGCGGGAGCCCCGCGCCGCCAGGTTTCACTCAGCTGCTGATGTGGTTTTGCAGGCCAAGGACGGCTCTCGGAGTGAAGGTACTCGGTTCCTTGTGACGTTTCCAACATTTAAGTTGGCATTTAAGCTCGGTTTTCCCATGTATACAATGAAAAGATCAGGATTACAGTCCTGAACAGTTTGATATGAAGGCAACGGCGCAGACTGTACAGAAAAAGCCCTGCTCAGGTTCTGCTGCCAGCGCCAGCCCTCCGCGGCTCGTGGTTTTGTCCTAAAATTCAAAGCTGTCGGCAGGCCGGGCGCACAGGACCCGATGAACTTCCCTCTCCGTGTGACCTTGACTGCGTGCCAGCGCACCAAGGAGCTGCTAAGGGAACAAATGGGAGCTGTGCCTGTGAGTGACATGGGTTTCTTGGCACCTGGCCTAAAACTGCGGCGCTCATTCCCAGGACTCCGCAGAGTGCGGGAGTCCTGCCTCCTTCAGAATAAAATGCACTTTGCACCGTTCCCCTGCGCCACAAGGGAAAGGGAAAAAAATACAAAACGTCTCAGGAGGGAAAGAGCAGGAGAGAAGCTGTAGTTAGATGCGTAGGGACTGGGGTGATACAGGGAGAAATCAAGGACCCTGTAGGTGTCATTACATAGAGCTACAGACCCACCAACCAAAGGCAGCAGCGAACAGACATCCTTGGAGGCCTCCACTCGCCACCAGCCCCCCTGAGCCGTGGTGCGCATTTTGGCAGATAGTTCTCCTGCTTCCCCAAATTGTTTCCTAAAGGAACATTTGGAAGGTTAAATCAGGTGCAGCGCACCAGCTGGCAAACAGGAAAAGCCTTGAGAGAGGACATGTGCACGCAGGGAGAAGGGGAAAGAGCAGCCGCGCTCTCCACACGCACTCGGCCTCCGCAGGTGTCCCAGGACTGTGATGAGGAGCCCTGACAGCCACGGCAACATGGGGCAGTGACATGGGGCGACATGGGGCAGCGACTGTGGCACCGCGAAGCGGGGCAGCCGCAGCATGGACAGAGCTGCCCAGTTCTTGCTGGCACCCCATCCCAGTCACTTGTTGCGGTTGCAGGTGCCAGAGCAGAGCAGAGATGTTGCATAGGTCTTGAATAGATCTTGCTCAGTCCAAGTCACTCAGGACTAATGGCTATTGGGATGCAGCCACCCTGTGCTAGGAGTGGGAAGAGGGCTTAGCTCTCCTGGCTGTGCTAGTTGGCCTTTGCACCAGTCTCTGTGCTGCTGTACCCAGTGTAGTCACTGTGGCCTGCAAGGAGAGCGAAAACAGGCTCCTACCCCGGAGAAAACCACCGCTTCCTTCAGCGCCTCTTCTGAGCCATGGCACTGTGTCCTGAGTCCAGGCACCACTCATCTGGAAGGCCACAAAATGACAACTTAAGTTCCACAGAGATACCAGTTATTAGAAGTCACAAATATTCCTAATTCTTTTATTCCTGCCCCTGTTTCCTGTGCTGGTGTAGACTTGCTTAAGTCTTGAGGGTGCCTGATTAATCCAAAGCACTGAAGTAAAAGATCCAGGGAATGAGAGACACTAAGAAAGAAGAAGTGGTTTGGGCAAAAATATCTAGAAATCCCCAAGCTCCCATCGGAAAACAGTGTGTTAGAGCCAGGTTCCTTCCTGTTGTGTTAAGCAAGTTCCTCTGGCAGCAATTCAGCATGATTTTTTTTTTTCTCTTTGGATTAGTCTTTCAGGCAGGAGATTTTTTCTGCCACTGCATCCTTCCTCAAAGATACAGCTCATTTCAGTACACCTATCACGGCAAATAAACACAAGAGTAAGCGGTTGGCCACCCATTCCTTGATAGCATCACATAGCTCTTTGAAATACCTCTGATATCTCTATTAACTATGTGAATTCCCCATTTGGTTTCAGGTCTTCTCTTGGCTTTTTTTTTTTTTTTTTTTTTTTTAAATGGGGCATCTTTGCTAAGGGAATGCTTGAACTGCCTGCTGAGGTCAGATTTTTTCCTTTGGGGTAAGTCAGCAACTGTAATATACTGAGCTGTCAGTCTGACTGGAAATAAAATAAAGCAACTGAAGTAAAGGTATACAAATACATAGTGTGGTCCTCTTATTTTATTGTGATGATGGTATCAAAAAATTGCTACCTTGAAAATTTTAGCCAGCACTATGTAGAGCAGCAGGCTAACCTATACTTTAACTAGCAGTATGATTGCAAACTATGCAAACTACTAGGGTCCTTTCCCCTTTATTTCTCCCCACCTTTTTTTTTTTTTTTTTTGTTTTCCCGTTTTTGGGGGGGTGTGGGGGGGTGGTAC
>JAWLRI010000332.1:4252009-4292426 GCA_034781795.1 Crypturellus tataupa | reverse complement strand
CACCGCTGCCCTCCCTGTTGCAGCCCTTGTTGTGTTGCAGTTTTGCCCCCCCCGCCTTAGTGCAGTATTGTGAGATTTATTTTTTTATATTTTTATGTTTTCTTTTGCATGATCCATCTGGTTTTTTAATAAGCACTCAATAATCCTTCTAATTTGGACACTTTTTTAATTATTACTGAGTTGTTACATTCTTTTTTTGTCTCGTTTCTTTCTCTTTTTAAAGATGCCAGAATAAAATCCAAGCAAATCAACCAAAAAAAAATTCTGTTCTTTACCCTAGCGTTCCTGCAAAGGAGGAAAAAAATGCATGGAAAAAATATATTGCCACTAATGCTGACTTTGTCCCTAGAAGCAGAACATGGCTATGCATCAGTGTTACCCTTCGATAGTGACTATTCCAGAAAGAAAACAAAGGCAGGCACCATGGCCAGAAAATCCCAGAATAACAGGTAATAGACGCACCTCTCTTCCAGAATGAACCAGTAGCTTTTCCAATGTGTCGAGCTTATGTGCAACGTGTATGTTTATGAAAAATAATAACTAATCCGGTGTCTTAGTTTCCCCCATCCCGGTAGTCGCCATTTTTTTCCCTGGATGGGCTTGGCTCTGTTTTGATCTCTCATATAAACACTGCCACGCGTACACCATCTCCTCAGCGCTGCCTGCACGCCTCAGCCGTCCGCCCTCCGCGGCTGCTCCTGCTCCCCGCTCGCCGCAGCGGCTCTCGCCGCGGACCTTAACGCCGTAATTGCCACCCGGGCTTCTCTTTGCATGGCACTAATTTCCCCCCCCTCTCCCAGCGTTTATTTATAAACCACAGGCAGCAGCCCGGCCGCCTCCCCCATTGCCGTGCGAGCAGATGCAGCCTCTGGTTGCGGCGCTGGAAGGGAGCGTGAGGGGAGGCTCTGGCCGTGCTCGGAGCTCTCCCGTGGGGATGAACGAGGTGCAGGAACCGAGCTGCCCCCCCAGGCCGCCCCTGCACACGCTGGCCTGCCTGTCGCGCACTGCCCTGCCACGACGGGACTCGCTGGGTTTGACACGATTGTCGCTGGCCTCACCGTTGCGGGTGGCCGTTCCCCCCCCCGTGCTACCTGTGCTGCGATGGCCCTCGCGGAGCGCGGCTGCGCGCAGGCTCTGCAGCTTTGTTTGCTGCTCCGGCGCTCGCTGTGTACGTGCAGGAGGCTGTCGCGCAGGGACAGCGCCAGCCCCCGCCTCGGAGCTCCTCCAGTGCTGCTCCGGGCGCAGCGGGGAGCCCTGGGCCCTGCACGGCCCCGGCGCAGGCTCAGCTCACGCTGCGGACGGTGGTTCCTGTAGAATAGCCTAAAACGAACTCGTTTTGCACGTGACTTGTTTTCCAAATTGGAAGGGAGTCTCAGTGGGCCTGCTCTGATCTTGCTGCCTTCAGCTGGGATCCTGCACAGCGCTGGAGCAGGGAGCTGGTGCCAGAAAGGTGCAGGGCAGATGCCCAGCTGGTGCTTGTGGGGCGCTCAAGACACAAAATGAAATCAAAAGCAGCCTCGCTCCTTCCTGGGGAAAAACACAGGCTCGCGAGCGCCGTGGCAGGGCGGTGTGGCTTGAAGATAAGTCGGGAAAGAGGGAATGAAACTGCTCTCCTGTCCCCTGCTCTGAACCAGGTGGGCACTTCTAGGAATGTTAACTGTGGCTGTCCCCAAGTGTTGTCTCGCCTTAAGCGCCTCTCATTTTTGGAGTGCAGAGAGGATGTCAGCTCAATTGAAGAACCACCTCAACAGCAATGGGAGGTGCCTTATTTTCTGAGATGCTTCGCTCTTGAGAATTTTAAATTATTATATAGTATACCTGCTGCCTTACATAAAAGCTCACAGCTAATCTGAACAGATCTCCTAAAATTTCCAACTGTTAAGTGGTCGTAGAAATGTATGGGCTTCTGCTTTTCTGTCTCTTGCATTCAAGAAATCTTTGTTACTTATGGAACTATTATTCTATCATTTCTTTTTTTGGTCTCTTGTCATCCACTGCAATTTTTTTTTTTTTTTTTAACTTTAAGCTGCTTTGGGGAGTTTTTAGGAGAGGATTTGTGATCTATCAAATACAGCAGAATTAAAAGATTTCTGCTAACAGTTTTTATAGCATTTTTAAAGCTGAGATGAGCATGTCTGCTTGCAGTTACTATTTTGCAGTACTGAGTACAGATGTGTATATTTACACCTGTTCAGACTTTTTTTTTTGACTTATTATATAACAGTGCTAACCTTCGTTGCAGTGGCCATACTTGCTTACACTTTCCTTTCCGCTAGCTGCAGTGAGCTGTTGGTGTTATGGGACAGGATAACACTTCTGGAGAAGTGGGTTCCAACGCAGCCACCAGCACGAATGCTGGTTTGGCGTGGACACAGGCGCACGCACCGCTCTGCGCAGCAGAGATGCGTTGCTTTAATGCAGCATCTGCCCTCTGAAGGGTTGAGGTGCGTCGGCAGAGCCGTGTGGGCACCCCTGCGTTGTATGCACCTGCCTGGTGCCTGTTCTGACAATTGCTGCTCGGGTTCTCCTGTGAGCTGAATTTGAGGGGGAGGAATTATTGCTACGTTCGAACATACAACCTGAAAGCAGCGGAGCAAAGTGGCGTCACTGCTCCTTACTATTTTGAGCTTAGAGGAGACTAGGTCTGACCCTCAGACTAGAATTTGGATCCTCGACAATACAGTTAAATCTTCCTGAGCAACTCAAAGATTAACAGAGGCTGCTGGCTGGCCAAAGGTCGGGGGATCTGGAGTGGTGATTGGTAATGTGAACCACTGGGCACAGCGCTCGCCCCTTGCTTCGCCTTCCCTGCTTCCCGGGAGCACTGCGGTTGCAGCTCCACATGTATGGAGGGATCACTGTTCATCTGTATGCACCTTTCTGCGATTTTATTCCTTTTTTATTTTTGTGCGTGTGTGCATGTATATAAAAATATATGTTTACTGATGGAGGAGTAGGAATGGAGCAGATAACTGCACGTTCTTGAGCTGCAGGGGCTTTGTTGTTGTTTTCGTTGTCTATTTTTACATCCTGCAGCATCCTCAGCTCCTGGTGTTTTTGCCATCTGATCACTTAAAGTGCACTCTCTATTATATATATTTGTTTATGTAAATGTATGTATTCCGAAGGGGAGAAATATCTTTCTCCATATTTTGGAAAGCAAGAAGAGGGGCCAGAAGGCGAGTACGAGGAGGTGCAGGGAGGCCCTGTGTGCATCTCTTCTCCCAATTCTGCCCCATACTGCTTGTCAATCTCGCTGTGAACAGAGTGACTGCCTTGTACAGGTGTCCTCGAGGGTCTGGGATAGGGACAGCTGCCCTGTTGTTCAGGCAGGGCCCTGCTCGGCATCTCCTTCCACTGCTGATGTGGTGGCGACGTCCCCGGGACGCAGGTGCAACCCCTGTCCTCCCAGCTCCTCTCTCCCCTGTTGCGGGTGGTTGGCTTTGCTGGTGCCCCATACACTTGGGTGAGGAAATGAGAGCAGGGCTGGCAGTGCTGCCAGCAGGATGGTCGCTCCTGTGCGAGGAGATCGCAATGGAAGGAAAAAGGGATTCCGACAGGTTTGGAATTGGAACAGGGATAACACCAGCGTAACTGTATTTAATTATCTGATTTCTATAAGCCTACTGCCTGGCAGGAATTTAAATTTTTTTTTTTTTTTTTTTTTTTTTTTTTTTTTTTCTTTGTCTGCTCATAGTTTTTAATTAAAATTTGAAGTGGTCATTAATAGTTGACTGCTGAACAGACTATTCTCAGAGCAGTTGCTGGCAATCAGACCTAATTTGCAGCCATTTCTTTTTTCACTTCTGCATCACACAGAAAACACACTTGATTTGTGTGTTTTCTTGCTGTATTCCCTATGATGCTCCCCTTCCTACGTTACACAAGCCAGACCCTAAACATGTTTTTGGGGTTTGTGTCTTTCTGCTTTGTTTATGCAGTGTGCTTTGCTGAGATTCAGACTTGTTCTCCTCCAATAGCTTTGACCAAAATCCTGTGACAAATGAAATTGGATTCTTGTTTTGCAAGGAGAACAGGAGATTTGAGAAAAGCACAAGCCTGTAATTGACTTCTGAGGGCAGGGGAGGTAAACCTGGGTCGCATCTTCTTGTTACACCAATACCTATTGTGTACTTGGCTGTAGAATGATAAATGTCTCTAGAATGGTAGCTGTAGTTCCTAAAGCAGCATAGTGCAGTGTAATAAGATTTGTTAGTGTATAGCTGGAATTAGAGAAGTGGCATAAAAGGAGGAGCTGGATTTTGTGGAGTTGTTCCTTGGAAATTTTAATAACAAGTATTCAAATGTCTCCCTGAGATTGCAGCTTGATCCAGTGAAATGGATAGATAACAGATGTATGGAGTTGCTGAGGAGGAATATTACACAAATGTGGAACTTGGTGATGTTTGCTAGTAAAGAAAGGCACTTTGATAGGAAACCACGTTATCCTGCAGATAACAGGGCTTTCTTGTTTCCTGCCTGTAATGACAATTTGAAATCTATAGGTTTCTGTGCTTACATAAAAATAAGGGGGGAGGGGAGGCAGTTTGAACTGAGCCCCTTGTGGACAATATCCTGCATGACACTGCCACAATGTAAAATAATTAGATTTGGAGGGCTTGATCCTCTGGTGCTTATATGTTGTGTTCTTACCCCTGGGAAAGGTGGATTTAAAACCCTGAGTGTCTGATGCCTTGCGCTGTGCGTGACTGTAAGGGATGGTGTCGGCCCACAGCTGCGCCTTTGCTGTGAAAGGATCAGGAACAAGGTAAAACGAAAACTAAAATTTTAGTGTTAGATGCCTGGCTACTGAGGTCACGGTTAAATTTACTTGAAGAGAAAGGAATTGGAAGTCGGTGGTGCTGTGTCCTCGGCCCGTAAGTTTAGGAACCGATTTATTTGGAGGTGGGGGGAAACGAAAGAAAAACAAATGCAGGTTTGTGAAATATATCTTCTGCATCTATTAAGACTGATATTTATGTTCATGTGTTATATAAATAGACTTGTGCTTTTGCTGTGCCCTGGTGAAGGGCCCTGTGCAGAAAGGGATGAAAGCTGCGCTTGGTGTTTCAAATAAAAACAGAGCCGAGTGCCTGAATTCCTTTGTTGCTGTTGGCTCAGAGCGCCAGCAGCCCGTGGCCACGGGGCAAGGAGCTCTTAGCTCCTTGCACATGTTAGTCCGTGCCCACACAGAGCCACATAGGGGTCACAGCCTGACTCTAGTTTTATTATTATTTTTCTTTTTTTTTTTCCCCTTTTGTGGAAGAGTGAGAATAAAACCCCGTAAAGCAGACTGTGCAGACAAGACTTCTCGTTTTCACACAGCTTTCCAAATTTGACGGATCCTTGCAGGTTTGCTTTCCTACGACTGAAGCCGGAGGGACAGCAATCGATATTGCTGAACTCTCTTTCCAACCAATAAGCCCAGTCCTCAAACAGTAAATCTCAACAAACCGCTCTGTTGCCCCGCAGGTGCTGCAGTGAGCCTGTCAGGCCCGGCAGTCGCAGTGTTGGGTTTTGTAGCAAAGGGAGGGAGCCGGTGTATTGGAAGCACACAACGAAGGGAGATGGCCAGTGTACGAGGAGCGCGCTCTGAGCTCGCTGCTGCAAACACGGGGCAGTGCAGGCTGGAGCTAGCGCGCGGTGCCGGAGAGCACCCGCTCCCAGGCCTGGTACAGCTGGGCCTGGCTGCGTAGCGCCAGGAGGAGCATGTCCAGCGCGTTCCCATGGGATTCATTCTGAATAGACACGTGGCTTCTTAGACACTCCTCAAGTGCCAAGAGACTCCAGTGAGAAGGTTCTGTGAGCCCGGCTGTGCTGGACGACCTGGGCCTAGCGAGATGTTGGCCGCTGTATGAAGCTCGTGATTAACTGGGCTGCTCCACTTGCTGTGGTGGCTGCAAGCAGGGTGGCAGCCAGGAGCTTATCGGCGACTTGTAGCTGGGACCTTGACTCCCACCAGCATTGGTGAAAGGAATTTAAGCAATGTTTAAATTCCTAAAATTTGGCAAGAGACACAATGTGTGAGACAAATGGGAGGGGAGGAAGAAGTGGAGGAAGGAGTTTTACTGACACCGCTGTCTGGTAGTGAGGCCTCGTCACCTCCTTTGGCCATGCTGTGACCATGCAGGGAGCTCGTTGGCTCGGTAAGCTGGTAGAAAGGTGCTGTTTGGCTCTAATTGGCCTTTCTCTGGATTAGTCTTCCAGCTGTCTTGGCTAGCGCCCACACGAAGAGCTGGGCTGTCTGTTCTGGCTGTTGCATTAACTGGGTAACTCGCATGCAGTTACCTCGATCTTGTTTGGGGGCAGGAAGGGCGTCGAGCAGCACAGGAGCTCTGAGGAGGTGCTGACGGCTTGCAGGTGCTGCGCAGACTCCAGAGCCTGGCTGCATGTGACCCTTCCCCTTCTGTCAAATGCAGTTTGACAGTTTATTCACTAGGAAAATATAACTGTCACTTAATAACTGGTTAACTGCTTGGTGTCTGCTAAATGAGTATTAGTGATGTCTCAAGTAGACAGTGCAGCGACTACAAACAAATAGCACTAGGCAGCAGCAGTCCTAGTCTCTTTTCCTGTTTTTTTTTTTTTTTTTTTTTTTTTTTTCCTTTATATAAAAACCTCTTTATTGACATTTTTCCATCATCAGGTCTGGCTCCAGCTCACCAAGGTTCTGGATAGAGCTGCAGAACTCGGGATAGGGGACTTAACTTAAGCCCCGAAAAGCTGCCTTTGCTTGCGGCCACTTTTGAAGGGCTCCACAGACCATTTGGCTGCAAACTGCAGTTGCAAATCTTCTTCTATAAATATAATATATATTCTAAATGGCAGGTTGTTCTTTTGTCCAATGACTTCCTTAACATTTTTGGTAACATTAACACTTGAGGTATATAAATACCTCAAAGTAGGGAATGAAGAGGATGGGTCTGGCTTCTCTTCAGTGGTTATCACTGACAGGACTAAACGTAATGGCCACAAACTGAAACACCAGAAGTTCCCCAGGAGCTTAAGGAAAAGGAATTTAATGATGAGGGTGACGGAGTAGTGGAACAGGCTGCCCAGAGGGGTTGTGGAATCTACTTCCCCAGAGAACTTAAAGACCCACTTGGATGCAGTCCTGTGCCGTGTGCTCTAGGTGACCCTGCGTGTGCGGGGGGGTTGGACTGGATCTCTAGAGGTCCCTTCCAACCTTACGATTCTGTGGTTTTTGCTGTGGGGATAGCTGTAGACTGGCTAGGTTTTTGTTTGGTTGGTTTTTTGATAAGAGTTGCCATTGAATATGCCTTCTACTACTTTGGAAGCCCTTCTGGGAGAATGGTTCCCTCCTGGACCTTTATTTTCTGTACATTGGTGTAACTATCCCCTGTTCTGGTACAGTGTCTTTATGTCTCCTGGAGGAGGAAAAAAAAATCTCTATGCTTGTAGGAGTAGGGAATAAAAACATTATTCCCTGATTGTGGTCTGGCAGTGAAGATGGTGAATCACAGTAAACCAGTTCGCTTTGGCCAATTAATGTAGCATAGAATGTTTAAAACACTTGCAGTATTCCTGGTCAGGAGCATGGATGCGGCATTGTAGGAATCCCTACCTTACCTGTCCTGGCCCACTTGAGCAGCTAGTTTGCAAATAGAAATCTGTTTGGTTCTTCAGGAGAAGATGCCAGGTTTGAGAGAGCTGATACAGGTCATGTCTAAGTAATGCTGGTGGGGTCCTTTCCAGGGAAAGTGAATTGGCAGCTTAACGGAGCCTTGTGAGCGCTGGAGTTGTCCCTCCCCTGGCTCATGGGAAGTGGTGCTGGCTCGAGGCGCACACGGCCGCTCAGCAGGGGTTTCTTTGCATGCACTTTGCTTGAGCTTGAGTGCTTCCCTGGCAGTGAACACTGCGCCTGCATAACTGTCTCCTTGCTCCCGCATGCAGCATCCCTGCATGCATCTCCCACCGGAGCAAATCCTGCCTTTGGCGGGGAAGAATTTCTCACCCAGCGACATCTCTGCTTGCCCTGCAGGTGAGAAGGGGCTCTGTGTTGACACCTCAGGCCTCCACAAAGCAACCTCTGTCAGCACGCGTAGCCTAGCTGCAGGCAGGGGCTACAGCACCTTGCAGGGGGGCTGCTTTGACGCAATCTGCCAGCCCTAAAAGCTGCTGCCGCTGCTATATCTTTTGATCCTTGTGTACTAGAGATGTTTTGCGTCGGACAAAGCTAATGGTGCAGGAAGTTGCTGCTTTTGAAGTGGTGGCTATAACTTCATTTCAGGAATGTTTTTAATCTGAGCTGTACAAATAAATAGAATTGATATTTCCACTTGAATAAATTAAAAAAAAAAAAAACCTTTCAAGAAGTTGAGGCTGCCTTCCTATGGCAAAAAAATAAAAAGATATGTCAAACGCAGGTAGATGCGAAGAGAATGGCATACTGACACGGTCAGTTCAGGGATTGTGATTTTTTTTTTTTTTTTTTTTTAATCTATTTATAAACTCAGACGATGATGCCTCTTTTTCAGCATTAAGATGTGAATAGGAACAGCAGTAGAAACTGCTGATTGTTCTTTCCACTTTTCTTTGGACTTCTTGAAAGCTAGAATTTCAGGTGCTTTTTTTATTCTTACTCATTACTGTGTAGATCTTATGACACTTTCTGCCCCCTCATAATCTTTCTTCGCAGATGAAAATTTTGTGGGCTGTTTTTCATACTAACTTGATCATCTTTTTAATGTCTAATTCTGTCTCTGAATATATTAAAAATTTATATATGCAAATTTATTATAATTCCCCCCAAACCCACAGTTTACTCATAGAAATTAAGTTGGTACCTTGAAGTATTTCAGAGATGCAAAGTGAACACATTTAAGAGATAAGCTGTTTCATAATCCAAATGACGATATGTTTTAGAGAGCTATTTTGCAAGTTATGCAGGTAATGACTTTTAAATATTCTAAATTGCTGTATTCATCCTTTTTGGTAATACTTCTTTTCTCTTTTTAATAGGTCATCACACAACGAACTAGAAAAACATAGGTAAGTCTTGGAGAAAAAAAAAAGCTAACACTAGAATTACTATGCTTAGAGATAATGTGTTGAGAATTCTTGCCTCTGCATTGAATGGTTTACTATGCTTTCTAAAACATCAACTAATATCTAATAGCTATAATCTTACTTGGGGTTTTCTGTTGTTCAGTATGCTATTTTTGAAACATCCCTGATAATTAGCTTTTGACTGATTAATGCTGTAACTGGTTAAGTATTGGCTCACTGCTACTGATAAAGAATCTGATTCCAGAAACTGCTAGAGGTATTAAGTGTTGTAATACAACCAAAAGATGCTGGAATTAAGGTAGATCGTCTCTTGGAACAATGTTATATAGGTTTCTTAATTCACTTTTAAGCACATCTGCTTTAAATATGCTTTATTTTAGTCCCGTTGTTATCTTTTGAGTGCAAGTACCTGTAAAACGTACCTAGCTCTGTCTGCTCCTTCGCTGGTATATGTTCCCTTCCAGAGGACTGTGTGTGGGCTGCAAAAAGCTAGTTCCTGAGTTGCAGCCTGGATTCTGTGTGTTCAGTGCTGTGAAAAGCTGTCCTTATTCATTAAGGACACTTGTTAGACCCCAAAGATCTGTTTTTTAAGGAACTTGCCTTTGCTCGGTTGTGGAGACGATGTTTACCCTCGATATGATCATGTCAGTGTGTGTTTGCCAAGGGGCCCTTCCGCTGCTCTGCTCTGTAGATGCTGCAGAGCTGGAGAGCACAAAAGATGCCCCTCTTGGCACCAGGTTTTGGGTCCCTGCTGAGCAGCCCCCAGGCCCTGTCTGCACAAGGTCCTTTTTCCTGTTGTGCAGGCAGCAGCATGGGCTATTTTGGGGGTGTTTTGTCCTTGTATCTTGTGGCACTTTGGACCTCATGAATCCAGGGCAGGCAATGGGTGTGAGTGGGACTTGCACCTATTCCCATGCTCCTGAGGATGGGAGAAGTGGCTGGGAGTTGTTCTGGTGGCATCAGTGCGGTTCTGAAAAGCGGGTCCTGCCCTCCATGTCTGCCTGGGCATCACCCACAGTAAGGCTGAACTCGATGCATTTTGTTCTGCTGTTTTATCCAAATCCCTTCTATAAGCAGCAGTTACTCAGCAGCTAGGCCATCACTTCCCTTGCATGCCCACATGCTTAGTTGTAATGTGAGTAAATGGTAGCTGTGCCTAGGAACCACGTGGCTGTCCTAGAGACAAGAGGAACTGGGGACACTCGAGTCCGTAGTGCAGCCTGGCTGACAGTGTCCAGCCCTCGGCAGAGGCTCCGAGGGCAGCTGGGAGGTAATGCTGCAGGAAAATGCCTCATACACAACGCAGCCCTTTGGTTTCACTTCTTAACTGAAACTTTGACTTCATTGCAGTCCTGCTTCTTTCTCACTTTCTGTTCCTTTTCATTCTTTTTTTCCCTATCTCAACTGCATTTTTTCTTTCCTTGTCATTTTTTTTTATTTCAGTATGGGATTTCCTCTCTCTTCCTCATCTCTGCCATAACATGTCTAAGCAACATAGCAACTAAGGCGAAGTAACAGCAGATGTAGAGGCAGAAGAAGGATCTATTAGTTGTTCAATTACTGTTCTCATTTCCAGGTCTATATGGTGTCTTTGCAGTAGGTTTATGATTTACCATTGGCCCTGCTGCCTTTTCTTTTGCATCTCAACGTCAAGATAGGTATACTGCAAAGGACACTTTCTGATTATATAAATATATTTTTATAACTCCTTGTTGTGGCTTGTAGAGATGTACTATATGCTATACTTGAAACAGTGTTATTAATCCTGGTGATTGGTGACAACCTGTAAATTAGTGCAAGTTAGATGTGCAAATTGATGTTCACAAACATCACCAGATGAAGTGTGTACAATTCTAGTTATAGGTATAGGTGTGATAAGTGCTAAGTGTTTTTAATAACCCCCTTCTCAAATCATGCTCTTTATGCATCAGTAGTAGTGGCTGTGCTATTCATTACTCCATTTTTACTAAAATTGCAGCAGCGGCAGCTGTTCTGCCTGCCCCAAACAGCCCTGCCACCAGCTGGGGAGGTCTGTATTGAGCTGGGAGGTGGATCCTTTCCAGGACCTGCGCCCTTGACTCAGCGCGGCCATGATGCTTCTGGCTCGGCACACTTGGTTGCTAGGGAGGAGGAGAGGAGACGGCAGCTCCGGTGCCCTGTGCTGCCGTAACCTGCTAGGCATCCATCTCCTGCCCGTCTGGTCTCATGGGGCTGAAGTGCCCAAGCAGCACAAGGAGAAATATGGATGTGACTGAGCTCATAGCCCTGTTGCCGGCACGGAGGTTGTGGGCTGCACTGAGAGCTGGAGGAGCGGGGCAGGATGTGCTGATTTCCAGGGCCTGCCCTGCGGGCGAGGGAGCCAGGCCCTGCGCTAACCAGGCAGCCCCGCTGGCCTCACCAGTGCCCTTGCGGGTTCCTCTCCCAGCAGAGGTTTCGGCTCCGATCTGATGCCTGGGGAGTGGCACTGGTGCCTCTCCTTGTGCGCTCAGGCTCTGCTCTTTGGCACCACGGCTGTAACTTGCATTTGCTGCTGCTGGGTCTCTGGGTGCTCTTGAGGGGCTGCTCAGGGTAAGATAAATAAAACCAGAGACATAATTCCAACAAAACCACAGTTATAGGATAAACTCCGACTACAGTTAGGATAGAGTGTTTGTCAGCAGTTCATATGTCAAATTCTTTTCCTCCTGTTCGTAATAGGACCCCCTGCTCAGAACTTCTGCGTGTGTTCCTTAGGATTCAGCAGCCTATTGGCTGTCCCTGTTTGGTCCTGGGTGATTAAGCTTTACATCTGCAGCCATGAAACAGGAAACATGCTAGGTGTGGGAAGAGTTACCTGTAGGTAAGGGAAGGAGGTCTTCTGTCCTAAGGACAGTTGGTGTTTTATAAGATATTTATAAGATATTTTAATAATAAAGGTAGGTCAGTTAGAATGGCACTCAAATGAAACATATCTACTGATTTAGTAACATATATATTTGTGTGTGTATATATATTTAATAATTTCCAACCAGAGCATGAGTAGCCTTTCACTGAGCAGTGTAAATAGCAAGTACATTAGTATTTATCTTAATTTTGACTTTTTGCAAGAAAACTTGTAAATCCACCTAACTTGATAGGTGTACAGAGGAATTCAATGTCCAAATTGTATTTAAAAAAAAAAATAGAGACTCAAGCATTTTAAAGGTGCAGCACAATCACTCATTTACATTTATTTATCTAGTTCTACATTACAGTATTAAAAAAAAAAAGTATTTCCCCACCAAGATTGTGTGGCGATCCTGTTTGTTCCCGCATGAAGTCTGTGAGTCATCTGCCCTCTGCTCTACATGCGAGGACTTGTCCCTCCAGCTGGTGCAGAAGTATAGAAGGAAGTGGCACTTCTCTGTGATGGTGCATCCTTTCTTTTATTTTTAATTTTTTTAAATTTTCTTTATTTTTTTGTAAGCAGAAGTCAGAAGGACCCCTGAGAAGCTCACCCTGTGACTGGCCCTTGGGGCTCCTTCTTTAAGTGGTTTCATTCCTGCTGCCTTGCTATGCTGAGCATCTAAGCTTGGTGCAGTTTGAGATCTTGCCCTTTCTGTGGCAAGGTCTTTGAAAATAGCTCTTGACACTAAATGGTTTTAAAGAGCAGTTTGAAGAATTAATGATTATTGAATAAAATACTTCGGCTTTGCCGTGAAACCAGCAAACCCCAAGCTGGCAGCTTGTGAATTGACTCAGTGCTCTGGGTGGGTGAAAGCGGTGGGGTTTGATCTAGATGGATCCTTATCTCTCACATTTATCAAACCATTTTATTTTTTTCATGTAGAATTTTGTTTGTTTTATAATCAAGAAGGAGAGGGAATTGATCAGCAATGGGAAAAATTGTCCTGTCTTCATTCTACAAAACAGGACACTCCTGAGAATCACAGGGAATATAATTAAGAGGGTGCTAATTGATGGCTTTGGGCACTGGAGATCTCTGATTTTTGCAGTGCTCAGCACAACACACTCTGCCTTGTAAGTGCTCTCTGGCTCAGAGGGATCAGCAGGTTCCAGTTAGTGATGTTATGCAGCATAAATCCATAAATGCATTGATCCATCAGATTTAACGGTTGCAAGAAAGCTTAGGAAATCCTCTGACTGCTGCTGGCTGGAGGCTGGGAAGCATAGAGTGCTTCCAGGGGTGGTTCACTTGGATATCGTATTGCTTCTCCTGCTGTACTTCCATCATCTGCTTAATCCAGTGCGGTTGCACAGCAGCCTCCTGCTTCCTCCTGGTGCAGGAGAGGGTGGAGAAGCTTCCTTTTCCAGGCAGTCTGTTTTCCTGATGCAGCTCATGGTCACAGAGCAGCCCTGTTGCTGGCACAACAAGAAGGTGGTGGCTCTTCCTTGAGTGACGGGGTTTCTTTATGCTGTGGGACAGCACAGTTCAGTCCTGTGTCAGTTTAATTGCTCCTAACCACCCAGTTCTGGCTGCTGCTGTTCGGAGAGCACTGAACTGCTGACACAGTGCAGATTATAACATTATGTTATAATGGGTCTGTAAAAACTGCTGCTACTTTTAGGATGTTTACAAACTATACATGAACTATCCAAATAATGTGACTGGTAGATTAGTGGTGGGAACCACCTAGGCTTAACAGTAGAGCTTAACCCTCATGTTACCAGTGGAGCTTAACCCTCATAGTTCAAATTTCTTTTAGCTTGTATATCAAAGGCTTTACAGAAGAACTGTAAGATCCATAGAACCAGAAACTTGATCTTATGTTGTTGTTAAATTGCCCCATGTTTCTCAGTCTGATTAATCCATAGAACTAAGGAAATAAGGCTTAGAGCTTTGCTCTGAAATGCTCTGCTTTCCTCACCCTTTCTTCCCCTCTAAGCATTTGTCAAGTCTCAGGACCAGGGGCTTGTCTTTACTCTGTGCTGTGACTGTAAATTTCAGTATGCTGAAGTATTACCCTCTTGGAGCGCACGGCAGTGTGATGCTCATCATGCTCCTGACAAAAGCGCTTTCCCACCTAGGCTGCTGTTTCAAATGGGAAGGGTTTATTAAGCTGATGAGTCTGCTCAGGAAGTTAGATTCCATGGGTCAGACACGCATGCATCCTTGGGTTATGGGCAAAGCTTTTATTCAGCAATGAAAAAAATGACTAAAATAGGCTCTTGACTCAAGTCCTTCTTGCTGAAGCAGGCTTTGAACAGACTGAGGCCTAGGCATATCCTTGGCTTTGGGCTCCCGAAGGCTGCTTCCCAGCCAGACAAATTGTGAGCAGAAAGCAGATGGGCAAGACGAGCAAGAAAGCAAGTACATGCTTTTTTCCACTTATATTTGTTGTTCCATCTCTCTTCACACGTGATTACATTGTGTGTCTGCCTCTAATGGACTCTGTGAAAGACAGTTCATGTTCTCAAGATTTATTGGCTTGCCCGGTTCTTTTCTGGTAGTGTGAGTGGGCTGCTCTTGAACAAAATGGAGATGATGGGCCAGGCTTTCCAAGTCCCTAAATCCTCTATTTCCAGGAGATAAGCACCTAGTCTGTATGGAAGAATGGCTCTGTTAATAGGGCAAAAAGATTTGTTGAATTAGATATTAAAGTAGTAGTCTTCTTTTCCTTTTAATCTTGCTCAGCCTCAGCTGAGCAAGTAAACTGGAGTTTGACTTTTTTAGGTATTTAGGCAGGCTTTAAGAGTCTGTCCTCGGAAGCTGGTCTTACCTAATGTGGTGGGAATCGCTGTCTGAATACCAAGCAGCTGTGTCTCTGAAACCCACACATGGAAATGAGGCATGCCCAGGTGATACCTGCTGTCACTTGAAGGCAGTCACAGATGTACCAGTAACACAAGACTGGCTTGGAATTCACAAAGATTTTGAGGGAGAGCGGATTATTTTCTTCCAAAGGAAGCTCTGAGCACATTTTTGGTGATTCAGTGACCATGATCAGAGGAGACACAACAGGAGCAACCAGGGTTGAAGGAGGTGATGAGATCTGTGGGTTTCTTGTTCTTTCCCTGCTTCTCCATCCCAGCATGTTTTGCCTCCACTTTCACTTTTCATTTTATGGGGTAGTGATTCATTTAACTTTCCTGTCCTAAAACACTGCACGACTCACAAGAATGGATGAGGTTTTCCTTTTCCCTCTCTGGGACTTTCATGTTTTTGAAAGGAGATGGTTGCTCTGGGACTTTGTAGGGCTGTGTGTTTTGAGGTGGGAAGTGATATATGTGCCAAACTCTGCACAAATCCTGCTAGGATGGAACAGAGCAACAAGACTTGTCAGATTGCATGAAATGACTAGTATTTTTGTTTTAATTTCAGCTAATAATAAAAGTGTTTTCTTCTATTTCCAAAGACTGCCTCTGGATATGGTGAAACATCTCTAAATTAGAGAAATAAGGTGGAATTTGGGGGATTTGCTCTTGTTACATGGATATTTCAATTTAGGTAGCTAAGTAAGGGGCCTGCCTGGCAGGTAACTGGCAGTGCTCAAACTCAGCAGTTTCCATTGAAGCTGGGGGCACTGTCAATGTTTGCAAGTATCAGTTGTACCAACACTGTTGCATCTATACCACATTAGCTGATATTTACCAAACAAAAAGGTAACAAAAATCTGTAGTTCCCCAGGAAAGCTGCTTATCCCAACTGAAGGTGCCCTTCTGCTGACTGCTGCAATGGTGGAGCAGGGCATTTCTGCTGGGGGAATTTGGAAGGTTCCTGTGTGCATTTGCCTAGAAGCAGTTACTGGTTTTAGGTGCTAACATGTATCAGAAATAGATGCTCAGGTGCCTTGGCTTCCCTTGCCTAATTTCATGCACTCGGATGACAAGCATGTCCAAACTCTAGGTTTTTCCCTCCATTACATTTCCCTCCATTAAACACTGTTGGCTGAATTTTGGGGAAAAGGAATAAGGAGGAGGAAGAGCGGGGGGAGAGGGAGTTTCTAAAGCAATTCCACACTTTATCACCTCAGAATGGATTGCTTTCATATCCTACTCAACTGCATCATCCTCTGGCACAAAGACAATCAGCTTTGTACTCTTCGATGGAAAAGGAAATAGAATGTAAATTAAACTATAAACAAGCCCTCTCTGTGCTGTGGCAGGCTAAACCTAAACTTCAAGATAAGCCTGCCAGATATCTGCAACTCTTCACTGTCCTGTGGCACCAGAGTCTGTCACTGGGGAAAATACTGTGCAAGTATTACTGAAAGTTTAATTCACATGACTGTAAGAGTATCCAGTGTAGTCTTGGAATAGACTATATTTGATTACAGTCATTGTATTCAATTCTTCCCCTAAATTTGCTTATGTATACACTGACACTCCATCTTTTCTATCCATCTCTAACTGTATGGTTCTAATGAAGGAATTTGAGACATAGCAAGACATTTGGGGACAAATATTCTTAATACTTCAAGGTAATTTCTTTCCCTTTGGGATGTTTCCCTGTCAGACTTTGGCTGTAATCCTGCTGTCTGGGGTGGGAACAAGAGGGTATCCCAGCTGTCTTGTCCTCCCCATGGATCTATCCACGTCTCAAGCATCTGCAGCAGTATGTACGGCCTCCTTCCCTCCAGGCCCAGTCAGGTTTGTACACAAGCTCAGTCTGCGACCATTAGATACTCCCTCTAAGATGGCCGTGAGGATTTGGTGTATACAGGTGTTGAGGAATTACTCAGAAAAGCAAAGGGAGAAGCAAGAAATGGCATTGAACATCAATTTCTGATATTTAATTTGCTACTCAGAGCTTAAAACTTTCTATTTCTGAGAATCAGAAAGCAATTATTTAGGTGCCAAGTAGAATACAGTGGCCTTAACTTGGATTAACTTTTAAAACTATTTTATGATTTACTGTGGTTGCCTTTGGTATGTGATACTGAAGTGCGATTCCTGTGGCATTTGATTAGCTAGAGATGACCCGTAGTTAATTTAGCTGCTTAACATTTACTTTGAATTTGGGTATAGCGATATAACAGACAACAGAAGTGCAATCGCTGCTATGCTGTATTCCAGGGACAGGAGGCTCCACATGCTCCATGTAAGTGTGTGCAGGAAAAAGCTATTTAATTCAGGCTTTTGCCCTCAGAAGTTCTAGCACTTGGTGTGAGGGCAATGCCTGTTTTTAATCTACCTAAAACAATTCAGCTTGAATTGCCTCTTCATTAATTTGTAACTTAATATTGGTTAATATGCTCTTTAAAAAAAAAAAAATCTGGAACACATTTCTCTGCTCATACGACACATACATCAAACAAGTTGATCTAAAGGGAGGTTTAAAATAGGCAGGAAAAGACCGCGAGGGCGCTCTGCTCACCCCGGCCCGGCCTGGGCTGCTGCCTGACTTGTGCAGCCTTCTCTGAGCACTGTAGTCACTCCCCCCCTTTTTTTTAAAGATCCTTCCTGTTGGCAGCTGTCCTGAGACACGATGTTCTTGCTTAGCATTTTGATGTGGGGAAACAGTCTGATAATTAAAGCTGGTTTCAAGCCCTGAGCTGATCTGTAAGCAGTAACTCGCTCTGGGGTGTGTTGTCTGTTGATAACGTGCAGCCAGTGTGCGCGGAGCCACGCGCTGCCTCGTGCCACCGTGGGTGTCCCCAGGACCGCTCGTGGCAATGGTTAGGGTTCTCCTTCAAGCCACCTCTTGGTAAATTGTTAATTTGGAGAAACTCATTTTTAACACCCTGTTTCCCTCTAAACCTGGTGCAAGAACATTGTTGTTACGCAATTTCTCCCTACTTAAATAAAAGCAGTTCTCCTCGGCCTGTGCTCAACAAATTACTTATAAATACTGCGATAGCAGATAAAGCAAATGGGTTTGCACTTCTGCAATATATGCCCTATGATCTGGATTTGCTGTGCAGGAAAAAAATCTAGTGCTCCACAGTTGAAAAAGGATTGCAGAAACGTAAAGGATGGGGAAACTGAATCGGGTATCGGGCTTTGACTGGGGTCTACAGGTAATTAAATATGCCTTTAAGTAAGTTCAAGTAAGAATTAATTTATTGATACCTGAATAGTCTGACCCTGCAGTGGAGCTTTCCTACCTGATTTGGGCTCTTGCTATTCTGAGGTAACAGACAAAATCTAATCTAACAAGCTGAGTGCCAGTAAAAGAGAAATTTGAAGAATATAATTTAGGGGAGGTTAATAAACTGCATTTTGATGCACAGGGGGGGAAAAAAATGATGTTGAATGCATCAAATATTTAATACCTTTAATAAAACCACACTTTTTTGTAAACACTTTTTCCAAGTGTGTACAAAACATTTTCCATCATTTGAGTATGCTTCTGCACGGCACTGTTGTTCATCTCCTTTTATTAGGTGGGTACTAAATTACTAAATGGTGCGAAGCTTGTTGTACTGTGTGATGCCTCTCATGCTGCTGCTCAAAAGCACTTATGAGGTAAATGTGAAAAGATAATCAGTAGGTAACAAGGCTAAAAATAGTTAACATTTGCAGCAGAAATTCCTTTTTTTTTTTTTGTAGGTGTTAGAATTGTTCACATTTGTTTGACATTGACTTTAGCATTTAAAATGCAGAAAATTATGTTCTTCCTATGTAAGTACAACCTGAGGGCTACAACACTAAAACCTAATTTGGAATCTCCATTTTTGTCTTTGAGGAGGAAAAAAATCTATGCAAGGATGAAAACTTACTGCAGAGGATTTCAGGTGTTTCAACAGTGTTTGATTCTTGCCAGGGCATCCTACCTGTGTAAGTCCGACGTCACCATCCAGGAAAGAGGAATTAAGATCAAGTCCCCACCGTATTTTCTAGTGATGCTTTTAGGACTCCCTGTTTAGTTTATAAATCCTGATGGAAAATTTACCAGAAGCATATATCAAATTCTGCATATTTCTGTCATATAGGTTGAACACCTTCATGGTCCCTTCATGGCTGCTATTGAAGTCAAATTCAGGCCAAGGGGATGGCTGAAGCTAGGGGAACCAGCCAAGCTAAGCCTGGCTGCATGCAGGGAAGGGGGAGGCCTGACGAGGAACGAGGGCTGTGGCCCTTGGTCACCCCTCGCATGAGGCTCACACTGTCCCTCCGACCGCAGGAGCCCTGGCTGGGAGACCATCGTGATGGGCACTAACTGTGCCACAGCCTTTCCTTTCCTGCCTCGGCTCCAGCAAGGTAAGAGCCTCTCCAGTCCCGTGTCTGTCTGCCAGGCTGGTCAGTGGCCACCTGGGGAGGCTCTGGAGACTCTTGTGGGCAAAATCTGCTGGTGTCACCTCCTGGAGAACCCGGCCAGTATTCACCTGCCCCAGCTCCCATCAGAACCAGCTTTCCGTGCCACTGCCACACGCTGGCTGAAGTCTATGCAATCGTGGGATTGCAGGTATTTCCCTAAACACGGCTTGCTTAAAAAAAATAAATAAAAATAAAAAGGTAGTTACCTCTCTGGCTTTGCTGCTGAGGTTCATTTCAGAGACCTGCATGAAATACTGGACACAGGTTTAAAAATGTGATTTGGGAACAAGCCTCCCATGAACCTCTACCTGCAGTGCACCTTTTGGGAATGTTTTTGTCCTTAGTAAGCAAAAAATATGCATCTGCCATAGAGTCTTGATGCTCGATTTGCGTTTTCCTTATATAATGAAAAAGCCAAGAGCTTTCCTGTAAGGGCACGCTGAATTTTCTGTTTGTCACCCTGGGACATTGGGCTCAAATATTCCACACATCTCGTAGCAATCGGAGTGCTCAAGTGTGGTGCTCTGGGTACTATGCTGTGGTACAGTGTTTCAGTACCAAGGGGTTTTCTTCCCTTTCCAGTAATGTAAATTTGCTGCATAGCTGAAACAGATTGTGCAGCCTGAGTATGAGTTACAATCTCCCTTGATTTATTATGTATTACTTGTTATATTATATATTTTATTCTTGGAGAGTACAAGTATTGAGACTGAGATAAATATAGAAAAGACAGGATTTAAAACTGTAATGAAGGTTGTTATCTTTCACTGTATTTAATCTCTTTCCTAAGATAGCAAAATTCTGTTTGGTCCATTAATTAATTGCTTTATTTGGAACCATTTTTGATATGATTGAATTTGTATGATTTTATAGGATTGAAGTCTAATGTGTAATTTCTTTAAATGCCCTTGTAAACAAATATATTCTGATACCAAATCGTCTTTACAAAAGCACTGTAGAGCTATAAGTAGAGCATTTCTGATACTTCTTTTAGGGAAAAGTGTTGACTTAAAGAAGAGCTAGGCACTTTTTTTATGCAGACTGGTAGTTACATGTGTTACCTGCATTGTAGATCTGACCATGCTATTCAAGAGTAGGCAGTATGTATAAAGTAACATGAAAGCTTTTCATATTCAGTACCTCTAAAGCCTTTTCCATCAAAATTGTCACCACTCAGTGCGTGACTGTGCATGAAACACAGAGCTGCAGCCGCTGAGAGGCTCCTGTCTTGAACCAGGCCGAGTTATTCAGCCCAAGGGGCAGCTGCCGGCCGGGCACGAGGCAGGCAGCTCCTGCTTAGGATTTTAACCTTGGTGACAGGTGAATCCGGAAGCCCTGGTGGGGAAGTTCGTACCGCTGGTCTGCAGTTTTTAAAAACCTAAGAATAATGATAAGAATGTAAATAATCTGTCTGTATTCATTATGACCACTGCGTGTCGTGAGCTGGTGTATTTGTAGTGCTCCCTGTACGCAGGTAGCTGCATTTCATAAATAAAACTGTGAACAGTCTGCAAGTGGCAACAAGAGCATACGGCGACTGCACTGTGCTTGGGTTTTCTGTGTGGAATTTCAGAACCAGTGGGAGGCAAAATGAGCTTTTTTTAGAGAGGGAAAAACAAACATGACTTATTTCAGGGGTCTGGGACCTCGGGTTATGGGCTCAGCCCAGAACTCTTTGGTTCAGAACATACTTTCAGAACATTTAGTTCTAGAAGTGAATTCTCGGCTAGAGACTCCTCCGACTGGATCCTGGGACCATTAGTGGCCCAGATGGCATCGTCGCTTAGTGGCAACGAGCAAGCGGCAGCGGAAGCGGCTCCGCACTTGAACCTCGGTGCATTAGCTTTATTCACTGCCCGGCACCAGAGCTGGGAGACATTAGATGTGGGGGGGAAAAAAAGTAAAATGGAGGAGAAGGAATTCACATTGCTCTGGTAACTCTGTTCTAATTGTGATAGCATTTTCTCTGTAAGATTTGTTTTCAATACTTTTGTTCACATTACTTGTAACAATTTTTAATTCTTTGAAGCAGGGGGTTTATTTGTATTAAAAACTCTTTGTGCTTTCCTTGTGAGGAAGGACAGAGCTGGGCCTTACAATAGAGTCTGATTTTTGCATTGAATTCATTAAAGCATAAAGATGGTGAATCTGTAATTTTGGTACCTGTTTCAAATATATCTGTTGTTCTCACAGTGCAGCTCCTAATGATTTCATTCTCAGTGTATCTGACCTACAGATGTCCTTTCCAGAACGTCATGAAGAATTACTAGATTAGGCAATTGATTTAAGAGTATTTCAGCCTCCTGTTTACGCAGTTCGTTTAGTCGACTAATTTGGGACATTTCAAATATGGATAGATGCTCAACTGTGAAAGCATTTCTAGCATTGAAAGCATCCCGTAGAAAGACCGGTTTAGGCCTTCTGTTGAGGCAGGTGTTGTTACGTGCGTACCGTGGGGAGGCAGGTACGTTGGACCATGGCCGTTGAAGGGATGCAGAGCAGGCAAGTGCCCAAGTCGTTCTTCTAACTTGGACTGAGCCTTCAGGATGTGCAAGATGAATGCTGCCATGCAGCATGACTGACAAGTGTTCCCGGCTTGGTTGCCAAGGTTCTGCATGAACAGGATGGGATTTCTGTCTGAGACCCCATTAGCTGCTGTGGACATCAGCGGCCGTTTGATTTCACACACGCCTGGTTGGGGCAGGCCGTGCCGAGGAGCGAGCAGCTCGCTGGGGATGTGTGTTTGCTGAAGGAGACCTCTGCCTCTGGCTGCCCTTGTGCAGATAAGGGCGTTAACTGGTGCTGGTTTCTCTCCCAGATAATTAAGTCCTCTGCATTTTCACTTGGATGCATTAGGAAACAAACCTGGTCTGCTACCAGAAATTGGGCAAATATGGCCTGAGGAGCTTCACAACTGTGTGCTTTTGGACTAGCTAATGGCTGTTGCTTACTGCTGTGCTGGATGTCCTGTAAAAACTGTGGAGAGCCCTCGAGGAGAGGCTCCAGGCTGTGGATGGATCAGGCGGCTCCCCATGGACTGGACTGGCACAGTTTTAAGTCACTGGTTCTTTGCTGATAAGTGAGTGAGAAATCTTGCGAGTCGAATGGCTTTACAAATAAACAACATTTCTGTGGGCCCATGAGCCCTCGATAAGAAGGGACTTCTTAGGGTCTCTAGTCTATTCTCTTGCTTCTAGTAGGACTGTTGCTGATGTTCAGTCAAGTCAGCCATGTCTTTGTCTAGATAAATCCTGAAAAGCCTCTGAGGACAGAGCTTATACAGCCTTTCTGGGCAACATGTCCCAGTGCTGTGCTACCTCCACAATAAAGATTTGTATCCTGGTGTCCAGCCTGAACCCCCTTATTCACGGCCATTGGCTCGTGGTACGTTTTCTGGCCCTACTGAGAAGTATTTTGCTCCTGTTCTAACTGCTTATTCATTAATTTCTTGGAGTTAATGTGATTTCCTTAGAATGAAGATTGTCCAGTGTGAACAGGGAGCTTTATTTTTTCTTCTGAGTCTTAAGATTCCATTTCTTCATGTGGTAAAAATGGATCCTTGTATCTGTGATCTCATACTTGTTGGTCTCTATTTGATAGGTTCATTTGATACAATTTTGAAACTCGTTAAGAGTCAAAGAGCCTGATTTATTTTTGCATGACAGTCTTTTTGGAGAAGTGGTGAACTGTAGCTCTTTTGACCAGCATTAACCCCCATCTTTTTATAATCATGCAGTGGGTATCTCTAGGCTAGAGCAGTGGTCTTCAGACGAGGTTTTAGTGGATGTCCCTTGAGGCAGGTTTGGACTTCCCAGCAGAGCCCACTGATCCCTCACTCAGAGCTTGTGGTTCAGGATACGCTTTGCTGTCACTTCTGAAATACGTGACAGGCATTGCCCGCTGCTGCCTTCCTGGATGCAAAACCAGCTTCAGGGCCTTGCAGCTGGTCGCCGTCACGCTGCTTGTCAACACGTCCCTTCCTCCTTTATGTGGAAGTGATGAACCACCCAGTGCTTCCGAACGTAGCCACGTACGGGGAATATTTATCAAGTTTTTTGGTGTTAATAATTCATTTTTATTAAACATCAGAGTGGCTGTAATACAGATTTATAGGGCCATATTGTGAGCTCCCTTGTGTGGCACCCTGAAGTGCGGAACATCTGAGACTTCTTTTATCTCCTAGCAGAGAAGGAAACGCAGGGAGCCCAAGCCAGCTCACGCATCCTGCCCTGCGCCCGCCTCGGGCACCAGGGCAGAGCCGCTGCTCAGGCTCTGCACGGATCGGGGTGCTGCTTTTGAGGGCTTTTTTGTATCCTTCCCTTAAAATCAGCTGCTAGAGGGATATTTCTGCACCTCCTCAAGAGGCGAGACGAGCGCGTGTCCTGGGCGCAGTGGCGGAGGCGGCTCGGCCGCAGGCTGTGCCGGAGCGCAATCGGAGGCTGGAGCGGGAGCGTGGAGCAGCGCATGGTGTGCGCAGCCCTGCCCGTCCCCTCGGAGCTCTCCGGGCGGGATCCACAGCGGGAGCTGCAGCGCGGCTCGGGGCCGAGGGCCCAGGAGAGACGGTTGTCGCTTCCCTGCGGTAAAAGAGAGATTCCTGCTGGCTGGGTCTGTACGTGACAGGGTGTCCTCTGCGAAGCTCCAGTCCTTGTTCCTGCTGCTGTGGGGTGTTAACTGGCCTGAAAAGTTCTCTGTGTGCCTACATTTTTTCCCTTTGGGCTTACAAACTGAAAACTGAGCGGGGAGGGGGCACATTTTGCCATCATAGGAATTATGGTGGCTTATTGTCTTTTTTCCTGTTCACAGTCTCTGCCATTGATCATGCTGTTGTGTGATATGAATTAGCCACATAAATGGACCTGTGTGATTGCCAGTGCTTTGAATCCTCTCATCATAGTTCTGTGGGAGTAAAGCAATGGCAAAGTCCCAAAGTAAAAAGGATAAAGGTAGAACAGGCCTTTCACCTAGTGTATTTATTACATTTAGTACTGTTAATTATTGGTGCTGAGAATGATTTAAAGCAAATTCTTACTATTTAGCTTTTTAAAATTTTTTATATTGATGCATTAAAATTGCTTCAGTCACGTATTCTGCATGGCCATGATGTAAAGTACTGCCTTACTTGGTTTGCACACAACATGAAAATATTAGTGCTTTAAAACAAAACACAGCTGCTGTGCACTGGAACTGGGTAATATTTCTGTGAATTCTCCAGATGATGGTAATGAAGTATAGTAAAGCCTTGTTTGGTCCCCTGCGGTAAGCAGACTTTCTTCAAACACTAACAGAAAGTGCATAAATTGAATATGCAGTCTAGCTTTATTCATGTTTCTCAGGATTAACATTAGAAACACCTCAGATTAAGAGATTAACAGTTCTTTTTATTCTTTATAACACCTTTAATTGCTGTAAGCATATTGATTATTGCATGTTAATGTATTTAACTATTTTACTGCTTAGGAACTATTCTGCTCGTCTTGCTTGCCTCATCCTCCTTCATCTTCAGGCTCCACTTTCTCTGTCAGCTGTCTAAATAGAGTCGCATCCAAGTTGTGCTGCGTGACGTGGATGATTGCGTGCATGTTTAGAGGCCATTTATAAAACAAAAAACATTAATTGAATTTAGTCTCCGAAGCCAAATTATTATTTAAACAAAAAATCAGCCAGGTAGCTAGAAACTACAGATACAGAAACAGAAATTTACCTGTTTTCTGTATTCCAGTAGTCCCTAATTCCAGTGCTTCACCTTTAGGATCTGCTTTAAAGATCGATGTCCCTGTTTAAAACAGCCAGCCAGGAGCCCCTTTGCAGTTGGATGGGGCTGCTCATGTGAATATTTACCCCAGACCTTGGGGTGATGGCTTAAAAATAGATTATTAAATTTAGAGCTTTGTATTGAAAAGTAAACCCTAGGCCTGAACAAAGAATGTTGGCAATTTCTCTCTTGAGACTCACATTTTCAGCAATACTTCTTTTTTTTTTCCCTCCTTTAAGTGGCTTAAAAAAAGAATAATTTTACAGAAATTCTCTTTGAATTCATAGTTAATATATTGCTGACTTACAGGCAGTCACAACCAAACTTGAGAGTGTGTAGTCAGAGCATTACAGCACTGTGTTTTAATTAGATTTTATTTTGCTTTATTAGCCCATTAATTTTTAGGCTGTTTTCACATTATACTAATTATTATATACCTGTAATCTGCCATTCTGTCTGTATTAGATTATTTTAAGTTGCATTTCAAATACAGATGTTGAACTGATTATTCTGCACTGACTGTTCAGAAGGAAAAAAAGTTCTTTCTTGACCAGAAGCATGTAATTTCCTGCAAAGTCTGTTTGCAGGAATAGACTTATTTTAGAATATTAGAATTTAGTGTAAATTTAGACTGTTTTGCAGGAAGAGAATATATTTGCAAGAACAGAGTATTACACATGTTACTCATGTTTTTTGTATCTATTCCATTGTAAAGTAAAAAAAAAAAAAAAGAAGGGTAATTTCCTATGGATTCCTGTTCAATATTAGGTATAAAAGTAGGAGGGATTTTGTTTTGGTTTTAATTGTAGAAATATACTCACAGAATGTTCATTTCTTTGTCAAAGCCTTGTTCTAGATAGATGAAATTAACTGTTTCGTAGATTGTTCTGCCTCTTGCCAGCTTCTTTCCCAAAGAAGCGCAAAATGCCTTAAGCCCGATAAGGAAGGTTTGCTTTTGTAAAAGTACCCTTTTTCCACCATACCCAACTTCGGTCAGTTTATTCTCCCTCTCTGAATGTACTCCCCCTTTTCTATAGGATGGGGATAACCAGGCTGAGCAAACAGCGTCAAAATATAGGTAGGAAAATATTACATAAATGTGCCAAGTAGTACTACTGTATTTCAAGTGACCTTTTGGTCTGAAACTTTGCCAAAGGGAGGGGAAAGGAAGCCACTGTTGAATCAAGTTCTGCACAGAGATCCTGCAAGCAGATGGTGTTTGCATATAGGATATGCTGTTTGAGGGTAACTTTACTACAACGCTCTTCATTTTTAATAATTGCAGGCGGGCTAAGCTGCGGCTATATTTGGAACAGCTAAAACAGCTTGTGCCTCTTGGGCCAGACAGCACCAGACACACCACTCTAAGTCTGTTGAAAAGAGCTAAGATGCATATCAAGGTAAAAATGTTTATCCATATTTGTGTTTCTTTCAAGGCAGAGTCTTCCAAAATGTGTATCCATTGAGAGGAAACTACTTCTCACACAAAGTACTTACCCATATGTCCAACGTTCCGGATCTATTGCCCTTATTAAATGCATGCATCTCAGCCACAGTGCCCAGTTTGAGTCTTGAAATTTACCTTGCCATCTTAGATATACAAAATGCTGGTGATTTCTGCTTAGTTATTAATAGTTTACATTATATTTTATAAAAACAACTTCGATACTTATACTATTTCAGTTATATATTTATTTTTTAAAGACTGAGCAAGCTAGCACTGTACTGCATTGATTTCAAGGTAAAAAGGCAAATCTATTCATGACTGAAGTAGCTAATGGATTCAGAGGGATAATAGCCATTAGTTTACCCCGTTCCCACATATTGATGACTAGATCTTGGAGTGATCTTTGGCAATCATTTACAAGAAACCAAAAATAAAATGAAGTATCCTGCTAGTTACCACTTTGCCTTGCATGTTTCATTCATGTAGCATCAAGTTTAAAAAAGAACCAACCAACCCCCCTTCTCCCTTTGTCCTCCCCACCAAAAACTAGCACCTGTGATTCAGCAACAGTGGGGGCTGCACAAGTAAAACAGAGAGAATTCACCCCCGAGGCCCCCTCTCTCCCTAAGACACCTTTGCTCCCATTTTCATTTCTGTAGTTTTCAGGGGAGGGGGTTATGTTTGGAAAGGGGACAACTGAGTATTTAAATGTAAATTTAAAAACAACAAGTTTCTGCTGCAGTGTCCAGACTGTAATTATTCATCTGGCCTTTTTTCAATGTTCTAGGAAAATAGATCAAGAAAAATGAAGTGTCAAGAGAGGTTGAACACTGCCAGTAATCTTGGAATATTTTTGAAAACAGCCTGCTGTTGTGCAGCATGAAGTTATCATTGCAATTGCAGGAATGGTATAATGCATATGAAATATTAGAGATTAATTTAATCAAAACCATTCTTGTCAATAAGTTCATTGTAAACTACTTCTTCAGCTCTTGTAAAGACAGTTACAGCTGGGCAACCCCTGTTTTTACCATTTGAGATTTTGGCCTATTGTTTATAATTCAGGCTAATATGCATGAAAGGCACTTGCATGTATTTTCGTCTTGGGCTGCCCCACTATCATGGGCTAATTGAAATACTGTTTTTGCAAGTGGAAAGTGTGAGAGACAAGCCATGTACTTACCATTTCAGCTCCTGAATTAAAAAAAAATAAAAAAAAAGGTGGGGAGAGGGGGAAGAATAGATGGTCTCTGAGTCCATTATGCACCATATCAAGTACTTAGGTTTTGAAAAATGAAACTGGAGTTTAGTTTTGGTTTTAAGGTTTTAACTGAACCTACTGTGTGCTGCCACTTACTACTTCTCTTGTTCAGGTACAGAGGCTCTCAGATAACCAGCAACACTCACTCTGGGTCAGGTCTGCTGCCTCCCCTGCACTGCCCTCTGCTCCTGAAGCCTTAATTAGGGTCATCTTAATTAGACTGGAACCTGTTACACAGGCCCCCAAATGCTGAAACCGGCCCCACATGGTGGGACAGTGTTCGCTCTCCTGAATGGGAATCAGAGAATGGTTAAGGTTAGAAGGGAATCATGGAATCCCTTCTTAAAGTAATTGTTAGAGTTGGGATTGTAGCCAGGGGGAGAAAGAAAAGAAAGAAAACTAAAAACTGAAAAAAAAAAAAAAGCAGGCATATTTGTTTGGTGAATATGGGATGTACCAATCCCCTTTTTTACTACAGTATTGTGTATCTAAGTTCAGTTCACAGCGAACTCATGTACTGCCTTGGCAAGGGCTTAAAATGAGACTACAGGACTTAGTTTTCATTCAGCCAGGAAAGCAAATTTTTCACAAGACGATATTTATGTAATTGGGGACGGCAAAATTTTTGCCGTCACAGCTTGTGGCTCCTGTAGGAAGCCAAGCACAGGTTCATTCAGACGGTAGGGAGGAGCTGGCAGCGACTGCATTTTCTCCCAGTAAATCTCTTGAAATTCAGTGGCCATGTAAACACAATTGAAAGAGAAATTTGGTCTTTTTCACAACTGCTTTTGCTGCCAGAACCTGCAATTTAACAAATAGAAAACAAACAAAAACCACACCACACAAAACTGTCTTTTTAACTGCAGTGATTTTTGCTTTTTACTTCCTGTTTATGAATCTGTTATCATATTATACCTTATACTTTCTCCTCCTGTGATATGTTTCTGGAAATGGCTATCAGTGATTTTGAAAAGGGTTCAGTTGAAATCTTAAAACTTGTTATTTCTACTACCTTTGTATCAACAGTGTAGCACATTTTACAGGGAACCAGGTAGTCTTTTTATTTCCAAAATTAATATTCTCTTTCATTCAAGCTGCAGGGGAAATTTCAGGCAGACAGTACAAGAATCTTTTCATAGGGTATTTACTGAGAAACTTTGAGTTAATACCACCTATTTTGTAGGAGATTGTCATAGAATTATAATATTTGCTCCAGGTAAATTTTAGGAGGGAAAAGTACAAGAACAAAGCAAATTGTCAGTAAACACTTTCTACTTTTATTAGTAACACTGAAATATTGTTAACGAAACTTTAATGATAAATGGTAAAAATATCTACCTTAGCCTGTAGTATGAGAGAGGACATTCAGGAGCTCCTAGTTGTTTTTTTATGGTGGTGTCTCTTATTTCACCTGAAGAAGCTTTACATTTCAACAGGAATATGAGCTGCTTTTTATTTATTGAGGATGTTACCACTTTTGCTTGATGAAATGTTTTAAATATTCTCTAGAACCAAGGGTAGAGTAATTCAGTCTTAGCTAAGGAGCTGTTACTAGTGGCAGAAAAATCTCTAAAGTTTCCTTTTTGTGTTTATGTATTTTATTATGAGGCAAATTAAATTCTGATGTAGCCAGCTTAAATTCTACTGAATTCAGTAGAGCTTTATCAGTGCAGATTTTCCCTGATCACCAATTCCTGCCTTAAAGTTAGTATGTATGAAAAAACCTTGATTACTTCTGCTTGAACATCAGTAAAAATTGTTGGCTTATTAATTTTCTCTCCCTTTAAGAAATTGGAAGAACAGGACCGAAAAGCTCTAAATATTAAAGAACAATTACAGCGGGAGCACCGCTACCTCAAACGCAGACTGGAGCAGCTATCCGTGCAGGGCATGGAGCGAATCCGCACTGACAGCATGGGATCAACAATATCCACTGACTCCGAGCAAGGTAACTGAAAAAGCCTTTCCAAAAGGGAGTTGGAAGAGCAGGGAGCAAAAGGGAAGCAGGGAAGGAAGAAAAGGCAAAAATGTTACTTAGAACTAAACTGAAGCTTTCAGCAAAATCCAGACAAAATTGTTCCATTGTGCAATCTGCAGAATGAAAACTTACTGCATCTTTCTTCGTATTCTTTGCAAAAACATTCTTTTTTTTTCAATCAGTTTTGACTTCTATACAGCTATTTATATTGTGTGTGTTTTTTGCCAGTTTTCTAAACAATTACCATTTCTTTTTCAGAATTTTTAGTATAATGGTAAGGCTGGCATAATATTTTTGTCTTGGGAAAAGAAAATGTCTTAATTTGTGTGAATAAATTAACTCCACATTATTTATTGTGAAATTTTCAAATATTTTCTGAATAAACGAAGAGTTTTCTACATTTGGTTCCCATTTAACCCAGGGCTTTTCAAGCTCCCTGTCACCATTTCTTATGTTCTTATTTGCAGTTTTTCTGTAGCAGAAAACTTGCATGGGCTGATTTTTCCAGGGTCTGTGGGAGCTGAGTTCAGTCACGGCGCAATTGCTCCGGGACAGATGGCTGCACCACGGTGGCTCCTGGCTCGCACCTGTGTACACTGGATTGTCATGAACTCGGCTATGGATTTGTAGCCTTTGCAGTTTTTATTTTTTCTTTTTCCAATTCAGAGCGTGCGCACAGGTTGGAACAGTTCTGGGACAGCATTTGGTGTTGATGTCATGCTGTATATTTATGGGGATGAGCACAGAAGGGATTTTAATTCTCAAGTGGCCAAAAGGACACTTTCCTTAGTTTCCTCAATTACTCCTCCGTGCTTTATTATTTAAGGAAACAGCATAAGATTCGGGTTGCACTTGAACTTTGATCTACACAGGCAATGCTGCCGTCTGATACAAGTCGCTGTAACCGTGTAATTTCTGACAAGGTGCCTTCCTGTGTTTTATTTAGAGGTAGACATTGAAGGAATGGAATACACCCCGGGGGAAATGGACAGTATTGGGAGCGCCAGCGATGCCGAAGACCACTACAGTTTGCAGAGCGGTTCGAGTGACGGAGGTTACACACATTCCCGCAGACTGAATGCCAGGCTCTCATAGTGCCTGAGTTACCCCTTCGACTCAGGACCATCTGACTGAAGCACTTATATATGAAAATTCCAGAGGTGTCAACTGCCACTCTTCCGGGAAACCCCAACCACAGTACTCTGAAATGGAGGTTTCGTACCCACGGTTCCCTGCACTGTAACCACAATATTAGATATTGTAAATCATGGGTTTGCTGCAGAGAACTGTGGCTAGGTACAGTTGTGACTTAAAGCTAGCTTGATGTAGCCATACTGCAAATTAAGGAAAATAAAGTACATCATTCCATTCAAGAAGTATTAAATTCAAACTGTTGGAGGCCTATGATGGCATAAGGAAGTTTGACAGTTCTTTGATTTTTGCAGACACACTTTCAGACGTCGAAGAATAAATGGAATCTACAATGTGGTTAGTGATTCAAAGATATAAAAACTAAAACTACTTTTTCTTGTGGTATTTTTTCATGAAAAAAAAACATTTTGAATGCTATATGGCGGGTTGTATAGTATAAATTCTTTCAGCAGTTGTTGTTTGAGCAAAGCAGCAGATAAATTGTCAAATCTCAGATGATCTTTAGAAAAGGTCATATTTACAAGTCACTACTGTACTTCAAAATGGGGGAAAAGCCAGCTCTAATAATGACTTCATGCGGGATGATCTCAACTTTCTTTTGCTTCTTTGTATTCAATATCCAACCAGCAGCAAGTTGTTCTGTCCATGTTAACAGGACAAGTAGAAAGTGACACTGCAGTTTTATCCTGTTATCATGGAATGGATGATATTTGAAACATTTCAGTGTTTTTGTTTGTTTGGGGTTTTTTTGTGTGTTTGAAGAATACAGAACTCAAGTCATCCAGATTGTGATAGTTAATCTTTTCTTGCAAGGAAATGAAATTACCATTTGCTTTTTTTTTTTTTTTTTTTTTTTTTTTTCCTATTTACAGATGTCAATACACTTTTATGGAAGGCATGGCTTAAAATTACAGTATTCAGCTAGGAGATAATTAATCCTTTTTTTCTTTTGCACACTATAATTGCATTTTCTATTCTTAAAAAAAGTGCAAAAAATTAAAATGTATGCTGTAAAACAGCAAAGTTTATTTAGTACTCATCAAGCTGTTCAAAACATATTTACCCAAATTGTAGCAATACTATGAAGATGTATTTTAATACAACTTCTGCTTAGTGAAGTCATTAGAGCTTGGCTTGCCGGGTAAGAAAAATGGACCAGTCTTTGCATTATCTGTTTAAAGAAGGTCTTTTAAAAAAAAAGAAAAAAAAAAGAAAAAAAGAAAAAAAAAGCTATAAACACTTTTAGGGAAGTGATTTTAGCAAGTGTAGTCTATATTTCCTGTAAGAGATTTTGTATTATATTTTCCTAAATGTTCTCATTTACTTGTATAGGGAGGGGAATGGTACAGACCCAGACCAGAGTCTCAGGGACTCTTCACCTTTGTCATATTGTGCCTTGGTGACCATTTATGTTTGCCTCTCCTTTCCATTGTCAAAGGACAACTAAGCTTTGTTTCCTTCAAGACTCTCTGTTTGGATGGTCAGTTGTCCCCCTTCTTACAACTGAAGCAGAGAGGTGTGTTTGTATCTTTGCCCTCTCACAACTGATTCAGTCTGGCTGTAAGTCAAATCATTAAAATTAGGTGTTGGTACGAGGGTGAATTGTCTTTGTATGAGCCCTCCCTTCAATTCTTCAGCACCCAAATCTATATTTTGTTAGCTGATGAAGTCAGGGTCTCTGTGAGACCAGCGTTTGGTGGCCAGGGAAACACAAACGTACTGTGTAAAGCTATGGGATGTCCAAGTGTGGTGCCATTTTTAGCATTCATATATAAAACCTCATGACACACTGACCATAATGATCAAAAACAAAGATTCAGTTGTTCTTTCAGCATTTGACATGTGTCCTCCCTTTGGCTCTTACAACACAGAGTAGAAATATGAATACATTTTGTGGCAGCTTACAGATCCTTGTTTGCACTCTCGCTTACTGCTCGGAACTTGCCAACAAGGAAAATGTATACTTTTAAGTTAAATAACCTAATTGAGGGCCACCCCTACTTTGGCTTTGGGGAGGGGCCGAAGGTTATAAACTCTGGCAGCTGAATACGAAAACAATTAACCTTTTCTGTGATGCAGGTTTTGGTATTATGTTATCTACACCTTGCATATTACTAAAATCCTCGTTGTTGGGGAAAGCACACAGCAATATACTCCTTGTGTGTAGCTGACAAGCAGCAGAAATTACTAGCTCCTTTGGTGCATATGTAACTAATTTCCAAATCATGGAAAAAAAATTAAGAGTTTACTTTAACACACGACTGTTAACAGGAGAAAAAAAAAAAGGCTAGTATATTGTTGCTGTTCATTTATTATATAATGAACACATTCGTGAATTGTAAAGTGTTTCATGACAAGCAGCTCTTGCACAGAACCTCCTAATGAAAAGAGATTGGAAACTCACAGAAGGAAAGACAAGATTTTAAATTGAACATTATTGTACCTTAGGTCAACCTGAAATTTTCCTTTTAAAGATGAATGTGCTAACTTAATGAGTTCTTCCACGCTGGGTATCCATGGCTTTGTAGATCTTATATTTTCAATAAAAATTACTCGAATAATCTTGAGTGGAAATAAAAAGGGTTTATTTGTTTTTTACGTTTTCCAGTTGCCACTACACGCATGGCAACGGTGACGGCGCTGCCTGAGTCACTCTCCCTCACGCAGAGCCCCGTTTAAGGTGGCATTTTCAGACACAGCCGTCACATCCCGGGAGGCCGGGTGAAGCAGAGGGTGCAATAGCTCCAAGCATGAGGCTTCACCACAGGTCCTAGCGGCCCCGTCCTGCCCTCGCCATGTGCAGCGGTGACAGGAGAGTCCTCGCAGGCTGCTGCAAATGGACTTTTCTTACTATTCTCCATAGCAACCAGTGCAGTGTCACCTGTGGCCATAGTGCCCTGGGATGTGTCACCTAGGGATGGAAATAGTGCTCTGTTTTGTGAGTGTGAAGCTGAGATTTAGTGTGTGTGCTCCACGGGTGTGTGCACAGGCATCAGGGTGCATGCACACAGCTGTAGCTGTAACCGTAACACTGCTCCAAAGGGAATGCTGCTGCAAAGGGAATACTTCTTGCAATGAGAACGCTGCTTGCAATGAGAATGCTCCTTGCAATGGGAATGCTGCATACTTTCAGATTAAATGCTCCCGCTGCCTGGCAGATCTCTTTGTTGTGACGGTGCTTTCAAAGGGTGAGAGTACATTGCTTCTGTGCTCACCTTTTTTTTTCCTCTGCAATTACCACTGGGGGAAAGAATGAGCAGAGAGAAGATTACAGGGTGAGATCTTTTTCTCCGTGGAAAAGGCTCCGGAGAGATGAAGTCATCAAGCAATTCTTTTTATGGAGACACAGGGGGTTGGCAGGTTGCCTGTCTGTCTAGAGCAGAAGAGGAAGCCCGTTGCTTTGCATCACGCAGGTGTCGGTGGGATGTCTGGAACTGGCAGAGAAAGTGTGGCCAAAAATTACTCTTCTCTGCAGCTTCTCGGCTGCAACCGGGCCCATGGATATTCCCTCGCTCCCATCCCATCCTGGCCCAGTGCGTGTCCTCCTGAGCCTGCTGAGCTTGGCTTATCTGTCTTCCTGAAGAGGGAGGTTTGGCGAGTGGAAACCCTGCAACATGTAGTGAGCCCAAGACTAGATCCTCTCTTTTCTTGTACAAAAGCACAACTGAGGCCAACGGGAGTTTTATCAGATTAAAATGTGACATGAAAAGGCCAACAAGAATCCACAAAGATGAAGTTTTTATCTGATATTTTTGCACAAATGTATATTCAAAACTAATTTCTTAGTATAAGATATGGATGACAAAAATAATATTTTGCTTGTTTGGAGGCCATATACAACTTGCATTTAACTTTTCTTCACCTTAAAAGGTATTTCCCTTCTTGACATTCATGGATAGAAATTCAGCTATAGAAGTTCACTTTCATAATATTATTTCTAAGAGAGTCATTTCTGTTGCTCTAGGTACTACAAGTAAATGGCGATGGCTATCAGCACCTGGAGCAGTTTGCTGCACTCTGTGCGTAACCAATGGCTGTGAGTGACCTTTGGTGTCCGCAGAGGAGACATGGGGAAGCGCGAGGCGACGAGGGGCTCTGCTGGCGCCTTCACACGCTTGCGGGATGCGTGTTTCCTGCGGGAAGCTCCTTCGCAAGGGTGAGAAGTGATCGTTTCACCACTTCACCACATGAAGACAGACTCAAAACTACCACTGCAATTTTTCATACTCACAGATCATCCCCGTGGAAAAAAAAAAGCAACACACTTCTATTTTATGCTGGTACCGATAAATGTAATGTCTGCAAAGCAGATTCTTCCAGAAATGTGTTCACTACCAGCTGATGGTTTTATATGTGTAGGAACCAAGAAGAGTGTTGATACTCAAGACACTAATGGTGCTTTCCAAATTTGTGGAAGGAGAATGGAATTGGATTTCCTTTTTTTAAAGAACAGTTGCAGCCCCAATAAAACTAATGAGGCAAACGTATCAGAAGTTAATGGAAGTTTCCTCAGCAGTGAAATTAGGCAATTTGCATAAGTAACTAATCGCAATAGTCTTAATTGGCAGCTGCAAAGCAGCATCTTAAGTGTGTTACGTAGCTACCTAAAATTAAAATGCAGGGCATATATAAAACAGAGTATTAGAAACCATTTGGTAATGTTGTCTGCTCTTTTTATCTAAAATGTTACAAATTAATCCCAGCAAAAAGTTCCTGGTGGTGCCTGGGCCCTGGGAGTGCTGTTGCTGAGCAAAGCACAGTGAAGATGACTAATTTCAGAATTTCCTCCTGACGCTTTGCACCAAGGGGTATGCAATGTGGTCACACATCATTCAGGTCAGCTGAGGGCTCAGTATAACGGGGATTTTTAGGTGATGATTTTTCAGAGCACATGCACTGAAAGAGCCTTCTGCTGCACTGGCTAATTTACTCCAAACTCAAATTATCCAAGGTCGTTACCAGGTGGGTTCCATGCCAGAGCTGGCGAGACCTAGAGCCAAAAGGAACGGTCAGTGTCTGCGCGATGTGTCACATTGTGGAGATGCACTTGTACACACAAGCGTGGTTCCTGCTGCGTTCTGCAGCACATGGAGTATTGCATTGGATCAGTATTTCATCATTTCATCATTTTTTGTTGTGCCTTTTTTCATCATCTGCTTTTGTGTACAATGCTTCTCCTCTTGGCAAATCTCTTCATATAGGTTTAATGAACATTTAATATGGTGCTCAAAGACTTTTACCTATTCAAATTAATAGTATGGCATTAAGCTTTGAGTGCTATTTAAAGTTATTACATCTGCTGGCTCAGTGTAACTCCCATAGTCATTATTTGTCTCTAAACATAGGTGCTGTACACTATTGCACTTCTGCAGACAAACCAAACTCTAAAACAAAGTGCAGACTGAAATGCATAAGTTTTTGTTCTAAATAATTACACTCAAAATTCCTTTAGCTCTGAACAAGACATCAAAATAGACATATTAAAAAGGCAGTCTACAAATTCCGCCTATGTATTTTGTTAAAATGAATATGAAATTCATGTCACCAGCAACACAGAAACTGACAAAAGATGAAAACTTCAGGTTACAAGAGCAAGGGAAGGGGGTGGGGAACAGAACTAAAATGCTTTTGCAGTTTGTATCATTTTACTTTCAGCTGTAACATGACATCTTTTTTTTTCCCAATGTGTCAAGGATATTGCATTTTAATATAGAGAGTTCTTAACAATATGTAAGCAGTAGTTTTAGCTTGAAATTATGGCATGCAGTTTGTCAATAAATTTATGCTTAATTCAAATCAGCTAAGCAGATGAAGGAGTAAAAATGTTCATGCACAAAACAGTAGAGCCTCGTAACCTATTTTTGTAACAAGGCTTTTTTCGAAAATACCAGTGTCACAGAATAAGCATAAAATATAATCCACAAAATCATTAGATTACTATACACTGATTTCTGACAGGAAAAGAGATAAAATAAACTTTAAGTAGTGGTGTACTTTGGACAGCATGTTACTCTGCACTCTGCCCAAGAATTAATCACATGGGGTACATGAATTAAGATAAATGTTATGGCACTATTTTTGTAAACCCTGTACAGTTTATGAACATTTGTTAAAATGAAGTTTATGAACTGTACAGTCTCTTTTAAGACATTTGCAATATCTTGTGATCTATTTACAACAAAATAAATTTTGATATCTTGCTAACAGCGGATGTTTCACTTTTTAATATTAAAAGTGCACAAGCTTGTCAGGATGGAAATGTTCCATCTTCAAAATGGATTTAAATGGAAAAGCGCTATAAATCAGGAACAAATTCATAATGATATAACCAACTATCAGCATCTTCTAGAAATGGTAGTTGAAGGTGGTTTCAGTGGCAAAGTTATTACTGTCATTGTGTGTCCGGAGGTTGTGAGTTACCTGGCGCTTCCAAGGCCGGTGTGTGTGAGGGTGGTGCATTCGGAGCAGGGGTCCCGGAGCTGGTGCTGCCTCCACACCAGGGCTCGGAGCCTCAGGAATATCCCCCCTGCCTGCAGGTAGCACAGCTTATCTGCTGGTGATTACACAAACTAGGGAAAAAAAAGTGTGTACAATGTATGGCTGAATACGTTTGCAGGGTTAGCCCAAGACTGTATGGATTTGAAAAACATAATATTTAAGGCAATGAATCCAATATGGCTTAAGAGAACAAAACACGTCAATCCACTGCTTGGGCAATGCAAGTCTCTGAATGAATCTGTGATTCCTCTAGAGAGAGAAGAATGCACTTGCAAGAGAAAGCAAACTTGTGCCAAACGTCTATATTTTGACTTTATTACTATAAAAATCACACTTCAAAAGCTATGCTTAATCTATCTAATGCTAATAAATTAGCCTACAGACTTATTTTTAGTATAGTGTATTTCCAAAGAATAGTTGTTACTGCAGCAATCTGTATCAGAGATGCATAAAATCCTGCTGCTACCGCCAGATGTGACTGTGACCATGAACAGTAGGATGCAAAGCTAAAAAGCCTTAACACTGTTACAGTTCCTTATCTAAAACTTATTTCCAAGTCTTTTATTTCAATTCTTTCTTCTCAAAAGACAAAACAAAACAAAACAAAAAGCAGTGATAAGCAAAACATGGTGAAAACCTGTATGAAAATCCAGTCTTTGAGTAGAAAGAGAGCTCCTATTATCTCCTATACTCAGCATGCCTGTGTGCAGGCGGAACTGAGCTCCTTGCTGGTCTGCGAGGACACTGGCCCGCCCGGAAGGTGGGACGTGATTATCCGTGTGCGAGCCCGGGCTGAGGCGGGAAGCAGAACCACCGACACTGGGAACTGAAGGTACCACCTACAGAAACCTGGGTCATCAGTCTGCTAAACCCCCATTATCGAATCTTCTTCCTTTTGGGATGCTGATTTCTACTGCAGATTTGAATAGCTCCCAGGATAGCAGGATTTCTGAGTCACTAAAGGACAAGCTGATTTCAGTTACAGTAACTGTCATGCATGAAGCTGCACCATCTCATGAAATCAGCTGGTGAATAATTTTGTTCCCTCCAGGGCAGAAGGATGCTCTGTATCCTGCACTGTATCTTCAAGAACATGTGAAAACTTCAGCTGATTTAAATTGTAGCTGCAAATCAGACGGTAAACCTTAGGGGAGGAATTCACCAACACAGCTTGTTTCGCCTGTGGGAACTCACTGCAAAATCAGGCTTTAATTTAAAAGTATTATTAAAAACTATTTTTAATTTAAAAGTTTATATGAACCAGAAATCAACATTCTTCACTTTGTCCAGGCAATACAGGTGCTGATTTTGGTCTACAAAAATTGAGTTACTCTGAGCTGTGCTGAAGAGGTTGCTCATTTCGGTGTGCTGATTCACCTCAACAACTGCACTAGGATTAGAGAAGCTGCACATTAAGCACATATAGTTGAGTTCAACTCCCTGCATACAGACCAAGTGAATTCCTCATCAGGGTGAGATGTAAAGTTAATATTTCTGTACTCAGTAAATGGCTGCTTTCTGGAGAAAGCGGCCTGAGAACTCACAACAAAACATGTCATTCTGAACTTAGTTTTGAGCACTGCTGAGGAGCTGATTCAAGAGTGGGCGAGCTGCTTTGTAGTAGCACCCACAGTATAATTATGTTTCACAATGCAACGGGAGAGTGCAAGCCAAATAAATAGTGCATATAGATATCTGATTTTAAGAAAAGCAACGATGTAAAATTAGGACAAATTCTTCTCTCCATGAAAATAGCAGTTCAAAAAGCAAGAAGACTACAGATAGCCAGAAAGCTCTTAAAAATAATGTACTAAAAGACAAGGTAAAATATGAATTACAAGTAGGAAAAAAAAAAAACCTGCATAGTTCAATGGGAAGAGGTTATAATGAGGCAAACAGGAAAGCCCAGAAAAGCATGGCATGTGCAAAGTAAACAGGAAAATAAAAAGGCAAAAAAAGAATTTGACGAGTGTCTTACAAAGGATGCTCAAACTGTTAGCAAAATTATACTTGACGATCAGCTCAAAACAGGCCTTTAAAATTCAGAAAAGTGGGTCTGGCAGTTTTCTGTTGGCTTAATGGACAGCGGCAGCCCCAAAGTCAACAAGATGGTGGGCCGTGTAAGAACAGGTATTGCGAACAAGACACTGATATCACTGCCGTGAAACAGCTCACAGCTGTTTAAAAACCAATAAAAAGAAGTGCTTTCCTATGTGGTGCATGGTGATAATTAGGAATTTTTGCCTCAGAGAGTTACACTGTATCAGCAGGTTCCCAAGGGGATTAGAAAAAATCATGGCTAGCAAGTGTGTGAATAAACACTAAAATTACCTGGTAGGGACAGAGGTTCTAGAATCATTAATAAAGGAATTTTGGAGACAGAGGTAGCAAATGTGGCCAGGCCTTTCCTAAACACTATTTATGGAATTACTGCCGGTGCCAGTGCTCCTGGGCTAGTGGTTTGGACCACTGATCTGAGTATTTGTGATACTCTTCAGCTCAGTATTTTTAACACCCGCATAACGCAGCTGCTTCAGGTGCGGTTTCCACAGGCAAGCCCCGGTGTCTCTTCAAGCCCGTACACACACACAATCCTGAGAGCACTTTCCCAGGACAGTTCCATCCTGACGCAGGAAACGCATGGAGTCACTAGCGGAAAGGGCCAGGCCACTGGGACGCTTTTGTCTCAGCCTTGGGGACCCTGAGCAGCACAACTGATGGGAGCCAAATCGGGGAGCTTGAAGGCTCCTCCAAGCCCTCCTTCTACACCTTGGGTGGAACGAACCAAGGGCCCAGAACATGCAGCCCCTCTTTGAGAATCATGGGCAATTACGGAGGATGTATGTAACACAATTTAAAAATAGGAGGGTGCTGGAGGGAGAAAGGGCCATATTAGTAGACAGAAAGCCACCCTGCCACAACCGTCAGCCCCGCCGAGGGAGCCCCACACCTCACAGGCCAGCGGTCGCGCATGCGCACAGGGCACGCCGAGTGCGGCCGTTAGAGCCGTTGGGGCCGTTAAGAGATGGCCCCGCCCCTTGGCGCGCGTGCGCAACGTCTCCCTCCGGTGCGCGGAGGCGCGCATGCGCGCGCGGGAGCGGCGCGTGGCGGGCGGTTTGA
>JAWLRI010000332.1:4211373-4251827 GCA_034781795.1 Crypturellus tataupa | reverse complement strand
AGTGACCCCCCGCCCGCTCCTGCTGCCCGCGCTCGCGTCCCGTTGGGGCTGCGCCGCCGGGCGCTTGCGGGGCGGAGGGGGCCTGCGGCGTCACAGGACGCTTCAGTCTAGGTGCCATTCTCCTGTATGACTTATAGCGCCAAGTAAAAGCAGGTAAAAAATCGGAAGAATGCACTTGCTTCTTCAGTATTTACGGCTCCTCGTAAGGTTGGCAAAGTGACCCCCTCTCACCTCCCTTCCTCTTCCCTGGAGAAATGTCTGCTTTAGACCCAAGGTGTTTCTTAGGACTGAACGCTTAAAAAAAGAAAGAAAGAAAGAAATGTATTCCCCAAATGCAGGTAAAACCTGCTGAATTTCTTGATAAGATGTTTTATACTTTCACTTTTGTTGCTTATTCCTTAAAGTGAAACTATTGTGGGATTTAAGACTCTTTCAAAAGCATAGTAATAATTAAAAAAAAAAAAAAAAAACCCACTCACCTACCAAACCTCAAAGCTGATCTTTTGCATCTTGGGGAAAAATGTGTTCATATGTTCCTTTTTTTTGTATCTTTTAAACTACAATTCCTCTCAGAGTATGGGCATTGGTACACTGTTTTTTTTTTTTAATGTGTGTTAATAAATCACTGCATTATTACATTCTGACATCATATTAGAGGACTTCTTGTCTGTCTATCAGAGGAAAATTTTAAATGGAAGCTTGGAAAACATTCTACTAAAAAAAAAACAACTCTAAAAGTAAGATCTTTAAGTGCAAGGTAATACCATTTTGACACAGTGTTTGGAATGAACCAACTTTCCCTCATTTTAGAAGAGCTAAAAAGATTTTTAAAAGATTTAAAAACATGAGTGTTTGTAAGCGTCTGTGATTTAATTGGCGTTAGAAGTATTCCTTCTAATTTGATGACCAAAATATATTAAGGCATATCTGAAATAGAAAATAACTTTTATATTTTGAGTAGCCACACTAATCCAGGATAGGATTCAGTTTTCGATCTGACACTTGCTTTTTCCTGTGCAGACTGTTCTTATTAAAATACTGAACACTCATTAAAACCAACAAAAATATACCACTGGAATCACACCCCAGATTTTTCATATATTGGGATCCTTTCTGCTTACAAAAATATTTTAGTCATGAGTTGTGGAAGTCAATTTGTAAAAACTCTTAAGAAAATTGGATATCCAAAAGCTGATGAGCTTAATGGAGAGGATTTTGACTGGCTGTTTGAGTCTGCAGAAGACAGATCATTTCTGGAGTGGTTTTGTGGAAATGTAAATGAGCAGCATGTGATATCTGAAAAAGAACTGCAGGATTTTAATAATCTTCTTGAATCGGGTAAGCCCATTCTAGAAGGCGATGCACTGGATGAAGTTCTTAAAACCTGTAGTTCTGTGGATTCAAAGGGCAATAGTCAGGGAGAGGAAGAAGAAAAGGAGGAACGTAAGAGATTAGAGGACGAATTGCAAGCTCTTCAGAAGATGAAAAATCTTAGTATTCATCGGTGTAAAAAGCTTCAGATGATGTCTTCCAAAAACAGCCAGATGTCACAGGCATTAAAAGACGATGAGGAGGAAGCACTTAAAGCTGTGAAAGAAGGTCTGGGAGCTCTTACTGCAGCAAATAATAAGCTTCACAGTGAACTACTGTCTCTTATTGATGAAGTTAAGAAACTGGCTTCTTTCTTGACTGCCTCGAAATCAGAACAAGATCCGCATCCAGTGTTTTTTTCCCAGCTTTCTTTGGACAAGTATTTGGCTCAGGAGGAACAAAGGACTGTAGCAATTACCTCATATGCAAAAAAACATTTTTCTGAAGGTATGTCTGAATTAGCTGAGAGTTCACATGATGAAAACTTTCAGCTTGAGGATAAAAGCAAACAATTGACTTGCAATGAAGCTAATGACGTTTGTGAAGAAAGTCGTGAGTTGGTTAGGCTGCAAACAGCATATATTTGTGCTCAACATCAGCTAATTCAAATGAAAGCTGAAGAAGAGAGTTTGAAGTCAGCTATACAGTGTGCAGAGAAACTGCTTCATTCCTTAAAGACCAAGGTAAGCTGTAAAAGATGATATAAGAGAGTGGAGTTTTAAACAGAGGCAGGAATGTTAAATTGGATCTGCCATGTTAGAAAGAATTGCTGAGGTATTATTTTCACTAATATTTACATAGTGAAGTTGTACTTTTTAAAAATTTTAGTCATGTTCACAAAACTTGCCTTGTGAAATACCTCCATGTTCTATGTTTTGAATTAAAGCTGCTCTACCATATTTACTAGTTTCTATCTTGTATAATTATTAATTTAAGCAATAAACTTAAACTGTAGATATACTAATAGTTTTGAAATTCCAAATTTCAGATTATAAGGGGCTCTCAGTTGTTTGTGCAACAAACAATACTTAAAATTTTGGGGGTATTGGAGAGCTAGTATGGTAAATATATTCCTGTTTATTTTGCATAACATAAATTTGAAAAGTTCTGCTTCACTGACTCTTTTGAAACTCAAGTATTTGCCATATTTTGGCATTACACTGCTGCATTTTACATATCAAATAAATAGGTAGTCGAAGTGCCAAATATCTCTGCACAATGGCATGGCAGGCAAATACGGTTAGTGGGATTTAAGAATGTGAAGCCCTAACAAAGGGAGGAATATTGACTTATGCCTTACAGTCATTGCCTGTCTCATGGGTGGCATCGTGTCAGTTGGTTTGTTTTCGGTTATAGATGAGTAGCTTACTCGCTGATTAAACTAATTAGAAAAAGATAGATTCACATAGCAGTATTGAGTCTATTCAGCTGAATATTAGAAATAGGTATGTTTGTGTTTGAGATTTTAGTTAGATGTATTTAAAACCTGTGTGCTAAGCAAAATATAGGTATTGACTTTTTCCATAGTAAGCTGTATTCCAGCACTGCAATAGAATGGAATTCATATTTATTGAAATATTTTGATACCTGGCTTTTAAATCACCATCTGCCTTATGATATGTTGTACAGACCTGTAAAATTGCTTGTGGAATTTGCATTTAAATCTGTATCTTGTTAGTGACTTTTTACGTGACATAAGTGCATAATCCTTTAGTCAACTGAAGTAAGATATGCTAGGGAGATGGTATAAAGACAAACAAAAATGTTGGGGAGCCTTGAAGAGATTGACATAAATTTTGCTTTATGCAGGGAATTGAAAAAGAAAACCTAAACATCAAAACATCTGGTTTAAATAATGAAATTTCAACACTTAAAAAACAAATAGCTAAGATAAACAACGAAGATCTGCCTGCCCTTTTGAAAGAGAATGCTCGGCTATGGATTGCACCAGTGCTGAAAGGGGTTTTTGATCGTCGGATTGCTCAGCAGGACTACAATGCTGCAAGACAAGATGAAATATACCACCATTTGATAAATCAGCAAGCATCATTTGAACTTATTGAGCTAGCTTATAAAATTGAACTGAGGAAGCATAAAGACCTCCATTGTCAATTTGAAAATTTGATAGAGTATTTGAAACAGAGCAGTAATGAGCTGGAACAGAGACTGCAGATGATGTCTGAGCTAGATCAACCTGCAAAGCCAAGGGTTGCCATTGATCCGAAGGATGATTTCTCTTGTAGGTAAGTGTTATGGTCACTATTGAACTTCAGTTTACTTCTGAGCTTTTATCACTTAGTATTAGTTCGGTGATCTAAGGTTAAGTGGCTAGATTGTTTGATTCTTAGTTCCTGAGAAGTTCTAATTACCTACAGCAAAAATTGAAAGTCCCCAGGTCTGAAGGATTGGAGACATGAGATTTGCCTCTTGGGTAAACTTTGGAAAATTCTGTTCAGTTTCAACTGAAGGAAAGCTGTTCAAGTTTTCAACTTGTTAATATTGCTGAAGCTTTTTTAAGCAATATTCAGAATAAAATGAGTTTGCAAAGCCAGTCCTTTTTAATATGCTGATCTAGGACCTCTTGTGAGTTATTTTATAAGCATAAATGCAGAGAGCTGCTAATACAGTGATTTTCCAGGTTGCCCATGTGGTTTCATCAACATAGCTTGTAAAACCCTCAGTGTTGTTGATGAGAGGATCAAGTCCTGGAACACAAGAAATGTGTGTAGTCTGTTGTTACTACCCCTTGATTTACCATCTGGCTTCTGAGTCCTGTCACCCGTGGGTTTTTTGGGGGAGGGTTCTTTGCTGTTTTGTTTTGTGTGGTTTTCTTTACTTGTTCTTAGCAACCAATTAAGTCTTCTGGTAGCTCAGGTGACTGTAGGGTAGTAGGAATTGGTGGTGTCTTGCTGTTGCTTCAAAACTGAGCCGTGAGGTATGTTGTATAATCATAGGTGTTCTAATGTCAGACTTTCCACCCTTCCTTAAAAATGTGTTTTAAGTATCTTTACAATAAGTGATAGTTGGATATAGTCTTGAGCAGGGATGGCCAGAATTAGGTAGCATAAATTGTTACCTTTGTACCAATAATATGTAGATGTTTTTGTTCAGGCTTATTATTAAATCACAAATCATTGAATCAGAATGCTATTTGACTGCCTTTTAAAGGCTGGACTTGGTGTTCAGGATTATGAAGAGAAGCTAAAAAAAGTTATAAGCCCTAAAAGGGGCTGTAAGCAGAAGACACTTGCAAGAAACTTGGTTGCTTTTGAAATGTAATTCCTGCTCTTATTAAAGCCAAAGTGTTTGCTTGCTAGGATCCAATTCATGATGATTTTAATATGTAGAGTAGGTAGGAACAACAGAAAAGTTTCAAGTAATCATTTTAGACTCTTCCTCATGTGGTTAAGAATACAGTTTGGTATAGCAAATATTGCTGTCTTTTGTGTGAGTCATAATTTCTTGGAGAATTTCATAGCAGTCTCTCCAAAGATAGAAAATGGGAATTAGTCCAGTAAACTTGAAAATGTCATAGACACTTCTCTTATTTTTCATTGGCCATTGAAGTCTGTTGTTTTTCAGCATTTAAGAAAATTGAGTCCTATTTTGTTGCCATTGAAATACAGAGAAATGGGTCATGAAAACACTTTGTCAACTTGCTTTGCTACTTGGTGTGAGTTGTGAACTTATTTTTGAAATTCCATTTTTTTTTACCTTAATATTGAAGTGTTTTAGGCTCATAATTATCTATGCAGTAGATAAAACATTTTAATAATAGTACTTGAGCAGTTCTGTCCTTTACTAGTCCTAAGTTTGAAATCCTAGTGAGCATGAAAGAACTTCTGCCTGACTAATCAAATAATGCCTGGAATACTTAGGAAACATAGTGCTTATCTGTCTAACTTTATTTGTTACAGACTATACCAGCTTCTGGAAGGTGAAAATAAGAAAAAAGAATTGTTTAGAACATATGAAGGCCTTCAACAGATGGCTCAAAAATTAGAGGAGGACTGTGCTACAGTACAAGATCAGCTAGCAGTGTCTTCTCAAGAACAGTCTCTGTTTTTATCAAAGCTAAAAAGTGATATAGATGCCCTCTGTGATGCTCTGTATTGCGGAGGAAATAAAGTATTACTTAGTAGTCAGGTAAGTCCTTATGCAGTAGCTTCTAAAGTTACTATGTTCATACATGTCCTTTACTAAGATGAGTATAGCCTGAAGATTCTCACACAACTGATTACTGTATTTTATTACAATAATGAGGGTGATGGGCTCAGTGTCACAGAACGGTAGAAGTTGGAAGGGACCTCTAGAGATCATCTAGTCTAACCCCCCCCTGCTGAAGCAGGGACACCAAGAGCACATGGCTCAGGGTTGCATTCAGGCAGGTTTTAAAGATCTCCACTGTTCTTAGCGCACTGCAAATGTAGTATTTTAATATATATGTAAGCAGATAACTTTTTGAATTTGAGAAAATAGCTCCATCTATTTTTTTAATCCCTTAAAAGCAAATACAACCATGTATGACCAGCATGTTTATGGGAAGTATGCTTTATGACTAATATCATAGAAAATTAATTTCTTTTTATTTCAGAAGGTTCTTCCCACCCCTGTTACCTGTAGTAGCTAATACAATTTTTGGTTTTGCCTCTTAAAAAGCCTGTCCTTGAGTGACTCCTTGTGGACAAAATAAGTGTATCAGAATTTGGAAGTGGAAAATCCCACCAGAGAACTCCTACGTGTTCGTTTAGAACATCTTTTAAAAAAGAATAGGTATTCTAAATGCAACTTGTTACAGGTTCCAAATAAATGTTAAATAGTTCTAAAGTGGATTGAGAGAAGGCTTCTGTTATGCCTTAACTGATGCTTCCTTATTTCAATACATAAAAATATATTTAAAAATGCCATTTGTAAACCGAAACTGCAACATACCGAACACTGAAAAATGAAATTTGGTGCTTAGGGCAGTACCCATTTAGGTATTATAGTTATTAAATCCATCAAATAATGTTTTTTATTTTTTAAAGCAGTATTACCTCTTAAAGATACTTCTTTCTGTTGAGATATCTGTGCCGCTTTTGTTTCTCAGCAAAAGTAGTTTATTTCCTTTAATTGGGAGATAATGTGCAAGCAGGTGACTAGCTTACCTACTATGAATTAATTTAAAAATAACAGGAAAATTCTATCTGCTTATTAGAGGTTTAAATTTAAAGGTTTTTTTTTTTTGTTTTCTTTTGTTCCTTTAAGGCTTGACTGGCTATAAATACTTGAAAAAAAATGTCGTTCAAGCATCTTTATCGGGTAGATGGTCAGATTCTTGTGGTCTTAACTGTATGTTGCTAGACAAGTAAATGAAACTAAATTCTTAATCTGATGCGAGTATATAGAATTGTACCTCAAAAGTTGCACAAAGAGAATGAAATCCTTTATATCCTGTGTTTCTGTTATTTCTGATTAATTATTTTAATCAAAGGAAGTGGCTTCCAAAAACAAAAAACTTTTTTATATGTATTAAGAATGTTAAAGTAATAAAATTTGTCTTGTAATTTTTTTTTTTTTTTTTTAGGAACTTACCGATCAGTTTCATGAAACAGAAGTTCATTTAAATGAATTGAATAAGCTTACAATTGATCTTCTTAATGATGTAAAGGAAAAGAGAATTGCCTTAGAATCTAATAAGCTGCTTCAGATGGAAAGAAACTTGTATGTGTATTATGTCCAAGATGAGGACCGCTTGAAAAAGGTGGTTGAGGAGCTTGAGCAACAATCTAAGGCTAAAACCACGGCTCTGGAAGATCAGAGTTTCACTACGAGTGAAGTGCTTGATATTTAAACTTAAATGTACTCTTAAAATATGAAAAAAAAGTTAATTCTGTTTTAAAGTTTATGGGAAAAAAATCTTCTCGGGCATAGCATTTATCTATTGTTACAATGTATGATTAGCTGCCACAATTAGCAAGTTTGGATTATATAACCTTTTATAAGTTTTGGCATCTGCTTGTTGAGTTTATATTTCAATTTTATAATTTTCTTAGGTATGAGAAAATTCCCTGGGTTCTTAATGAATTGCATAATGGACTGCTCTTCTGTTAAGATGTGTTTTGATTTCCGTTATGTACAGCATAGTATAAAACAAGATTGCATGCCCTTGAGATATTTCTTTGTGCGTGCCAAGAACCTTTTCTCTTATGTTGCCTTATTTAACTTACTATCTTCTCTTTAGAAACCTGTCCATATTCATACCAGATTCTTCCACAAAAAGGCATTTTAAATTTCATTTTTGGACTTAGAGCCTGAGCATTTTCAGTTACAGCAACTTTGGAATTTGCTTCAAAATTCATAATAATGTGCTTCTAAACTTCAAATTGTTAGTACTTTTTGGAGATCTGCTTTCACTGCTTTGTTTATTAAATTCTTGTATCCTATGATGTAATTAAATGTTATGTGTGTAAGTGTGATACTTTCAGTCATTTTTACATTGATGAGTCAGCTGTGTTTTTTCTTTCAAATGTCTCACAACAATAATGACAAAATTAGTATTAGCCTTATCTTTAGCAGTGCTGACTTTCTATTTTGATTACAGACTTCTACCTATGACATAACATATTTAAAATTACTGCCTTTCTTTAACTTACTGGTTGGATTTTGTGGCGTTTAATCCTATACATCATGTTTGCTATTAAAAATTAAATACTGCACTTTAAGATTGGTGTTGTCACTACTTAGGGCAAATCTGTGTGTTGGTTTGATGTGTATTCTGATTGTCTGTTTTGTTTAGTCCACTAGGTCTGCTAGTGATTTTGTGTGTATTCCCTAATTCGATGCTTCCCATCTTGGAATACGCAAGGAGGATTTTTATTCTGGGCAGGACAGACTTTTGTAGAAGAGTTAGGAGAAGGTGGGCAGGGGAGAGAATAATACTTTTGTAATGTCAAGAAAAGAAAAGCCATTCTCCTTTTCCCCTTTGTATGCTTACTGTCAGATAACAAACTAGCTTGCACCCTGGAGTGCAGTGTTTTGTCCAGCAAAATTGTATATTTTCAATATTTCCTTTAACAGTTTCCATGAAAGTTTCCTTGGTTCTTCATGACTGCATGTCATACATCATCAGAATACTTTCCCTTCAAGGATTATGGTCACCTGTATAGTGTGAGTACATGTATAGTACGACTGCTAGGGTACCTCCCTCTCATTTTGTTTATAGTTCTTAAGTGCTATGCTCCTCGTTTACTGGGCTTTGGAACTTTCCCCTATCTGGGACTGATTGCTGCTAGTAACATACTAGGCACTAACAAGAATTTTGAGATTCTTCTCAAGTCTTCAACTGATAATCAGCTTGTAAATTAGGACTATTATAAAACCCTATGGAACAGATATTACATATATAAGTCCAAAGAGATGTGTTTGAGATAGACATAAACTAACTGATAGTAATGCAGCTGTATGGGTAGACCTGTTTGAATTCACATACAAGTGTCTATATTTGTGAATACTGAAACTTTCAATCTGTCTGTGGTCCTGATTTAAGAAAAATACTTTGCTATGAACAGAAAGAAATACTGTCTGCCTGGTGCTTGAACTTGACAATATATCTGTGCACTGGAGTTAGGGAGAGAAACTTGGAGAGTAACAAGTGACAAACTACTACTCTATATAGAAATAATTTACTGAACTGTTGCTAAACTAATTCCCTTGTTTACAGTTTGAACCCTATAAGAACTTAAAAAATGTTATGTTACCACAGTGAAAACTTGGAGATTTAAATATTATTCTTTAGCAAATAACCTTTTGTATAGAATAACACATAGAAGAGAGATTTCTCAAACTGAGAAATGAATTATAGTAACTTTTAATGTTTTGAATAGTACTTGAGTATATCAATTACAAATAAGGAATAGAGGTGTCTCTGTAATGTGCTTTCTAATGAAAAATACTTGATATGTGATAGTAACCCTTTTGTGTTCTATCTATTTTTTGCAGTTTTTTTTTCCTGAAATAGTGTTGTATTGTTTTCTTACAACCTGAGCAACATTTTTATATACTGGCACAGGAGCACAAAGCAGTAGCATAGTAAATGTATGTATACAGTAGCAATAGACTTGTTTAAAGGTACTGTTTGGAGGGGTATATTACAGATATAATTAGCACTTAGATAAGAATTAATAAAACTTGTTTTCTGTGGCCATAGTATTTTGAATATTCATGTGTGTGTATTCTGTGCTTAGGTTTCATAATCATAAAAATGGAGCATTACATATCATATGTAGGATGTGAGATTTCTAAAGTGCCTTTATCTGATATCGCTCAGAGGATTATGTCAGCTTTGCAGTCTATTCCTGTAGAAGAAGCTCAGACTGGCAGAAAAAATGACCTGAGTGAGTAAACCGTGGTCTGTTTAAGCATTTCTATTTTCAGTTGAAAAATAATTAAAAAAAAAATGATTCCAAATGTTTTGAGCCATATTTGCAGCTGAAATGTGGCAAAAGTACAAATACAAATGTGTAGAGGATAGAGCACAACAGTAAAAATACTAGGACTCAAAAACCTAGAAACAATCACTGTATTTAACTTCTTTAAAAAAAGTGTTATATCCTAATGTAATGAGCCCCGAACCCGCCTCAAGGTACTCGTGGTCTTCCCACCTCACCACACATCTTGACATTTAAACCTCTTCATATTACTTCTGTTCGTATACCCTGAACATGTGCTCATGGATGGTAAATTCAAATATATCTAAAACTATCTATATTTGAATATAGATAGTTCCAGGGTGCTTTAGTAGATTGTGTCTGACAAATGCTGGTTTTAGTTGTAATGATCTAGAGAAATATTCATTGACTTTCCTGATTAATAATGCTGTGCCACTGCAAGGACCTAGGATATGGCAACTATCCTTAACTGCACTTTCTTCCTTCATAACTTCTTGCTAGGTACAATAAAACCAAGTTCAAACTGTGAATTAACTAATAAATGTATATGTCAGCTATAATCTGTGACAGATATTTGAAGATGGTTAGAGAAACTGGGAACTTGCAAGATGCCTAGAACTCATTAAGCTTGTGTCTGTTTTTTAAATGCATATTTGTTAGTAAAGCATAACCTCGAACTCCCTGTGAAATTATAAAGGAATTGCTGGCAGGAGTCGCAGGAGTCACAGGAGCAAAGTAGGGGAAGTTAGGAGGGCCTAAGCAGGTCCTTGAGCAAAGCCTTGCTCGGAACACACTGGATACTAGGAGGGTCTTGGAAGGTGATATTTTAAATCTCAAATATATTTTCTTCTGTCAGTCTGGAAGCTCTAGAAAGAAGCTGATAATGAAAACTTTTTTTTTTTTTTTGCTTAATTTCAATAGTCTGTTTTCAGTTGTATTCTAGAACGTTATTTGGTCAACTAGATTTTTAAGTCTAGCTCCTGCATGTTCACTGCAGCCTCAGTTTTGCATAAGTAATAGTTCAGGCTAATCTTTCAAAAACAGAATTAGCTTAGTGGAACAGCAGTGAGAAGGCAGTAGTAGTTTGCTGTGTGAATCAGTGACACATACTGGACAGTATGTGTTTATGTAAAGATGATACATTTAGAATAAAAAAAAGAGGTTATTTACAGCAAATCAGACCTCTGTTCTATCTTAGCTTAATTGCTTTTTACTTGTTGATTTCTCCTCTGTCATTTCCCTGTCGAGTGTTCCCTGTTTTACAGCTATGAACTCCCTGCCCTGTATTATCTATTCTTATCTATTAACTCTTGTCAAGCTGTAAAATTTTTTGGAACATAACATGAAGGAATCCAGCATCTTTAGCCAAATGAGCTTGCTCTCCTGAATCCTTCCTTATTGGAGAGGGAAAGAACTGTGTAAGCATTTAGTGTTTCATGTCTGGCTTTTTTTTCTTGTTTTCTGTTTAGTAATTGCTTATGATTGTTTCTGGCATACAGACTTACGAATAAACGTACAATTTGAATTGCTTTTAGGAATAACTATAGCCGACTAAAGAGAGATAGAAAATGTGGCTACCTTAAAAAATAAAAAAAATCAAGTTGGTCTGTTTCCAGCTGTGTTGAACTGTATTTTATTGTTAGAATTTTTAGATTAAATTCTACTTAAGAAAACCTCCCCTTTCTTTAAATGATAAATACTGTGTTCAGATAAGGAAAATGTCAGTGATGTTGAAGTAGTGGATGAAATTATAGTTTTCCTGGCAGTAGTGCTTGTAATAGGTCCACTCAGTCTTAAAAATGACTTTGAAGGCAAGAATGGGTTTCTACTGCCATCTGGCGACGCTTTTCATAAATTAAAAACTAGAGGTTGCCTAGATATTTAGATACATGTCATGTTGAGTACTGTATATCAGAGAGATAAATGAAACCCTTATTGTCATGGTAAGCTGAATTTGTCGAGGAAAAAATACCTAGATGCAATGAAGCAGTGAATGTAAATGTAAAGGCATGTAAAAGTGAACGTAAACTGAATTGCTATACATTATATAATAGTTGGTGTTGCTAAATATCCTGTCAAGAAATACAAATCTAAAACATTTGAAGCTACAGATACAGCTATACTCTATCTCCTGTTTATAAAGCTCAGATTATAGGTCTGAGATGATTGCTATTATGAATAACTGTATATACACATACACCAACATGTACTTACTTATAATATTGTAAAGTAGTAAACCTAGTTTACTGTGGAGACTAAACTAAATTGTCTTTTAAATCTATATTTTTTTAATCTGTTAAGTACAAGGTCTTGGTTTACCTTATTAAAGCTTGTAAAAACTAAATTCAGTAAATGGGGCAATTTCCCGTATACTTTGTTGAATGTCGGTCATCAGCATGTTTGAGATGTTTAGTTTCACAATATGGCTTGCTGAAAATAATGCAAATTTTGTAGCTGAATTTCGAAAAGAGCAGTGGAATATTGTACTCCATATGGACTAGGAATTAGAAGGATAAAAAAATGCATATTTTTCTCGTGAGATTTCTTTTGGCTGCATAAGAAAAAAGTGTGGTGATAAGGAAATTGTAACTAATTATGTGTTCTGGAGAGGGATGCATATCAGGTGAGTCCTGCTCAGTGTTCTTCTGTACTCTGCCCTGTTCTTCTACCACTTGATGTTCTAACTCCTGCCATACTGTTACACTGTGTGCTCCTATTCCAGCCTTTACTTGCTGCTTGAGGCCATTTGGGGGTACAGATAGCAGAAAAAGCATCTCCTAAACATTTCTCAGCACGATGCACGGTCCTGAGATGCTTTTACGAAGCCTTCCTTAAACTGCTGCTTGCAGAACTGCAGGCTGTGAATCTCAGGTAGCTCCGTGCTGTGCCTAGAAGAGCAGCTGCGCTGGGGCCAGGGCTTTTTCTCAGGTCTTGCACTGATAGCCATGCAGTTTCTTGTTTTGTTAGTCATTATATTAGCTTGTCATTATATTAGCTCCCTACACTTTTCATATGTCTGAATTCTCCTTGTTACTATATCCTCGTGGTAACGTGTTCTTTCCAGCATAAACCAAATGAAAAACCTATCCTCACGAGGTAGAACATGCTCAGCTCTGCAGGGCATGATGTGGCAAAGATGTGTATGTAAATAAAGCATTGTACTGAATAAAGTTTTGGAGAAGAAAATTCTCCCTAATTCCCTCAAAACAGTTAAACCCTGTGAAGTGTATGTTTTGGGTTTTTTTTTCCCCCACAATAATTGTTGTGTTATGGTAATGCTTCTTCAGAACACAGTGAAAATAATGTTTGTCCGCTTGATGGCAATGTGTTTTTTGTTTGTTTGTTTTTGTTTTTTTAATGAAGAAAGGACATATTTTGGCATATGCACATTTAAGAACTTGAAGGGCCATTTTCAGCATAAATGGTATTAATTTGAGGAAAACAGTTGCCATGGAAAACTTGATTGCAAGTATTTTGTTTGGTAAAAGTGTGAAGAATTTAATACCGTATGTAACCTAAATTACGTATAATTTACCTATGTTGTAAAATGTTTTCCGTTCTTTTTTTTTAAAGGTATAAAGAAGACAAGGGAAAATAAGCTAGATGGTAATGATGCACATCTGGAAAATGAAAAGGCAAGCTCAGAGACATACTATAAGGCTGAAGAAATCAATAAAACAGTTTTTGTAGAATGCTTTCCCTTATCTGAGAGGACATGTCACTTTAGTTGTGCATACTCATGGTGCAGATAAAAACTTTTCTCTGTTCTCTTATCTTGGTGCTTGTCATCAGCATACCTGTGAGCCTTGCAACGCTACACTTTTAATAGGAAGTCTCTTAACAAGACTGATTAGAAATACATGAGGTAACCACATTCAGACAGGTGTAGGGATTTAAAAATGTTCTTAAACCTCTACCACTGAAAAGTCCCTGGCACTCGAAAAAAAGCTCTGAAATGCAGCAGGCTACTTTTCACAGTCATGTGGAAATGGCTTTTGTTATGTGAACTGTCATATCATCCATAGCCAATATGGCCCATATAAACACCCATGTGGCCTGCAGCAGAGTGGTAAGATTCTGTGGCCTTTGCATAATTGGTAAGTCAGCACATCACTTAGGTACATTAAATGCCTGCATAAATGAAACTAAAGTTTTATTTTATTAAATGTATGGGAAATATGTATACATTTATTATATATATGGGACTGTGTGTGTGTATATATATATAATACTCATGAGACTTCTGCGTATATTTTGTTAGGTTTTACGCTAGGTAAGTTTCTTGAAGTCAGTAGAGATCCAGCTGGTACAGTGAACTTGAATTTCCAAAGCAGTCATTCCAAAGCAGATGTTCTTTAAAACACTTTGTCATGGAGAAAAAAAAAAAAAAAAATTAAATGGCTCTTCTGTCTATTAAGCTGGCATTGTCAGCATTGCATTTAAAAAAAAAAACCACAGTATAAATCAACAAATTAACTTTTTTTGATGTGTATTTGAATTTCTTATTCTGTAATATAGTCTGTCTTCTTTCTTTCCCCTCCCCCAAACTGTCTCTTTGGTATGTTAGTATCGATAACACTTTTTCATAGAGAGTCACTTCCTGAAAAGCTTTTCCAAATTAACTCAGGTATGTTTATTTTTACAGCTCATAATAAGTTGAATAATTGATTCAATGAAAAATATCATTTTTTTCCAGAAGATTTGTGATTCTGTGATTATAAACACATCTGTCCACCCTGAAGAAAGTACCACTGCTCAAGCAGTCAGGACAGTGCATGTCAACAAACTCTTTCACAGTGAAGAGACCAAAATAGCAGACTCTCTGTTTTCACAGTCTGCTTTGAGTGCATCTCTAAGTTACCAGGATGTAGGCTTGCCAAAATGGGTACATAGGGAAAGAAACTTTTCAATAGAAGCCAAAAAAGTGAAGGATGGTGAAAAGAATGTAGCTACATCCCTTAAAAGGAAGCAGGATGCACGTACATATTGCTCTGAAAAATCAAGAAAATTACTTGTAAAGAGCTCCTTGCCTTCATATGAAGGAAAATATAACTGGGCTTCTGGAAAAGCAGAATCATCTGGAAACTGTCCTTGTGATATCAGAAGTTTGGGATATGAAGAAAAAAGAGAATTGCTTGCAACTATTAAACAGGCAGGGGCATTCATAACTACTATGGTATTTCAAGATGGTTCTTCACAGCTCAACTCAGAGCAGGTTAGTGCATCATCTATTTTAGTCAGAATTAATTTTTCAGAGCCATTTGAAACTTGCATATGATTTCAATAAAAAGAAAACTGTTAAATGTCCAGAATCCGGAACAATTCTGTATGGTTTTGCTTATCAAAATGTAAATATAAAGGGAGGCAAACATTAATACTTCTGACTGCATTTTTTTTCCAAATAAAAACCAAAGAAAAGGGAATCAATTAGACTAAATAGTCATTTGTGTACTTAAAATGAGAATGTTTGAATTAGTATCTTTCCATCACAGTGGATTTTTGTTGCAGATTTGAAGCGTTTGCATGATACTGTGCAATGTTGATAGTGCATGCAGTAACCCAGTATATTAATGGACTTCATATCCTAAAATATGTGTGGATTTTTTTTTTAATATATAGGAGAGTATAAAATTTGTAAGAGGAAACGCTATTTTAATTGTGCTTAACAGGTCTTACCTTCATCTGTAAAAGGAATTGTTGTCTTAGTGAAGAGTCAGACAAAGTGCCTTTACTCTCCCAGTAACTCTTTGCCTGCTTATACTTGGGATGCTTGTAATCAAAATGATAAATTAATTTATTTAAAAACTGAATGGTCAGCTCTTTGGAAACAAGAAGACACTCACAAGAAATATGTCGGGTGAGTGTATGTAGGAAAAAACAAGTTTTGTTTTATGTATCTAAGATGTTAGCAAGTGTAATGCTGGGTGCATTGTTTCTTACAGATTGCACATTGGCCCAGATCTCCCTGTGCTTGAAGTCCATGTTAGTTACCTTAGTTCTGTGTCAAGCCTGGGCTAATACAAGCTTGATTAAGCTTGTGAAGCCTCAACAATATATTTTTAAGTTCTTTGACTTGCTTGCTGTCTCTCCTTAAGTTGCCTGTCTCCTACTCTTCTAGCACACTTCACTTACCTTTATTTCTCCAGTTTTAATACTGGAAATATAAAAGGAATAACCTTTTAATTTGTTGCTAGTTTGATTATAGATTGTTAGGAATGAAGACCAACATATTAGTAAATCGAGTTCCTGTGAATAATAGAAATTCAAGAATAATCAATTTTATTACATGTTATCCAAATATGAATGATTGCTTGCAAGAATGGTAGAGTTATGTAACATTGGACCTGTGTAGTGTAAAATAAGATACTATGACCTGCACAAATTTTCATCTGTCCAAAAGCTTGCTATTGTTTCCTATTAACAAGGATAAATAATCCCAAAAGCTCTTTAAGTAATGATTATTTTCCTATATTGCCCAAAATAGACCTAATCAAATATACCACACAGCCCAGCTTATATATATTTCTATTTCAAATAGTACAGACAGAATTAAAACCATAAGAGCAAGCATACTGCACTTTAACAGCATGTTAATAGCAAGTAATTGTGGCAATTTAGATTGTGCAGTAATTTTTAAATTGTGATTTTACTATCCTTGATCAACTCGATCAGAATTCTCTGTGATTCTGTTTGGATATATTGAAGTGTTACAGGTATGTCAGTTGCTGTTTTGCATTAAGCTTGCATTTAATTTTGAATGTCAAACAAAGATTAATTTTCTTTATGACTGCATGATAAAGCATATCTGCAAAGATGTTTCATTTAGAACGGAATGAGGTTTCAAGTAGTATTAAATTGAGAACTTAATATTAAAGTATTCTGTTCTTATAGGAATAAAGAAACACCTTGCATTAACTATTTAGTGGTACTAATTAAACGCACGAACAAAATTAAATGTGTTCAATACATAGTTACAAGATTTAGTTCTTGTTAATTTCTTTTATGCAGACAAATATTATTTCAAATGCTGCATTGCAAAGTTCCAGTTATTTGCTTCAATGCAAAAGATTTTCTGAGGACGCTACTTGCAGTTTATGGTAGTGAAATTAGCTGGAAACAAGGTAACTATTGGATCTAATTTATGATTGAATCCTGTGCTGTCTTTACTGGTGATGTTTCTGTTAAAATTACTAGATGTAGAAGTAACTAGATTGGTGGTTGAATAATATTTGGGAAAACAGAGTTTTAGTAGCATGAAGAAGAAAACTCTTTGGGAGGTGATGTGTCAAGATGATGTATTTCTTCCAAGAACAGGAATAAAATTGCTGAGTAACTAAGGAAAACTTCAAGTGGAAAAAGAAAACTCTCAACAAAGTGCTGACTGCAGCTGAAAAGATCAAATTGCTTCATGTTTTGTGTTCCTGGGAAAACTCCCTCTGCTCAAGAGGAGAGACTAAAATAGAATCCAGAAATGCTCGCAGCTGTCAAAATTAGGAATTGCGTGACTGGGTCCTCAGTTAGTAGATAGAAATAAATCAGACTCTTGTGTATGGGGAAAAAAAGTCTAAAAATAATGTTTATTTTTTCTATTTTTTCTTGGATCTGTGGGTGGATCTACAATATTGCAAAAATAAATTTTTGCCCCTTTAGAGGGCACTCTTTCTACATAGAGTCTACAGATTGTGTTCAGCATCTGAAAGGCATCATCAGAAAATGCCAATAAACTTACAGTGGTTTAGGATCTGGTCCGAGGATCTGCACAAAAGGCCCTTAGCCCTTGGAAAGGGGGAACTGTGAACACTGTGAGAGTGTCATAATGGAACAATTGGTGAAAATTTTAGGACAGGAAATAGTAGATTCACATTATCCTCTGAGTAATATTAACCTGAGGTATCTCAAAGGATTCTTGTTTAGCTTCTTTAAGCCTCAGAAGTTTTCTCTCACATCTCTGCCATGGTAAGAAGTACATTGTGGAAACTGTGTGTGCTAAAGATAAAATCCTCTCATTGCCAAGACACGCAAGCACTGAAACGTCATTAGGATCTTAGAGAGACCAGTGGGTGACACTCCTGAGAGTGGAACCCTTAGCTCTGACATGGGTATGGTGGTTTTCTGGTGGTAGCTTGGCCACGCTCGTCTGGTGCCACTAGAGCCCCTCATCTGCCTGCTGGGAACACTGTTATGTGCAGCCTTCCTCTGTGTGTAACTCATTGCTTTCACCTCTTCATTTCTGAAGTCATATATTTTGTGCCAGTTATTTTTACAACAGAGAAAAGGGGAAACTTCCGTGATCTTAACTTTATGATGACACCACGTGGCCACTTTCTATTTGCTTGCTGACCGCATGTTTATTCTGCTATTGTCTAAGTGACAACACTGTTACAACTTTTGTCCTCTCAGTTAACAGATGATAGAAGAGATGATGAGAGTTTTACAGAAACATTTCTAGTATTTGGTGACAACCTTCTTAGTCCCTCTTGCCTGGGTGGGTCTAATCTTGATGTGATCTCACTGTGCTGCACTCTAGTACCTTCCAAATACTGCGGTGCTGAGTCATAGCCTTAAGTCTATTCCCTAGCTTGCTTCCTCGAGAAAGTTGGCAGGGGTTTCTCTTCCATATATTCTTGCTGCTTGAGTCAAACATCTCAGGGCTTTGGCTCGTTCTCATTGCTGCTATCCTTGCTGTCAGGGAAGAAGGGATAGATGAATCAGGGGTGTTTGATTTTTATCCTTTTTCACTAGAGGCTGTTTTGTGTACTCATTGTAAACAAAGATGAAAAAAAGGGTTTTTAGGAGATCTCACCAAGACTATTATATTGCAGGTTTCCTCCATGTAGCTGTGGTAAGATTTAGTTACTCTTATTAGCGCTTATTTCATGCAGTCCTCAGATGAGCTTGTGAATGTACAATGCTCCCCTGGATGAAGAGAGCGTTTTTCTGCAGCCTTATAGACATTTTCCTGCTCCATCTGCTGCCCGGAGTGTTGCTTCATCTGTACTCACAATACATCATCTGTGTTGCTGGTAAACCTGTCTGCTGCAGTTGTCAAAGATTCGTTTAATTCTTGCAGTGATTGATCCTTGCTGAAAGAGCAGTGGAAATTCTGTAGATGCAGGTTTCCTTTCGACGTGAATTCTGAGCTGCACAGACTTTCTCAGCTGTGTGACTCCAAGGCCAAGACTGCCCTTCTGAATGACAGACCCCACTTAGTAGTATCCTCAGGAGTGAATGCTTGACGCAGTTTCCAAGGCTGTTCTGTAGCATCTGTGCGTTTCTGAGATGAAAGGCTGTTTACATTGAAAGAAGGGGATAATAAGCCACATCATGTATCTGTGTGAGGCTGTGCACACAAAGTACCCTTCAGTTTTCTGAGGGCCCTCCAGCAGAGCTTAAGCTATTTCAGTGTCTCCCATCCTAACATCTGCTGAGCAACCCCATGGATTTCTTTTCAGCACTATTTGTTTCATTAAAGGAAAACAAGGCTAGTACAGTTCTTGGAGTAGTCCTGCAGCTGTAACTTGCATTATGGACATTAAAACTTGCTTCTAGGTATCACTGAGTGATAAATGTACCTGTGGGATGTGATTTAAGCTGTTGTTGTGGTTAAGAGGGAAATGAAGTAGCACTAGGTTTGTTCCATCTTAGGTGTCTGATGCACATGAGTGAAAATGCAGCATAAGGACAGAAGATTCAGCAAGACTAAAGGTTTTCATTTTGAGAACAGTGTTGTGCCACCAATATGTGAATTTATACATGCATGGCAGATCTCAAAAGTCTGATTACTGGGAAGTAAATCTACTGCTCCCACCATAATAGCAACAACAAAACTGCATCTACGGGGGATACCCATAAGAAAATCTTCAGTTTGAAATTTGTCAGGGATAAAGGAGAGGCTTTTACAGAGGGAATCTTAAGAACCAAAGACACATTCAGATTTTAAAGCCCTAACAAAATCTTTTCCAAAATTTTCTCATTTGTGTTGAGCTTATTCTTATGCAGTCATGGTATAGATTGCAGCTGCCAGTTCAAAGTTCTAATTTTCTTGCAGCTTAAGTGCTTGTCCCTTTATGACCTGTGTCTATAGGAAAGATGGTCAAATATTTGGAAATATTTCCTAATATTGGAAGCAATGGAAATATTTTGATTAAAATAAAAATAATATTTATATTTTTTGTAGTTGCTGACAGTGTTGTGTTAGATCCAAGAATTGCAGCATGGTTGATAAACCCCAGTGACACAGTTCCCTCTTTTGAATGTTTAATCCAGAAGTATTTTGAAAAGTCTTTTTCCATGAGAAAAGTAAGTACAAATACAGGTTCTCTGAGAAATGCACTGGTAAGTAGTTTGTTTTAAATTGTTTGTGATCAAGTGAAAAAAGAGAAGAAAACAACTAAATTGCTATTGTTTAAAAAATACTGCAAAAGCATTCAGCTAATAGTGCTCTTCCTGATGAAAGCAAGTTATATTAACACTTTCAGAAATCTAATTTGGACAATGCAGGGAGGGTTCATTGTAATCTATCCAGATGGTATTATATTCTCAAGAAACAGCTTAAAAATTCTGCATCAAAACCTCAGTAACAATTAATATTAATTGCAGCAAAACACAATTTAATCTTTCCTTTACCTGTCTGCGAGCTCTTTTTCAGCTTTCGTTCTGAAAGTCACTAGTACTTTGCTTCATAATTCCTGTGAACTTTGTAGCCTGTACTTGCTGTAATTCAGTTATTTGTTAGTAAGCATGCTACAAAAGTGTAGTAGTGGAGAGATATCAGAATGGAGAAAAAAATATATTTTGTTGCATACAAGTACTATGTGCCAAAAATGCTGAATTTCACAATATGCTGGTGAAAATACTCTATCATATTCCATAGAACACTATGTCAAATATGAACCTGAAACGTGTGGCAGGAAAAATTGACATTTTTTTTCTCAATCAAGGAGAATGCTTAATGAACCTGAAAAGGTACTCCCAATGCTACAGAAATGTCTTGCTGCCCTTCAAAACTTATTTACTGAATATATAAACTCTTGGTATATGTAATTTGGTTTGTGTTGTTCTAGTCTGGATATATTCACTGGTTGTTTGAATTTTGAAACTTTTCATGCTCGAGGGAACTATTGATAACAACAGATGTGCAATAGCCTAATTAAGATGTCTTGCAACATCTCGCTTTTCTAGGTCTTGCTTGTTCAGACAGAGACATTGTAGCAGGATTATAGAGTTCCTAGGAACAAAATCTACTGATATCTAATGGACTTAGAGCATGGGCAGAGCTCAGCTGTATCAGCATATCCTCATCAGTACAGGGATGTTAGAAAAACAGAGCCAGGTTACTCTAAAATGTTATCTGTAAACTGCAGTTATTCAGAAGTTACTTTGTGATTTATTCTATTAGCATAGGAATTGTTAAGGCAGGTAGGTAGAATCCTATAGATTTATCAGTTACTTCTATATGTGTTGTCCCCTCTTGTGAATCATCATCCTTAATCTTGTCTCTTCCACATTTCCTTACCTTGGACTTTTGTCCATATTTCACATATATCTGTGTCATATATCACGTCTGTTTCTCACCTTTGCCATCCTGATTCCAGACTCTTGAGTTAAATATTGCCTTCTCTCTACTGCCCTCCTCTAGGTCTAATTTTATTTTCTTGCGCTACCCACTTCCAAGGCCTTTTTGCTAACTCCTTGCTTACATTTCTGTGTATATTTAACAGATATGTTGCCCCTAGTGCCTATTATTCACTGTAGGGAACTGGTGAGAGGGCAGGTAGAGGTGTGCAGGAGGCCAAAGGGTAGCACTGTGGGACTGTGTGGAGGTTAGGAAAGAACTAGCCTGGTACACAGATAAATAGTGACCTTTTCTACCCTATTCTGGTCTCTATTCTCATCTGACATCACTTTCCTTCTGCTGGCCGGATCTTTTTCTCCCTGTATGCTCCACAGATGCATTCATCATTTCATTTAATGTCTCTTCTTTTTGGCATTTCAATCAGAGGCTCCTTTGCCAGTTCATCTCCCTTTTCCTTTTCTTTCACTCTTTCAAATTCCAGCCCTGGTTTTACTAGACTAGTATCCATCCTATCCAGTTCTCTCTGTAATCTTGTTATATTTTTTTTGCTTCTGCTTTATTTTTTTTTTGCAGATTTTTTTACCTTTTAAAAGTTAAGATTTGAAAGAATTCTGTTAACCAGAAAATTACAGTTCATTGTTTAGCAAAAGCTTACTCTTGTAGCTCAAAGCAAACAGCCAGCTGTACAAATAAGATGGACTTGAATCAGTTAAGAGTAGAAAAGTTAAAAAAGTTCTAAAGATAACTCAAAATGTAGAATTTTATTATGAGGAAAAAAAAAGTGAAGAGGTGTTTACAACAAGAAATTAAAGTTTTGATGTAGCAGAAAGACTAGAATAATACTTAACTGCTCAAACTGAAGCAGATTCATTGTGTGTAATAGTTTTCTGACCAAAAATGTACTTGCACAAGGAGAAGTGGTTGTGTCATTTTTTTAACATGCAGTGAAATTCAGGGGAATGGCCACACACTGCACTCCTACCGAGTATCATTACTGAAATGAGCAAGAAATGGCCTTGGCAAATAATTAAGAACCAAACCACTTGAAGCTGGTGTCCAAAAAATCCACAAAGAGGAACTTCTAAGTAGTCACTAGCATGCAGTTGGAGGTTAACATTTAACAAAAAATATATTCTCACCATGACATTAATCTAGTGAAGGGAAAAGGATAAAAAGGGCATTTGCACACCCTTTTTAGGCAAGAGGGGGATTCTTGTTTGGCTGATATCAAGGGGAATGAGATGAGTGCACCTGAAGCCACTTATTTTCCCAATATCGTAAACATAATGAAAGAAGGATGCATGTATTAGCAAGTGTATTATCGCAGTTGTGTATGATCTTATTTTGCTAATGTTTTGCTACTTGAAGCACGATGCACAAGTTATCAGTTCTGTTTTTAGAATGAATTGCAACTTTCTACAAGTACAAAGTGTCTCCCATACTTCTGTTACTGTAGACACTTCCTCTCTTCTCTTAAAAATTCGTGTTGAGTCAATATGACTAAGTTCCCATGCTGATGTAGCTACAGCATTTTATAATTTGTGTAATTAATTATAATTAATTACAATATTTATTTTCTAATTATAGCTATTTAATGAAAGAAGTAAGGCAAGGAAGTTGGAGGACAAGTGGAGGTCTATAGAGAAAAGAGAGACTTCTTGTGGCTCCTAGCAGAAGAATCTCAGCCTAATGCTCCATCAGCTCTAAGACAGGGATGGAAATAATAAAATCAGCTGAGGACAAATAGGATTGCTTTAAAACACAAATTGGATGAATGACAAACCCAAAGATAGTTTACTTATAAAATGCCCAAGGAACAGATTTGGTGTTTTTTTCAATTTGGAAGCCTTCCATTAGAATTCATAGACACTTGTTTTCCTGTCAATCAATGTTTTTCATTCTTGACAGAAAGAAATTCATGTGGAAAGCAGATTTTAAATTAAGCTCTAACTCTGCCTATGTTAATTTAGTAGAAATGATCTTGGAGTACCCATTTCATCAAGTATGTAGCCAAATCTAGGTCAATCTCCAACAATGTTGAGGGAGTGGTGAACATTCTATTGGCTTCACTATTGATTTCAACTCTTAACAGATCCTCCATCTGTAGATTAAGTTGATTAAGTTGATGTTTTCAAATAGTAAGCCTAGGCATCCTACAATTCTATTGTCTATAGATTTCTCTCCAACGATCATGGACAGGGATCTGTAAACGTTACTGCGCTGCAGCTCACATTGCTGTGTCTTTCATTGTTGGTTCTGGGCTTGCTGGAACAGTAGAAAAGGACATGAAAGGAGGCAATGCTGCAGCAGGAATGAAACTGCAAAGCACGTTTTCCTTCTTTTAGAAGTTGTAATAGAATTCTTGCCTGAACATCAAAGGTAGTGTAGTGGTACCATTTCTCCATACTCAGTTTGTGCAGAATATAAATTATGGAACAGCTAAAATACTGAATGCTCATCTCTGTGTTTCTGCATACGCTTGAATTGTGTTTATCACAACTCTAAAAATATTATTAAGATGCTAAATCTAATAGGAGGCAAATATGGAAAAATGTGCAGTTTAATCTCTTTTAGAACAGATAGCATTCTAAATGAATTTGTTAATAAATAGACTTTTTTTCAGTATCAAAACATAGGTTTACATTTGGAGAAACTTTACAATGCAATGATGGATCTTGCTCATGACTTACAGGTAAGATTTGAAAAGCAGAAATTCTGATAATTTCTTCAGTAGTAAGATGAACTAAAAAATATTAGGGATGTGCCTCATTCAGATCAGAATCTCCATGTGAGTGAAATGGAAGGCTTCAGACATTACTGATTTACACTTCTGGTCAACATTAAAGTAATGTTGTCCAATAAATCTGCTATTTTTTTACTAGAAGGAAGCATTTATTTAGTCTGAGGTTAATATTGAGAATATTTTTTCCTATAAAGTTAATTTACACATTTATATGAATATTCCAAGAACAAGAAATGTTTAGAGTATTGTGACTATTTTCATTTGGTATTTTGAAGATATATGGGATGATGTTTTATTTCCTATTTCATAAAACATCATATAGCTGGATATTTTACAGATAAGAGTATTTACCAAGAGTTTTTCTTGGGGACAAAACCTTCAGTATATTATGTTAAGCATTACTGAAGTTCAGAATGCACTACAAGGACAGTTCTAGCAATTTTTTCTTTTTTTTTTTTTTTCTCCCCATAGTCGTATTGGTGGAAGAGTATCAGAATGTAGAGTTACGTTCAAGTTCTAGTGGATGGTACATCATAAGATTCTAGTAGTTTTCTGTGAAACTGATACAACTAGTACAGGGCTGAGATCTATTGACAAGAGTGTTAGTGTTCTTGGCACTAGTCTGTATGTCTAAGTGGCCCAGCAGTATGATGAGACACTGCAAACGAATGCAACAGGGAAACACCAAAGGCACAGGAGCATGGAGAGCCAACCTACAGGAAGAGTCTTCAGATGAGCGTTGCTGCCCCATTGCTTCATTAGAGGAAAAAAATGATCTGACTGTTCTTAAAAGGAAAAAGTGTATATTGCTCATCACTGTTTTCTTCCAAATGGCAATAAAACTGTGCACACTAAGTTGTTGCTTAATTGTTCAAGTGAAAAAACAAAAGGGCACAACTGTAGGCACTATTATAATGGAGCTTACTCTGAAATTAAACTGTTTAGAAAAGAAATGCATTTTTTTTTATTACTATTCCTGTACCTTTCCCACAAAATGATATCATGGTCTATATTTAGATATTTTAGTTCATACTAAGTGTTATTTCATTTCACAAGCAATCTTGTCATGTAAATATGAAATACTGCTTGCTGGAAGATAGGTTCACAGAATCGCATACAAACACACACACACTCACACACATATATATTTTAAATGACATTGTTTGATACTGATGAGTTTGTTTCCATCTTGCTTTACAGGTTCAAGGTTTGTGGAAATTATTTTGCACATTAGAGCTTCCGCTGATCAAAATTCTGGCAGGTATGAAAGTTTGGTTCCAAATACGAATCTTCACCATTTTCACACACACCTACTTACCATGTTTTAATAAAACGTTGTAACTTGGAATACAAAACGTTGCCTTATCCTCCTGACACCTGTGTGAGTTTCAGAGTTTCCATTTTACAGACTAAAAGGCATGCAAGATCAAAAGCATGAACTGTAAATGCCCAAAGCTAGGAAACCAAATACTTATTTAAATGTCTTGTCACAAGTCCATCTAAAAGTCAAGCTATTTACATACTTTGTGTTGAACTTCGCAAACATCATTCATGCTTTAATTTGAGTATTTAATTTGACACAGCTGGGTTAATGAGAGTCTCAAGCAAGTCAGTGTCAAATGGAAAATAGAATCTGAATTTTTTTTTTTCTCATTGTAGTGCCTAGCTCATTATATAACAATACACAGATTTTTTTTAAAGAGATATGATTGTTCTCATGTTCTACATATTTGTATTTACAGTGATGGAGACACACAAAATACATGTGAACAAACAAGAACTGAAAAAAACATCAGAAATTCTGGGGGTAAATTTTATTGGTCTTTTTTTCTTGGGGAAATTTTTCTGACTGTATGTTGAGAATAACTGCATTAAAATGAAGAAATCTTTTCTATTTTGTCACGTTTTCCAACACAAATTTTGAGTTTCTAAGTTCTTTATATATAAATATAGCTAATGAAGTCTGCATATTAGGATAATTCTGTATTTATTTGTAAAAGTTAGAGCACATTTACTTCATCAATCTTGCCCTATACAAAGAATGCTTTCCAAATCCATACCTTTTCTTAGATTAGGTATGTTGTAGAATAGAAATCCTACTGAATATTTCTGAATTTATAGTTATCAGTAACTATATTTCTGAGAAGAGATATATGTTTTGCTCATAAAACACTCTTTTTAAGTTATGTGTTCTTATAGTTCTAAGCTTATTGTTTTCCAGTCAATTAAAATAGATACAAAGGAAGACAATTTTTTCAGCATAACACGAATATACTTTTTTGAAGTCTAACTAAGGAATCTTTGTGTTCTGGCAGGCTTACCTGCAGTTTACGAGAATAATCTGCATAGCTATGTTTCTGACAGACCTTCATAGTCCATCAAAAATCTAAATTATTTTCATTCAAATTTTGGTACTTTCTACTGCAATAAATCATCTTCTCAGATTGTGATGAAATATGGCTTGAAGACAATCCACTGAAACAAATGTTGATAGCCCACAATGATTATGCATTAGGAAGTACCAGTTTGTAACCAGAAATTCAATATACTTGTTAACCTAGGAGCAGAATAACTGGGAGGTATTAATAATTTCTAGATGCGCCTGAAAGAGCTTGAGCAGGAAGCCCATCAAGTCGCTGGAGAGCAATTCCTTGTAACGAGCAGTAGTCAACTCAGAGAGGTAATGTCTACACTACTATTATTAGGCACTTTTAGTAGAAAAGAATTATAAAACATGTAAAGCTGTCGTTAAAGCTTCAGCATTCTTTTTACATACAAATTAACATCTTTTCTGTTTATAATGGAGGATACAGCATTTTTTCATAAATTTGGCAATGTTGGAAAATCTGTTTAAACTGCTTTAAAAAAATGATTTTAGCAAATACTCCAATCTTACAAATAATAAATGAAATAATAATAATTTGTTCTTTTCGATTCTGTATTTTTTCAATTCTGTTTTCGATTCTGTTTTCACAGAATGACAGGCTAGTTGTGATTGGAAGGGTCCCTTGGAGATCATATGGTCCACTCACTCTACTAAAGCATGATTAGCTAGATTCTCCTTGAAATCTGTTTTCTGGAATTTAAGTTCAGAGATACTCCATTCTGCTTTCAGTATTTGAAACACTGAAACTTTTCTTTTATGTTTTTCCTAATATAGGTATTATTTGAAGAGTTAAAACTGCATACTCTGTGTGAGAAAATTCCCAAAACTGAGATACAACAAGTTGAATCCACCTCAGAAGCTGTGGTGAGACAGGGAGAGGCTTTTAAACTTCATGTGTAATTTAGAAGTTGTTCTGTGTTGTGTTCCAGTGAAACTGTCATTTGTCTGCCTACTCACCTTGATTTGTTTTTATATTGTACTTATCAAACTTAACTTATGCTGCAAATGAAGGCGAGGGAGGTTGCCTATCTTAGCATATATTGAGAATGGTAAGAGAAGAATTCAACTGCCCTTGACATTTATCAACCTTAATATATAAAGACAGCTTTAATAGTATATACAGATTTGTCAGAAATAGAGGGGAAAACCAGGTTTTCAGACTTCTTAGAATTCAGTTCTTAGCATTTCATAACACCTTGCAATGACTTTACAGGTAGGTCTGTTCTAATACCAAGTTTAGTCTTGCCTATAGATAGGATTCTCTTAAATCAGTTTTGGAGCTGGCAACACACTGTTCAAATACTTGTGATTTGAATAGGAAATTGTCACTTTCTTTGTATAGTCCATGTTATACCTTTCCCGCGCATGGATTTCCTCCCCTCCCCCCCACCTTTTTTTTTTCCTTCTCTGTGGAGATAATTGCCTTCATTAATAGAGGTTATATTTGGTGTGAGTTCTGCATACCTGCGGTGGAATCTTGTTCCCCTAGAACACAAATGACCAAACACTCTTAACATTTTCATACGCCTGTACAAAAGATGAAATGTACCTTCAAATTCAGTGCATTATTTATTATTAGCTAATTGCTAAGGCTGAGTTAATTAAAAAACAATAGATTGAAACCTTAATTAATATGTTGCCTCTCCCTGGTAGTGAGAAAGGAATTTATCCTTTTAAATCTCTTGATAAAAGCATGTCTGTTTTGCACCTTAATCTATTACAGTTCCAGGTATCTTTGTTGTATTAATATATAACCAATCTGTCTTTGAATTTTTAAGCATATTAAACAGAAATATATGTAATTTTAATGGTTTTGGATCTGACTATTTCAACTTTTTTTTAAAGTCTCCCAGACCTTCTGTTATGGGACAAACAGAATAAATTATCCTGTTTCCTTCCATTTTTTTATGTACTTTTATTATGTTCCCTCGTATGTATATGCTGTTTAGCACAAAAAGAAGAAAGAACAGAGAGAAAAAAAAAACAGAAAAACAAAATAGAGAGAAACCCCTCCTCTCCTCCCAAACCCTCAGAACCCCCTGTGTTTTCAATCTCCTTGCGGAAACTTGTGGAAGAGGGTTTATTTATTTATTTATTTATTTATTTTTAATCTCTACTTTTTGATCCCTCTCTGAGAAGCTGGAAGGGAAGGATACTCTACAGTCCTCCAATAGGAACATTATTCTCTAGCACATTATTTATTCAATTCATTTTGGAGAGAATTTCTTCCTCCAGAAATCATTCTGTATTTTATTTATTGACCAGAGCCATTTTCACTTAAATGTGAAAAATAAACCTGTGATCTAGATGTTAAATTTAGATAATTAAAGAATACCAGTTAACAGTAAAGTAAGAGTAATTCAAATTTGTTATTTTGCAGTTAAATAAGTTGCAAGATCTTCATCCATTGCCAAAAATAATTTTAGAATACCGACAGGTGAGATATATTTTTTATGTATTGTACTTGTGCTGAATCAAAAATAACCAAGAAATAACCTATTTACAATTAAGTGAAAAAATATTGGCTAGAATGATATTTCAATTCATTTAAATTAAATTAAATTAAATTTTTATTAAATATTTATTAAAACTTATAAGTTTTAGATATTCTGAAGAGTTTCTAAATTTAAAATTTATACATTTGCTTTGCGCTATATTAACTATAGCTAGCAAAACACAGTTGCAAAAGCATTTGGAAAGCTTTGGTGTCAAATTTGTCTAGTGCTATAAAACCTTCTAAATTTTTTTTGAGCTCTAAAGAAATATACTGAATAAGATTAGGAGATGACTCGTTAGGTTGTTTTTTCAGGTGGCAGAACTTCCTGAAAATTCAAAACAAATCTCCTTAGTCTGCTCTTCTGCTGAATGTTTGGGTTTTCAGTAAATATGTTTCCAAGATAAAGGCAAAAAGTGGAGCTTTGAGGGACCTTTTATGTCATTCATTGATAATGTTAATTCTGATTCATTTGCTGATTCATCTACATAGATCTGCTTTTGAGATATAACTTGACACCTGACTTATATTAGCTGGTTAAGCTACTAATGAATATGCATCTATTATTTTTAAAATAAAGCTTTTTGTATCCTTTTTTAATGAACAAAGTGTTTGAAGAATATATTTATTTTGAAAATCTTTTATATTTATGGATAAGAATTTGCCTTTTTATCTCACATTTTTGTGATTTAGGTTCATAAGATAAAATCAACCTATGTGGACGGCCTACTAACATGCATGAAAAAGGTAAAATACAACTCACAGCCTGTCAAATGTGATATTTCAAATAAGTCATAAAATGATAGGAAATAATAGCAGCATTTACAATTTAAGATTTTTTTTTTTTTGTATAAAAATGATAAAACATTTCTTGTTGGCCTTGCAGTTGCTGCAAAATCACTGGAAATATTTTCAGTGACTCATTACTAATATTTGCATTAATTAAACTTTAGAGGAACATATCCCTGTTACAGGTATGTCTACTCTTTTTGATTTTCACTTTCTTTGCTTTAAAGGGATTTATTTCCTCTACGTGGAATCAGACAGGAACCGCAACTGGCAGACTCTCAGCCAAACATCCGGTGAGCCTTTTAAAAGATTTATATTTTACTTTGAATTTAAAAGTAATGTTATTTATATAAAATATTGTCATACTTTTAACTCATGAAATATTCTGTTCCAGTTTTCTTCTAACAATTGCAATGTTGTACGTAAATGGAAGACTGTTCATGCTGCATAGCAGGCCAGGGCTGTTGCTTTAGTAATCTGCCAGCTACTTACGTGGGGCTGTGGTGTTTAGGCTTTATTGCTCGCTTTTGTGGCTTTGGGTATAATGCTGTTTGTGGCTGGAATAGCTTTTATTTGAGTTTCTGGACAGCTAGAAACTTTGGGTTTTGCCAGTGTGGCCTCTTAAGTACATGGGTGAATGTATTTTATTGTAACATTTTCCTCGGAATTTCAGGAGTGCACTGTGCTTTTTGGGTCTGGTGACGCACTTTGCGTCTCACTTGCATTTTGGAGCCAAGGCTGAGCAGATGAGTGGGCAGCCCCTTGTACAGGACTGCACATGGATCCCTGGGCTCGAGTCTTAGGGCTACTGGAGGGGGCAGAACTTGACTCTGTGAAGCTAGTGGGAATTGGAGGGGCTTCTCTCCTGCTAAGTTATGTCCAAAAGTACTGTCAGCTCTTGTCCGTGCAGTGCCCTGCCCTGCCTAGCAGTTTGTATAGATGCTAGCCTGAAACCTCCTGGGTGCAGGTGGTATTGGCAGTTTTCTTTCACCTGTCTCAGGTGCAAGATCATGGTTACTTGCAGCACCATTTAGGAGTCAGATGTTGAAACTAACTGTTCATTTGTGATAACTCACCATCGGAGCTCCTGAGACTCCTTGCAAGTCCTCACTGATTTGAGTTTTGGAGTGCTGGCAAAATATTGTCCTGACACACTCTTTTTCCACAGTAGGGGTGACTTAGCTTCTCTCTTACCTGCCTTGGCAGTTCAGGATTCACTTATATCTTCCTACCTTCATGGTGTGTATTTGTGCACCATTTGTCATCAGAAGATTTAGAGGAAGTGCTCATGCTTTGTGCTGAGTAAAAACCACTGTCTGTGAGTCTTAATAAACCGTGACATTGAGGAATATTGTTGCTACTCCCACTTATGCACTCAGACTGGGGAAGTGACAGCAGGGAACACAAAAGCAGATCATGAAGGTCACAGTTTGTTAAATGTTTTGATCTGATGTACAGATATTGCAAGTCAGAGCTGAGCAGACAACCATCCTGGGAATCACATACACTGTGAGGTGACTTTTGGCCTGTCACGCTATAAACAGCATGGACTCTGCTTCTCAAAAATATTGTTTTTCTCCAAAATAATGCTGCTACAGTCAGTGGTGTAATGGTGGATTTTTATGAACATTGGCATTGCATTTTTGTGTGAAGTGTTTATCGAACTTATACCATCTGTTTCTGAACAGGGCTAATTTATTGATATATAAGACATAACTGCTGTGCCTAGGCACTTTATTTAGTGATGAGGGATTGGCAGATTCTTCCCCACATCATAAATATTGTAGATATTTCTACATTCACCACAATGATATGTCAGATTTGAGCTGAATGTCTGCTTGGGTAGTTTAACAGTGTTTTAAAATTCCTTAGAAGGATTGAAGCAAACCGTACATAATGTAAATCAGATAAAATGAGAACAGAATGCCTTTTTCCTATTTGTTGCACTGGTAGTGCAACTGGAAGTTGTGATTCAAAGGAAAAGTTTCTTTTTTTGGTGCCTTTTTAATTGATTTTTCTAAAGATAATAGATCTAACTGCCCCTTTACCTTAGAGACCTTAAATAGAGTCCAGGAAGGATTTAACATTACAGGTTTAAGGGGAAAATGAGCAGACATAAGCAACAGAGCAGGACTTCTTTTTCATTCTATTATCTCCTTCCTGTAAATTCCATAATCTGATGTATGGATGATGTATATTTTTGGTATTAAGCAAACTACTGTCAATAGTAAAGCTTCTTCACGTTAATTTTTGACTTTTGTGTTCAGCAACTTAGAGGATGTTTTTGTTTATTTTTTTGTAGAGCTTTACTGTTTTTTTTCCACCTAAACATCAGCTTTAGTTGAAAGGCATCCTTCATTTCTTCTGACTTCTTATTCTGCACCATACATGTTCTGCATAATTAATGTGTTTTTCACCAGTAACAATAAATGGTAGATAATAACATAGTACACCACTAAACAGGGCACATTTACTATTGTCATTTCCTGCCCTAGCATTGTGTCTGTTTGCTACTGCATGAGAATAGGCATATGTGAAACTTAGAAATAAATGTAAACACTTCAATTCTTCAATCAAATTACTTAATAATGTAACCATATTCTAGCTATTTTTTTCCATTGTATTATGAATTGCCTGTGACGGTAAGGAACAGCTAATTAAGTTCCTTATTTGAATATTTTTAATTATTATTTTTTGTGAATATATTAGTCTTGTCCACATTTGCATGCTCATTTATTATATCGCTTGTCAAGAGCTATCATGTTAAATATATTCATTACTTTCATAAAAATTTGATTTCTATTTTCCAAGCCTACCATAAAATATCACACTACAGCTTCTTACCTTTTAAAGCAAACATAAGTCATGACAGAGGTGGTGAGGCATAAAGTGAGGTAAACCTCTTCTAGATTGAAAAGAAAGTCCTATCCTAGATATAAAGGTTGCATGTAACTATGTGGTATAATTTAGTTTAAGATGTAAACTTCTGTACCACAGTCAGATATTCTGAATTCCGTTTTTTCCCCATAGGCTTCTTCAGCAGAGAACTGAAATGTAATTGATGAGTTTACACTTCTGTACTTAGGAAGATTTTCCTATCATTAAACTAGAAAGAATAGATGGGTAGGGCTTCAAGGGCATTTTCTTTTAGTGACAAAAAGGCACACTAATGATAAGCAAACTGGTTTACTTCTTCAAGCCATGTAAAAAATCAAAAGCATTTCTATTTGTTAGATAGAAGGAATTTTTTTTACCAGCTTGTCCAAAAAGGTTGAGAAGTAAAATAATATATCAACCAGAAAAGCAGATTAGCCGTTACCTTAATACGGAGAGCAGGAGTGTCAGTAGAGAAGCTAACTAGAGTAGAGGTGAATATTCATGTGCTGAAAATAAGACCAGAAGAAACCTGAAATGTTGAATACATCTCAAACTCCAGCAAATACAGGCATCTTCTGGCATTGTATCCATAGTAGAGATTTGTATGCTTGTTTATTAGAAAATGTGTGCTACTGTCAGTGTTTGGAATAATGAACTATCCAGCTCATTTCAGTTCTAACCAAAGAGACAAATCTCTGGAAGTAGAGACCATCCAGTATAACTGCCACCAAAAATGAACCTGCTCAGCCAATTAATTTTTAATTGGTGTATGTAGAAGTCTCTGTTCACAGCATAGGAACATTAGTTCCCTTCTGGGATGTATTCTGGTATGAATTGCCTAATTCCTTCCAAGATAAAACTCAGATATAGTTTTGGGATAGTTTATCCTGTGATTGATGATTTATATAAGAATGAGATGCTACCTATCTGCTTCTCTCAGCCTAACCTCCCTCGTGCTGCTATCCCAGCAGATTTTGCATCCTCAGCACCCACACACACGTGCACAGCATCTTCTTATTCCTCACTTCTCCCAGCTTTTTGGTTTGTGATATAGTGAAATTTCATTTAAAAATGAAAGAATGACTATATTGACAAGACTATTAATGCTACAAATTTATATTGTGTCAACCTTGCAGTAGGTTTCTATAGCATGTTTATGCTATATATACTATACTTTCATGCTTCTGAATTTTATGGTGAATCTACTATATCCAGTGCAAAGACTGCCTTTTATAGAATAATGTTTACAGTCTGGCTTGGTAAATCTTGGAATGTCATCTGAGCTGCAATTCTGTAGTAACAGAGGGAGTTCAATCATGTAGATAACTTCCCTTCTATTTAGGGTTGTCTTTATGTATAATTATGTTTTCTGTGATATTTAAAGAAGTATAATGTGAAGTCAATATAAATTGGCCTCTATACATAAATCAACATAAAAATGCTTGCATAATGCAGCAAAGATAGGGAGTCTATCATTATTTCTTCTACAAGCTAAAAATCAGCACAGAAATGTAAAGAGCATTTAAAATTAACAGCTCAAAAATGAAAGCTTCCATGCAAGTCAGGGTAATACGAGCTGAAGTATTTTTAGTGCATTATGAAATATTCACTGTGGAGGCTGAATTCTTCCTCACTCTCCTTTAGTTTCTGGCAAAAAAAGCTCCTCAGAGAAGCTTAGACTTCTAGAAAACGGAAAAAAAAGTTCCTGTGAAGATCTGCTCTGCTAGCAAGACGATGACACTGCATACTTCCATTTGGTCCATTCAGATTTTCAGATACAACATTTTAATACACTATGCATAAATTAAATTACCAGCATTTGAGCACCTACTGCTCTTGAATGGCCTTTCTTAAAGGAAAATAGGTGTATACTGATTCATTCCATTCTTGGAAGTCTTCTGCCAGTGATGCAGAGTTAGACGATCTGCAGGTAGAAACCAAAACTCTACAATGATCACTGTTTAGAAATCCATGATGGAGTATAGCTAGTATTACTGCATTTTTTTTTTTTCTCTCTAACCTGGATATGACCCAACCAAGAAACAAAATTAGCACCATCTTTGGTCTGCAGGAGTGATACTTAGTTACCTACATGCCTTTCACTACTTTACAGATTAAAAGCTCTTTTACGTGAGGTAATTTTAATAATATCTGTAATCTCAATCTTTGTTCTTCCAGTGTTCATCCAAACACATTTCAGCTCCTGACTGAGTTTGTGTTCCTCATGGCTGAGAATGCCATCTGTCCTTATCCCCTGCGTTCTTGCACCTCCGTACTGAGGAGTTAAAGAACTGAGAGAATCCATCTCCTACTGAGCTCATTTTCACTGTCCTCGTCCGCAAAACCGTGCTCAAACAGTGCATCTTCAGCAATGTGCAGGCAATTACCTCTCATCTTTGTATTATGGATATAGCCTGTTTCTTACAGATGTTTCCTGTTGGTACTTCTTGTGAATTACTTACCTTATTAGAAGTTCTGCTTAAAGATTTCTATTTTCGTATGAAGCATTCTAAGGGGTACTTTTAGAAATTCATTCTTTTAAGTCTACAAGCACTGATACTTTCCTATGCTGGTAGAAGACAATTAAAAAAAAAGCAAAAAAAAAAAAACCCAAAAAATCAGATACACAAATAATGTTATCTCATAAAGTCTCAGAAGTGAATTGTTTCATCTTGTTCTTCTAGATGTCTAGCTGGAATTCCTTTGGAGAATTTGTTGCAGTCTGATCAGGTTTTAGCTGGAGTGTATATTGCAGAAGGTATAAGGAAATAGTAAGCAAATTCTGATGCTGCCTGGAAAATTGAAATCCACCATGTGTTGGTACCTCTCTTTGGGTACCAAAACACCAAGGTTTTGTCCTTATTAACAGATGCTGCAGAGCCAAAGGCCACACTCAGACCGTGTCATGTTGTGCATGCCAGGTAACTGTTAGCAGCCCCGCTGCCGTGGCTCTGTGCACAATCCCTGCCGAGCGAGGGTGCTCCAAGACAGCATCTGGACCCCATGCAAATGCTAGAATGTGTCAGGAGCTTTTCCAAAAAGACAATATGGACAAAATGAAATATTTATCAGAATAGGTGTGAATCATGCTGTGATGTATGTCCTTGAGGCTGGAGACCAAAATCTAAGGATATGCATTTTTTTTTTTTAAGCTGCTTGGATATCAGATAATCTGAATTTCTGTTTTTTGACACAAGACTCAACACGCATGTTGAACTGCTTGCAGTGTCTTCAGCACCAAGTTCTTCCTGAGTGTTGGTGATTTCCAGGACCAGCATGTGCCATTCAACTTCAGGCCTCTGCCTTTGCTTCAACTGGAATCACTGTGCTAGAAGACCTCCTCTATTCTTCTAACCCCTCATTTGCCTTGTCTTCAGGAAAATCTTCTGAGTAAGATCTTCTGAGCTTGAAGAACTATTTGACACTTCTTGCTGGGAGGGAAGAAAGAGACATTGATTATGCTTCCCTTTAATTCCTTCAATCAGCCTCCTGTTCAGAGGCTTTTGTAGCCCTTGAGAGGAATTTTCTGCGTAGGTATGCTCAGTAAATTCCTTAGAATGTGGAATAATCTTGTTTGGGATGCTGAATTTTAGTCTTATACAGAGCACCATTTTACATCTTTCTTTTGAAAGTAAATTCCTCCAGTCTGGAAACCTTGTCATCTTCCATATGCTTAAAGGTCCAATATTTGTTCCTTCAGGCAATATTATCTTGGAACTGCTTACTTTGAAGTTGGAGCATATATCTGATATACAACCAAGGCAATATTTACTAGCTTTAACGAGTACTCAGAGAGTTGTTACCTCTCTCTGTTAGATGCGGAAGGCCAAGTATATACACTATTCCTTGCTGTGCAAGTTGCTTGTCAGAATATAACTGAGCCTCTGGGCTGAACCTGTCTTTTGTCAAAATTTGTCATAGAACATGTCAAACCACTAAGTAGTCTAGGTCATTTTTTTTTCTTACTTTAAAAATAATTCATTTAGTCCTTCTTCTTGGTGACCCTGTGTGTGCAGGGAGGTTTAATTAGATGATCTCCAAAGGTCCCTTCCAGCCTTAATGATTCTATGATTTTTCGTGTTACACTTTGCTGTTATTGCCTGAGGTCACTGACAGGCTTTACTTTTGGAAGAATATGCCAAAAGAGACTAGTCACAGTTAAAAACAGTATTTGTTTTTCATGACCAACTGTCTAAAGAAAAATGTATTTTTAATCATTATTATTATTATTATTATTCTCCTGTATTCACTCTGAAAGCTTCATAAGCTTGTTAGAAGCTGGTGGGTTGAGTCCCATATTTGACTGACAGGTATAAAACCCTGATAATTCTGTGCTCAGGAGAAAGAGTGTGTTATAACCAAAGTCACTACTTTTGAATCATCTGCAGTTGCTGAAAAGCTTTAGCTATTACCAAAAATTAAGCAATATTTACCAACATGATTCTGTTGTTCTGATGAGTCACGAAAATATATGTCTTTAATCTTTAACACGCCACTAGGTGGCAATTGCACACAAGTTAAAAAGTGCCTGCGAATGTATGTACAAAACTGGTATTGCTATGGTGGCCTTGCTCATTTTCGTATTATCTCTGCTGAGCTACATGATGTAGTTTAAAAAAAAAAAAAGAAAAAAAAAGGAGTTTCAAACTGTCTTGAAAATATTTCTCATGTAGAAATCTTAATGCAAAATATTTATTTATTTCTTTGTGGTTAATAGATGTCACTATGGACAGTAATTGAAAATTTGGATTTTCCAAAAGGTAAATCATCAACTTTTTGTTTTTTTCTGCTATGTACATTTTTTATGGGTATCTTGTCATCTACTTTAGAGATGGCAGTTAAATAGAATTCATTAGGCTTGAGGTTGTCCTCAAGACTCCAAAGTCTCATTGTTCCTCGTTGCAAGAATACTCTTCTAAGCCATGTGCAGCTTTCCTCACGATTCCTCCAGCACCTTTGGCCTTTAACAAAGGAGCAAGCAGAGTGTTGAAGATTAAGGAAGTAGCTCCATGAACCTGTGCTTACATTTCTTCTATAAGTAATTAACTGAGCTGTGAGAGCACAGTTTATTCCCACAGGGTTCCCAATAGATGCAGTTCCACTTAGAGCAAGAAAAGACAATTCACAAAGGACAAAGAGTGAGAAATTTTAACGAAAAAGAAAGGAAGAAAGAAGCACTGTGAGAATAAAAAGAAAGAACTTTGGGAATATGGAATATAAAACTCACAGGAGTCACTACCAATCAACTATCATTGTAACAAATAAGGATCTGTACTGCTCCAGGAGCAATACAGTGTTAGGCATCAAATAGTTACCATGGATTAAAAAAAATATTTTTGAGTTTCATTTTGTATAACAACATTTTTTTTGAAGAGAACAGTTGTGTCCTAATTATTTTCATAAACTTTCTGGACATGATACTAAGAGCAACTCCTTTTTTTTTTTGTCTTTAATGCTTCATTTTTTTTTGGTAGAAAGGAAGAGTACATAAAATTAAAAAAAAAAAATCTATGTAGAATTTTGCTACTATGATTTTTTTTCAAATGGGAAAGAACATCTATGTTTTCCTTAAGTATTAGGAAAAAAAATCAATTCCTGAGGTAACTTCCATTAGAGAAACAGAATCTGACAGGATCACAAACTCAATAAATATTCTTTCATATAAGAAATGCAATTAGAGTTTGCTTTCTACTGATATTGGTAGCCTCAATAAAATAATATTATTTACACTATTGTCTGATATTTTGCTGGAGAATTTGGCATTATGCTTCACTGGACTAGCTGCTGCATCAGCAAGGCTGTGTGTTACAGTTTACCAAAGATAGCCAACAACCAGGGGAAACAGCTTCTGTTCAGTCATCTCCTTGGGTAGTTTTCAGCTTCCCTGATGAGAACACATTCACGTTTATGAATGGATATGTTTACTGCAGTGAATACCCTTCATCTCTGTTCCTATTTTTGAGTAAGATTCTAAAATAGGCTCTGGATCAATGCAGAAATTCAGCAGAATCAAGTGCCCCTTGAATACCCTGTAGCCATCTCTGTGTATTCATATTTATTGTAGGAAATTATTGTTTTTCTTTTGTTTTGCCTTGGAAGTTTGTAGGTCTTCAGGTAGTCAGGTATATTCCATATAGCAGATCCAAATTGCAGATCCAGCAGCCAGTACATTAATAAAAGCTATTTGTCTAGTCAAAAGAGAATATAGATTTATGTATATTGCCCTTGTGTATATGCATAGGCATCTTTATCTAGGGAGATACGAGAAATATATATGGGGAGTAAGAAGAGGTATGGATTAGTTGCATCAGTATGTATCAACTGAAAGTGGGGGTTAACAACAAAGATATGAACACGCGTATTTGACACAGTGTAAGACATAATTAAAATGTGCCACCAGTCTCTATGATGATGAGATGTTTAATCTTACTGGCTTCAAAGGTAATATATCCAGCACATATTCATACACTGTAATCCTTTGAAAGAATATAAAAGAAGAAATAAAAATTATATTGATAAAATACATTTCAAAAGTAGCTGTAGAGCTTGGGAGACCAAAAAGGCTGAACAGAGAATTCAGCTGATTGTAAATATATTCATCAAACCGTGAACTCTATATTGCTAACTTGCTTTCTGTGATGGCTCTGCTTTCCTTTGGTACTACTTTCTTTGTGCATTAGGGCATCCTGTTTGCAAGAGTTGACGCCTTGTGAGAAAGCTGTCATGTGAGGCTTTAGCAGAGACATTAAGAGTCCATCAGCTTTGTTTTAATTAGACTTTTAGCAAATATAAAAAAATGTACAATGGTAAAAATGATTGCTTACACGTAAGAATTTGATTTTATTTTATGCTATGTGCTTCTATGCTGCACTTTTTTTTCTCCTCCTTTTCAAGTGAGATTTTAAGTAATTTTGCCTTGAAGGGCTTTTTTTTTTTCTAATGCTTTGTAGTATGGTTGATTCTCACCTTTTCCTTTTTTTATCTTGAAAGAAAAGAGAGCTTGCCTCGGAGCTTGCATTCTAAGACGTGATGTGCCAACTGATTATTTCTGTAAAAATATTTCTATCAGTCTTTAATCTGTGATATAATATTATGCAAGAAACATACTCCATATAAACGTCTTCCTTGGGATTGCAACCAAAGTCTTTCTGGGACTTTCCATCGTCTCATTTCATTGAGCGCTTTAATTTTCGCCTAGTCAGAGATTGTGTGAAGAACAGAAAAGACACTGTGTTCACACTAGGATAAATAAACCAGTTATAGTAATGTCATATAAAAACAATCTTAGAATCATAAAATAGCTGAGGTTGGAAGGGACCTCTAGTAATCCTCTCGTCCAAGCTGCCTGCTCAAAGCTGGGTCTGCTAGTGCAGTTCCCAAGGCTGAATCTGGTTGGGTTTTGAATATCTCCAAGGATGGAGACTCCGTCTCTCTCCGTCTCTCCATAAACTCTAACAAGATTTGGATGCCCTTCTCTGACAGTAAGGCATAATAGTCACATCTCGGATGGGGTCTGTGAAGGTCTTCTGGGAGTATACTTGAACTAAACATACAAAAACATAGACTATATTACATAGTCCAGGTGGCAATAATTACTTAGTTTTCCTCATCAGTTTTCTGCTGTTGAAATTAGGAGGACGAGGCTGATGTCTTTTCACTGAAGGCTACCAACAGAACTACAGGAAATGGCCACAACCTGCAAAATCAAAAGTGCCACAGGAACTTAAGGAAAAATTTCCTGACAGTGAGGGTGACAGAGCACTGGCACAGGCTGCCCAGAGAGGTTGTGG